>JAJJWX010003316.1:0-588209 GCA_023529315.1 Papaver bracteatum | reverse complement strand
AGCCACCTTTGTTACTTTCCCTTTAATCATCACAACTGCTTGCTGAGTCTTAAGATTTGTTCTTCTTGCTGCTTGGATAATACCAATGATGATACTAACCACAATTTCTGCAGCTAAATTACTCCCATCTACAACTTTGATCTTCAGTTTCGGATGTTTTTGTATGTAAGCTTCGCCATTTCCATTCAATTCTTCTCCCTGCATGCAGCTTAGATGTTCTATGTTAAGTGATATGTTTACTTTATTCTCGAACCTTGTAAAGAGATGCTTATCAATTTATGCGAGTGTTTTTCGACTCGTTAAATAGGGTGCATGTACTTACCTGGTTTAGAAGACCCAAGCTTAACACCTTGACGCCAGCATTATCAGCATCAAGTATGGCTTTCTCAACCAATCTGTTTATTCCTCCTCTTTGATTTGGTAAAGTATACTACAAGTAGTTATTAAGATTTTGAAATATAACAAGTTGATAAACTTAATACGGTCTTAGATGATATATTCAAATACGACGTACTTACATGGTAAGAGCATCTTGGTACTACCCATGTCTGCATACTGAGTGTTGCTTTTCCTGTTCCACGTTCATTAAAACTATTTCTCTCGGTTACGAAGGTACTGCTGTAGTTAAATATCCAATTCATTGGCCATAACAACCCCTTAATCATTATACGATACCACTTGCTACAAGGAAAAGTATTGTCATATGGTTCAGAAGATAAGGAAACCAATCCTATCCGAAGATTGTAGATGGACTCTGGTGTAGCTAGATGTGTTAGATGTACGACATGAGGTGATTCGTCCTGCCTTCTAAGTGATTTTTTGTACAAATCGTCACTTGACCTGTCCATCGTCCCATATATGTAATCGTATATTGGCATGAATAATGCATAATTTGTCCGGAATTGAGTGTGGTGAAGAGAATGGTATCTGTTATCATCATTGATTAGTTGAGCAATATGTAACAAGTATTGAAACTATATGAGTTGATCGATTTTGTAGACGGTGTAATATATCCTAATACTTACGAGGGAGTGTAGAAGATGTATTTCAGGGGAGGAAAGAAGGTGAAGAGGTAAGGAGGGACAAATTCGAAGTTGCAATGGCCCATGTTGTTCATGAAATCAACATACGTAAGGTAGCCAAAAACAGAAACCATGGAAACAGTTTCAGTGAACACCATTGTTAGCAGTGGTATTGCGAAAATTATGAAATACATGAGATGCTCCCCAAATGGATGTATCACCGCTGCCGTTCAAATGTCATGCCAAACTTAATATCATTAGTTACATATATAAACCGTTAACATCGCAATCAATGAAATATGTAATTGATTATCACTTACCAGTAATGGGTTCAGTGGCAATGGAGGAATGATGGTGGGAATGGTAGCGCGAGTAAAGGCAATGGTGATGCAAAGCTCTATGAAACCAATAGTAGAAGAATTCGACAGGCCCCATATGGAGTAGAATGGTCATGACAATACCGTCAGTTCTCCAGACGGGAAACTATGAAGCTCCCGGCAACGGTACATATTTGTGAACCATATAAAACAAAATTCCTTGCAATATGATGGTATCATCCCAGTTGTTTTCTCGGTCAACTTGCTCGAATTCTATGGGTTTGTCAACTATCCGGCTCTTGGATTTGGAAGTTTTGAAACGAGATAAACTTATCCAAATTTGGCAGTGAATCACTCTCCAAACTAGTAATGGAAACATAAAGATGTAATTCATGTCTACTCCTCTGTCGTCGTTGGTGCATTTCTTTAAGAAAGTAGTATAGATGCTATCCACCACCCATGGTGCCAAAACCAGGTACTAGATTCCACGCATCATCATCAACGACAAATACACATGCACACCGAAACATTAGATATATAGAAACATTAACTGATGATAATCTCCAATGACAACATAAAATGAGATAAAGATGATAAGTAGAACTATATATACATACCTTGAATCTTCCAAGAGGTGTCCATGGCCATTCTGATAGAATGCCTGGATTAGAAGCCATAAAGTAACAACAATATGTTAACTGATCTCGTTTTGTGTGGTACTAGCGGTTCAGAATAATATTGGAAGACAAAACTGTTTCTGAAGAAAAGAGTTAATATTTTATTGAAAAGGCACAAAAGAAACAAGAAAAAGAAGAGGCACACACAAGAACAGTAATGAAATAACATTAAAAGAGCCCCCAATATATTGAAAGAGAATTACAATCAACCAGAGCCAAGTAACTTGGTTAAGCACATGAATATCTTTCGACTTTCGATAACTATCCCTTCAACACCCCCTCTTTAAATAGGAAAGGTGTATGTGGTTGTTTGATAGTGGTAAATTGGTCTACAATTAACATGCCTTTGACGCCCAAAAATTTCTTAGATTAAGAAATTATTTAGATTTCATAAAGATTAGCTTGTTTTTCTTGTTTGACCCTTTTATCTTGTTCTTAATGCTGCGACACTAATTTACTTGGAAACATATTTTATCATTCAATATAATGATAATTCCATATACATGTTACGCAAACAAATAACTGATGGAGGAAAGAATCACCATCAACTTAAATGTCTACCTTTGTGCAAAAGAAACCTACTCGACTATAACTACATAACGCCCAAAAATTAACGTAGATTTACATTGTTTTATCAAAATTAATTCACGGCCCACCGTTAGGTCTCGTATGTGATAAAACATGGAAGAATCCTTTGTCTATAGAATTATTGATTTGACAATTAATACCTGCCACCCTAATATGTTTCTAAGATCTTTCTCAATTGATATGATCACAAATGTTCTAGTAATCCTTATTGTATTCTTGGATCTGTCCTTCATACTTTCGTTATAGTATTGTCGATATTTTTTTCTTTTAAATCAAATACATAATATAAGTTATTCAGTAGAGAAAAAGTGTCGTGTGCATTGGAAGAATTACTAGTAATGTACGTTTGATGCCAGATCAAGAATATATGTAACAAATCATCTATCAATCAGTACACCAAGATTCAGTAAAAAAAAAGATTTGTAAATCTAAATACGAAATTTGACATGTTAATTTGGCCATTCCAAACATATTTTTTTACTCAAATGGGATAGCGCCATGTACATGCATTGACGTTGATGGTGATTCTTTCCTATGTTATTTATTTGTTTATTTTATGTGTAACGAATTCCATTCTTTGTTTTTCCTTTTTTCTTCATTGGACATGGACACGTGGGTCGGAAATTTAATTCAAATTTTGGTCTTAGCTAATATAGCGTGTGTTTCTATAAATTTATATGTTTTAATTGATGGGCAAACAGTAGTGTTAAAATTCATATACCCATGGTAGGAGATTTATATTTATTAACAAGTTAAGAGTATGACATTTAAACTCCCCGCTGGACCATCTAATTAAATAGATACCATTTTTGCTTAATGAGTATGCAACCTCGGAGTATTTGGGTCTAACGGTTACTTTTATTAGTACAACGTCTCCAATGTTGGGGTTCAAGTTTTATTAACACTTTTTGTGTGGGCCATTACTACGAGGAAAAATAAAGATAAAACTCTTTATTTATATAGTTCATATTCTATCACGTTTTATTTGAGAAATTTTATTTAAATGTAGAAACAAAATATTAGCTTTAACTTGGAAACATATTATGGATTCCATTATTATAATGGGAATTCAAACTGAAACTAGGCAATTTAGTGCCATTCTCTTTTACATTAGGGATTCCCCTATTTGAAACGGATGGTACTTGCCCCTTTTGCAAAAGAGACATGGATGTCTTTGGGGATCATGTTTTGCATTGTGCGAATGAAGTTGGGCTTAAGTTTAGACATGATTTGGTACGTGACACTATTGTAGATATGTGTTATCGTGCAGGACTGCCGGCTAGGAAGGAGGTTGACTGGGGTTTTCTTGCGAATAATGGTACTGCTTTGAGACCGGCGAATATATTGGTATATAATTGGGATAATGGATGTGATGTGTGTCTGGATGTGACTGGTGTGTCTCCTTTTACTGGTGGTGGGATTCGTACCTTTACCCCGGGTCTTTCCATTAAGAACGTTGTTGCTCACAAGAATGCTATGTATTTTATAGAAGTGCACGTCTCAAGGTTATGGTTTTTGGGTTCTTGCATTTACCACTTTAGGAGAGTTAGGTGATAATACAATAGATTTTACGAAGCGTTTGGGCAATTATATTTCTAGCCATGATGCTAATCTTCGATTTGGATAATTTATTTTTCATAGGTTAGGTGTAGTCATTCAGAAAGGAGTTGGAGCTCAGCATGTTGCTAGGCTTCCGAACAATTTCCTACCGGATGAAAGTCTTTCTGAGTTGTAATTTTTCTCTTTCTTGTTTGACAATTAATTTAGCAATAAAATCTCTGTAATATCTTTGATTAACTGAAACAAATAACTTATGTAGGAAAGAATCACCATCAACTTAAATGTCTATGGAACCCATTTGCGTAGAAAAATATGGCTGAAAAATAGTATTAAAACGTCAAATCTCAATTAAACCTATCTTTGACCTTTCTGTAAAAGTAACCTACTCGACAATAACTACGTACCTATCACCCAAAAACTAATATAGATTAACATTTTTTTGCGGAAAATTAAGTCACGGACCACCGTTGATTCATTTATGTGATAACTCATGGAAAAATCCTTTGTCGATACAAAATCATTGATTAAACAATTAATACCCACCACATGATTTGGTACGTGACACTATTGCAGATAGTGATATCGTGAAGGAGTGCCGGCTAGGAAGGAGGTGGACTTGGATTTTCTTGTGAATAATGGTACTGGTTTGAGACCGACGAATATATTTGTATATAATTGGGATAATGGGTGTGATGTGTGACTGGTGTTTCTCCTTTTACTGGTGGTGGGATTCGTACCTTTACCCCGGGTTTGTCCATTAAGAACTCGGTTACTCACAAGAATGCTAAGTATTTTAGAGAAGTGCATGTCTCAAGGTTATGGTTTTGGGGCTTTCCTTTAACACTTTAGGAGAGTTGGATGATGATACTATAGATTTTCTGAAGCGTTTGCGCAATTATATTGCTATCCATGATGCTAATGTTCGATTTGGAGAATTTATTTTTCATAGGTTAGGTGTAGTCATTCAGAAAGGAGTTGGAGCTCAGCTTCAGACCAATTTCCTACCGGACGACAGTCTTTCTGAGTTGTAATTTTTCTCTTTCTTGTTTAACAATTAATTTAGCAATAAAATCTCTGCAATATCTTTGATTAACTGAAACAAATAACTTATGGAGGAAAGAATCACTATCAACTTAAATGTCTGTGGAACACATTTGAGTAGAAAAACATGGCTGAAAATATTATTAAAACGTCAAATCTCAATTAAACCTATCTTTGACCTTTCTGTAAAAGTAACCTACTCGAAAATAACTCCGTACCTATCACCCAAAAATTAATATAGATTAATATTGTTTGCGAAAAATTAATTGACGGACCACCGATGGTTCTCGCATGTGATAAAACATGGAAGAATTTTTTGTCGATACAAAATAAACTATTTGACAAATAATATCATAAAACATGGAAGAATCCTTTGTCGATACAAAATTATTGATTTGACAATTAATACCCGCGCACCCTAATATCTTTCCTAGATCTTTCTAAATTTACATGGTGACAGATCGATGTGCTAGTAATCCTTAATGTATTCTTGGTTCTTTCCCTTATACTTTCGTTATAGTTTTATCGATACAATTGCTTTTATAACAAATACAGGTGAGTTATTAGGTAAGCAAAAATATCGCGTGCTTTAGAAGAATTACCAGTAAATGTACGTTGTATGCCAGATCATGATTTTATATAACAAATCGTCTAACATTCAGTACGCCAAGTTTCAGTAAAAATATTTTTGTAAATTTAAATAGGGGATTTGACTTGTTAACCAAACATATTTTTTTACTCAAATGGGATAGTCCCATGAAGAGTCATTGACGTTGATGGTGATTCTTTCCTTCATTACTTATTTTTTTATATTACCAATATCTGATTTTCCGTTTTCTTCAATGGATATGAACAAGTGGGTCAAAAATTTAATTCAAGGTTGGATATTAACTAATATAGGGTTGAGTTTTTTGTGATTTATATGTTTTAATTGCGGAGAAAAAATTAGTGCTAAAATTTATGTACCCAAAGTAGGTGATCTATACTTAGTAATGAGTTAAGACTTAAGAGTATGACATTTGAACACACCGGTGGACCATCTAATTAAATATATAGATACTACTCTTTCTTAACGAGTACGCAATCTCAGAGTACGCAATTGAATGGTTACATTTTTTTTTTTTTTTTTTGCGTGCATTACTATGAGAAAATATAAAGATAAATTGTTGATTTATATAGTTCATATTCAATCCCGTTTTTTTTGGGAAACTTTATTTAAATGTAAAAATAAAATGATAACATGGAATTACGACTCAGGGTCATGGAAAAAATGTAATCTATATTTTGAGTCTAATTTTACGTACGTTCCTTTAAAAGGTGTGCACAAAACAAATTAATCCTATTGGTAAGTTTAAAATAACCATCATTTAGTCATGTTATCTTTATTTATGACCTCTATGTTTGTATTCAAGATAAAAAAAAAAATGCGATAAAGATTTTAGATACCCTTACACACCAAAAATGCTCTTTAAGTCGTTACCAAGTATGAAAAAGTGTTCATATCTTTTTTCTTCCAAACACAGATTTCCATGCCTGATTCTCCTATTTGCTTCACTAATCTAGATTCTTTTTTTCTTCTCTTTTACTTTCCCATAATTAATGACGGAGTAAGTTTGGGACGTGGGGGGCAATACCTTCCATTTGAATATGAGTTTTAGTAAAATTATATTATATGTTTTGTGGGTAAAAGTACACTACGGTAATCTTAAAATTTTACTTATTGCTATATTAACCGAGAATTATGGACTCCAGCATAAGTGGCTCCTGCTAGCTTTAGGGGCAGAACTGACCAACCAAATCTGTGGGTGTCGTCGGTTTTGGAATCCATAATTCTCAGTTTGTTTTAAAGGATCCACAAGCACGTGTCGTTTGCATTATTAGTGAGAGTTTAACATCATCATCCCCCATCAGTACATTAAACAAAATATAAAAGAATATGATCTTTAATTCTCACATGAGCTGTCTAATACACTATTTATTTTTGAATACACCACATTAAAATCTAAATGTTGTACCCAAGTAGGTGATGTATATAGATAATTTTCCCTTAATTTAACAAGTTAGAGAACGACATTTGAGTTCTCCACGTGAACCTTCACCGTTTCTCCTAAATAAGCGCGGAGCCTCAAATTATTTTGGTTGGCAGTTGTTTTCAGGAGTCATACAACAGCTTTCAGAGTTGGACATAAATAAATTCTTTGTTACTATTTTTTATTTTTGGAAGCATATATGTTATTAATATATTTCGATCTTAGTACACTCAAATTGGATAATAAGTGCCTCTAATTTTTTCCCCATAATAGCATATATGCCATGAACAGAAAATGAACTTTCCCGACAACAATAATAGGCATTTTTATACACATAGTGACTCTTTTCATAGCATTTAATTATCCTTCCTAGTTTGGGATCTAGTGTGATTATTTTGGACCTATAATTTTCTTTAACCAACTGAGAGAAGGGAACATGAGGTGTCTAAAATATAGTAAAATACTAAATTACCCTTTAAATAAACCTTAATAATTTAAATACAAATATAAAATCATAATCATTTTTATTAGCAAAAAAAAAAAAATCTTATCAAAACCTAATTTTTTTCAATTTCCATCAAATAAACCTTAATATATGTCTCGGAATACGCTGATTTTATTAGGTATATGTAGAGCTTTGCAAGAGAAATATATTCCCAAAATACTAGTTTTAAATAGATTATCTATAAGCTTTTATTCGGAAAATTGACGCCGAACATGTAAGATAATGTGAGAATAAAAGTGTGAAGCGATCCCTTCTCTCGGTTGATGACGGGTGAGATGAGCATAAGAGGGATGGTACACCCATTAGAATTGTAAGTTTTAGTTGAAATAGGTTTGGGATTTTCGGGGATTATATGTTGCGGGGAAAAAAAAAATTAAAATAATATTTTACAAACAAGTACGCGGGAAAAGATATGGAAAGGGAGTACTCTTCACTTCACAAGACTCAATGTTAAAAAAGCATGATTAAAATCAATGAAGCTAGTAGGAAAACTTGATGTAGAAATGCAGTATACAGTGTATACTAGTTGGAGAATATTTTGGGGTGCTTTAATATTGAGATTACCCATTAAAAAAAATATGAATATTTTGACTTTAAGTCATATAAAAGTGATCGGCTTTGCGTCTGGGTCACCCCAAAATTTTAGTGGGATAGTATCTAAATAACTCATTCACTGTACCGGCATTTAAATACACACAACCACCAAAATTAAAACCTTACATACCCACTTGTCTACAAGAAATTACTCCAATAAATGTACGCAAACTAAACATGAAAATTGGCTAGAACAGTAGTCTAAAATGCCAGCTACTTGGGTATGAGTTAGCGTAAGGGTGTAAACTGTAAGCAGATTAAACACACCAGAATACGTACTAATGTTGCTCCTGTCTATTTCGATATAACAAATCATTCAACCATCTAAAATTAATTCAACACTTAAATTCTAGTATGTAATGTACTAGCCCTTAACCCGTGCCGTAACGGCACGTGCCATGATGTTGGTTCATTTTTAATATATCGTATAATTTGTGTCCCGAATACTTATCAACTCCTTATGATTTAATATGTGTTTGTCATAAAAATAGTTGGGATTTTCCTCTCTTTTTTTTTGTTTTTTCCTTTAATATTTTACCGCCGGAGATTTGCTCAAACGAAAGAAATATAATATTAACTTTCAGACACTTTTTTATTTAGGTTCATTGCGTATAATGAGATAATGCTCTACATGAACATGGAAGTTTAAATATTTTTTGAAAATATGTCGTGAGCAGCGCTTATCTCAGTGAAATCAACTAATCAATATCGTCCATAAAAGTCTCCACATGCTCCTATTTCGCTCCAGCTGACTCATCTATCATGGTCATGTTGTCGATCCTCCAAATAGGCAGAGAATGGTATTTTTTTGATGAAGCTTCCGTCGTCAAAAATACCACATATGGAGGTTTCGTCGCCGGATAAGTTGATGATGAAGATTCCAATGTAGATTTCGTCGCCGGAGACAACCAAGATGAAGGTTTCGTCGTTGGAGAGCATGGAGAGCATCTCTATTGATCTTAAATCTCAACCCAATAACCAAGAATTGCCATTAAAGTGAAGATAAACCTCAAAAGAGTAGATAAAACTACCAAAATGGTGTAGATAAGTAGAAAACATAATAAAAACCAAACTAATCTACTAACTAACCTATGTATATGATGTCGATCCACCATTTTAGTTAGCCATATTATGTTTTTGACTAACTTTAAACTTGATTTCATCTTCAACTGTGAACTTTATGTGATTTTAGAATCGAAATAGTTATACCTCTTTCATTCGTATTAAGTAATCTGTTGTATATTCCAACAATTCTTATACAACAATTCCTTTCTTTTGTTGTTTCCAGACCATTAGTAGCCATTATTGTGAAACGCAATTTGTCTAATTTTTGTTGATGTTATGTATTTGCAATTTTCATTTTTCTTAAATAAATAGATTGTGGAAAAACTAAAAAAAAAAAAAAAACATAAGTATTACATCGGATCTAAGTTACTATATCCAAAATACTCCGGACACTTCTTTTGGTGCATTGTTTCCTTAAATTCCTCGTCGCATTCTAGACAGTACATGCAACACCAATCATTTGTGAAGTGAGCTATTTGCGCAAGTGTGGTCAATGTATCCCTTGCCTGTAATAATAATAACGACACGTCAATTTTTTTCAAGGCATCCAGTTGTAAATGGTATGAATCTAATAGATTTGAATTATACCTCAATCTTAGATATCACCTTCTTCTCACATAACATAGCAATTGAGGAAGGACAAATCTTGACCACTCTTTACATAGGCAGAGTTAGCAAAACTATGTTTTGCAATTGTCTTACGTGAAAATTATTATTAATCAATATTTTAATCATCTCTTATTGAATCCGATCTAATTAGCCCTATAGAAAGTTAATCTTAAATTTTTGACCTTATCTCTTGACCAAATTATTGAAGTATTCTCAGTCATGTTCTGCTTTATGTGATCAACCCATCCGTGTCTACTCTACCTTCTAACCCAGTGAATGAAACCTATACATATTGATCCGTAATTTGATATTGTTGATTTGTCATCAAGAGGTCGCATGATTTGAGAATGTGAAATATAAAAAATATTCTATAAACATCGGAGGTGAAATTTAGATTTATGATTTAGAGTTTTTTATGATGATTTTGATGAACAAACATAGTTTTCAAACAAATATTTTGGAATGCAAATATATTTTCCCGGTCAATAAGGTTTTATATCGGGAATTGAGTGAAAGTGGTTTTCTTTGTAGGTAGTTGTCGCGAAACAACTCGACATTGATGGTCTTTCAGGAAAAAGAATGTAATAGTACTTGAGAGGGCGATAATGTTCTCTTACGTGGGTACACCAATTGCCTTTATATAATACAGGTGATCGAACAGTCATGATCATATTTTCTTATACGTTCCGGTATCATCCTCGAAATATTTGGTTTTTGTCCTTATCAATCGTGCTAAAAACAACCAATTACATCTTTCACAATACAATGTTGCATGTTTTGTGAAGATTTTTTTTTTACTTGGTCAATAAAACTCACAAAAAAGCAAAAACTATTATTGTACACTACTATTACCAACTCCCACCACCATAAAAACCATCTACCTCCACTATTTCTTCCACCAATAGTAATGTTACCACCTCCACCATTCACAAACAACCTCCACCACTTATACTAACCCTACTTCCACTACCACCATTAGAATTAATATAGTTTTTAGTGAAATTATTTATTAATAAAATTATGTATTTATGTTAGATTATTAAAGGGATATTTATAATAGAAATTTAATTAATCATTATGAACAATCAATGAAACACTAATTAATAAAATGTTTAAAAAAACCAGCGGTAAATTTATATTTTCCAAGGACAAATCCTGACCACTTTAAAAAATTTCATATATTCTGATTTTGATTCGTGTTGCTCGTTTAGTTATTACATAACGTGACAACTGATTGCACCAATTTTTTAAAATGGACATGTGTTTCATCGAGTTTATTTTAACATTAGAATGATTAAATAAAACACTTTAAAATGAATAAATTATTTATTATGTGCAATTAGTGAAACACTAATTAATAGACCAATTATGGTATTTAAGTTGAACAAACCACCACTGTTGATTTATCTTTTCTATCAATTCCAACCAGGATGGAACAATGGTTAGAGACCACTCTTATGACACAATAGGTCATGAGTTCGAACCTCCTTGTTATAATTTTTGAAATTCCATATCTTGACTTGAGTATTTATTTTTCATTCATAATATTGGAATTAACACCACGTGTGCGACTTGTAGGGTGTGGCAGGGAGAACCACTGCCCTTGATTTATCTTTCCCATGGATAAATCCTGACCACCACTAACAAAGGCAAACTTAGCCTAGCTTTGTTTTGTATTCTTGATATGTACCAACCAAAAATGGTTGATTGTTGCTTATCAAACCAGTAGTACAAATTTTTGAAAAGGACATCATTGAATACTTCCAGTTTTGGCTGTATATACCTTTTCATACATATTTCAAGTATGGAAAGTGAGAACCATTGCAACTTGATTTTACCAAGACTAAACATGTAAGAATACTTCTATTGACAACAATCATAGTTCCAAAACTGTTCATACAATTATATACTTTAAGCCATCACCAGGAGAGTAGTGCTACGTTGACGCCCTTAAAAACGGTGAGAAATCACACAAGATGATCCAATGGCTGAGAGAGGGGGAGTCCTAGGAGAGATTTGCAGGGGGCGGGGGCTAAAGTGGGTGCCACTTTTTTCTGTCTCTCACGCGGTGGTGGCTGCGGGATTCACTCCTTGTATACCAAGCATTGTTGTCACTAGGACCACAATATCTCTCACCCACCTATACCATTTTTTATCATAAAGCACCACTGGACAAAAATAAAAAAAAGGAATTAGAAACAAAGAATAAAAACATTCTAGAACAGAACAAAACCCGAAAAAACAAAGGAGAAACAAAATTAACCCATTAAATTACTAATTCTGCAAAGAATAACACTCATATGTATCATTAAAAAGCAGACAAACAAAAACCCCCAAATTAAATTAAGCGATTAGGGAAACTTTTGTACTTACCTCAACTGAAACACAACTTTTACCATGAAATCCTTGTAGATCGGAGATAATAAGAACTAATACTAGAACACCACTGCCACAGTAGGGAGGGTCGGACAAAGAAAAACGAAAACACCGTTGATTGCATAACGCGTTATACAACTTTTTTTTTTTGTTGGAATGTCATTTCTGATTTTTTTCGTAAAAAAACTCTAAATATGATATTGTTGTTTGTACTCATTGCGTAGCATTTTTTATTACTTTTCCATCGAGATAAAATTTATAAAATTCCAAGGCACGGATTTTTAGGAACGCGTAATTAGGGGATATGGAAACTAATTTGGGGATATAGCTAAATGACAAAATAGGGATCCAAATATCCTAGCTGGGTTACCCCTTATATAATTAAATTATTAATTCCTAATCTAACCCTCACTAATCATAATTAGTTACTAATTATGATTAGTAAAATGTTAATGATTTGGGAGATATAATTTGTGTATTTATGTTTATTTGAATTTGTGTGGGTTAGTTGAGAGTAGAAGGAGGGAAACAAAATTGGAGTAGAATTTTGTTTTTTTGAAAATGGAAGATGATTGTGATGAGAGACTTGCAGCTGCTGAATCTTTAGCTCAATTACAACAATAACCATATCTTCAATCTTCGGTTGATGATAACAACTCACAATTTTTGTATGATGAACCAACACCTTTGAATCGTGATTTTCGAGACTATGAAGGGTTTTGTGAAGAACCAACTCAAGAAAGTAAACATGTTCAGCATACAAGCAACCCCAACACACAGGTAATGCTTCAAAGAGGTCGAATTTTTTTATTATTATTTTTGAAACCGCCATTTCTGTCTGAAAAAACTTAGTACCGGCATGCTCGTTTTACGAATACTACGCCGGAACCTCTATAACCGGCATTGTATTCATATATATTAATATGCCGGGACAAAATTCCCCAACTGTTCAAGAACAAACCGACGCGGTATTCAAACCAAGATTGCATGCCGGTACACATTTATACTTTTTACCTACCACCGAATATTCTATGGAATATTCAAACCGGGAGTGTGAGTACATGACAGAGAATTCCGGTTTATGATACCGGCATAGAAACTTAAATGTCGAGGATGCCGGTATTACACTTGAGACATTCATAAGTTAAAGATATTTTGAACTTACGTACCGGCATAGAAACTTAAATGTCTAGGATGCTGGTTTTACATGAAAAACATACAGAAGTTAGTGATATGTTCAACTTAACTACCGACATACTTATATTTGAACTTACTATGCCGGAAATTTATCCCGGAATGGGAACTGAAATTATCTGAATGCCGGTTTGGATACTGGCATGGAAAGTCAAATACAATGTATGTCGGTCATTAATCCCGGCAGTTTAGTTTTCTTATCGACAATGCCGGTTTTGAACTAATCCAATTTTCTTTTCATTCATTCCTTAGATTGTGACATTCAACGATCAACCAATCTCCAACAGCTCCATCGGGATACGTCGAAATACTATAAAATTCCTCGGGTATGTTACCAAATAATACTTTCACCTAGTTTTTACAATTTTATGTTGGGATTTGCTTGTAATCTCCCATTGTTGTCCTTATGTAGGGAATAAAATATGAAAATGAAGAAATTGCTTGGGAAAAAGCGACGGCTCTTAAGAACATGTGTGTCTTAGTGAGGAATAGCCAACGTTTAAATGTTCGTTTTGAGATGGTTTGCGAGAGAAGTGGAAAATACAATGAGAAAAATAGCCATAAGAGAAAGGGTTATGTATATGAAAAGAAGACTAAGAGGGTATACAATACAGTTACGAGGAAGGATGAGTGCCCCTTTAAGCTTGTATTCTATCTAAGAGGTGAAAAAGAAGAAAAAAAAGAATGGGAATGTAAGGTGTGGTTTGATGTCACAACCACCCCGATCCGAAAGATTTTGAAGGTCACTCCCTAGTTGCAAAGCTAAAACCTGATCAATTTGAGGATGTCAAGATGATGACAAAAGTATGTATCAAACCAAGAGTGATTCTCAGAACCTTCAAGGAAAAGGATAAGATGAACGTTTCTTCACTCACTACAATTTATAGCGCACAAGCAACCATTAAAAGGTTGGAATGGGAATGGAGGAGTGTTATGCAAGAATTTGAGAAGATAGTTTGGGATCACAACTACACGCGTATCATTAAAAGAGGTCCGGACGAGAAGCCGCTTCAAATATTCATTTCGCATCCTTTGCTTTCACAATTGGCTCATACGTGTTGTGATGTTCTTATGATGGACTTCACCTACAAGACAAACAAATACAACATGCCGTTGTTTAACATCGTGGGGCAAACTTCGGACAAGGTAACATTCACATTGTCTTGGTGTTTAATGGAAAACAAGAGGGATTTCAATTATCATTGGGCATTGCGACAATTGAAATTATTGTTCCCGGAAAATCGTGGTCCGAAGGTCATCATAACCGATCAATTCGACGCACTAATAAATGCCATATCCGACGTATATCCGGATGCTCAAAATTTCCTATGTACATATCATATAGGTGAAAATGTGAAAAAACATTGTCATGCTTTGTTTGAACCCTCTAAGGCTGATATTAAGAAGAGAATGGTCGCTCAACTGGAGGAAGATGTTCGCAAAGAGAAACTATCTCCTGAAGAAGAATAAAATGAAAGAGGAAAGATTAAAGAGTGAGTCGACAAAGAACACGATGAAAATCATAAAAGGTGGTTGGAATTTCTAAAGGATTGGGAGAAAATTTATTGGTATCTTACCGAAGACATGTATGAAAAGAGATTGAACATGTTTATTGCCAAATATAATGAAGTGTATCCAAGTGCCGTCTCATATTGTCAGGATAATTTGTTGGATAAGTACAAAGCAAAATTTGTGCGTGCGTGGACAAATTGTTATAGACATTACGGGAATGAAGCAACTAGTATAGAGGAGTCATCACATGGGAGATTTAAAGATCTCATCCAGTCCGGCCAGGGAAATGTGGTTACGGTCACCGAGGCAACGGAGCAACACTTTAAGGCCGATATCGATAGGATCAAGAAGGCTTTTGAGAAAATATCAATGGTAAGGATGACTCAATTTCTTCCACATACTAAGTTGCTCCAAGGAATAGAGTTTAACGTCTCCCATTGGGCAACAAAACATATGATGAGACAAATGCAATATGAGAAAAATTACGGAAAACCGGGTGATGTGTGTATTTATCCCGACATGTCTTCATTGGGGCTTCCGTGTCTTCATATGCTTGTGAAGTATGAAGAATTGATACCTCTTGATGTTATTGATCCGTTTTGGAAGAAACTAACTTTCGACCTTCCCCCTACGGAAGCTCCCGGACAATCACCATGGGATACAAAGGAGGCCAAGGAATTCTACGAAGCTTACTCACATGGCAACTCGGCTAGCCGACAAGTATTGTTGAGCTAACTAAGACTGATTACACGACCATGGATAGCACAAAGTGAAGAGACAACAAAGGGAGATCCACCGGGTAGACCACAAACTAAAATTGCAAGGAATAAACAAAGAAAATAAATAAAACAAATGACTCGACGTGAAGAGGAAATCGCGGCAACTAAAAAAAGAGATCTATGTGCAAGTGAGATTTCAGAAGAAATATTCGCGAAAGTGCCCGTTCCAAACAAAAGGGGTAGGCCTAGGAAGGAACCGATATCAAGTCAACAACAATCGACGAGTTCCGAACCTGCACCAATAGTCGATGTATCGGAGATTCAAAGGAAAAGGGGAAGGCCGCCAAATGTACCAACATTAAGCTACCAAGGAAAACAAGGTGAGAATTCTGAAGGTACACCCATGGTTGATGTACCCTAGGTTCAAAGGAAAAGGGGAATGCCTCCGAAGGTACCCACATTAAGCTCCCAAGGACAACAAGGTGAACATTTCGAAGGTACACCAATAGTTGATATATCCGATGTTCAAAGGAAAAGGGGAAGGACGACGAAGGTACCAACATTAAGCAACCAAGGGCAACAAGGTGAGCATTGCGAACCTACACCAATAGTCGATGTATCGGAGGTTAAAAGGAAAAGGGGAAGTCCGCCGAAGGTACCGACATTAATCTACCAAGGACTACAAGGTGAGCATTCCGAAGGTACACCAATAGTTGATGTATCCGAGGTTCAAAGGAAAAGGGGAAGGCCGCCGAAGGTACCAACAATAAGCTACCAAGGAAAACAAGGTGAGCATTCTGAGGCTACACCCATAATTGATGTATCCGAGATTCAAAGGAAAGGGGGAACGCCGCCTAAGGTACCAACATTAAGCTACCAAGGACAACAAGGTGAGCATTCCGAGGCTATACCCATAGTCGATGTATCCGACGTTCAAAGGAAAAGGGGAAGGCCGCCTAAGGTACCAACATTAAGCTACCAAGGACAACAAGGTGAGTATTCCGAGGATACACCCATAGTCGATGTATCCGAAGTTCAAAGGAAAATAGGTAGGGGTAGGCCAAGGAAGAATATTCTCCCGTCTAATACCAAATACATTTGGAGTGTAGGGATTGCAGATGATGCTTTGGATATAATAAAGCAGAAAGTTGGTAATATGAAGATGTATAAGGATCCCAGAACAGGTAGGACCATTAGAACTTATCATACGAAGATAGAGTCTTACATAGACCAACTTCCTGAGGTTATTCGCGAGTTTATTGTTTACACGGATGATGTCGATGGAGATGGAAATTGTGGCTATCATGCCGTGACCGAACAACTAGGAATCTTCGAGATGGCTGTTAGTAAAGGAATAACACCATGCCGATATGCTAGAATGAGGATGGCCGATCAACTATTGAAGAAGAGGAAATTTTATGAGCAATTGGTTGGTCACGACGAGGTGTTTGATGATATGTGTGCTCGAGTGTTAGGACCTGAGCAGGAGATAGCATTTATTCCTACTCAATATTGGATGAGGATGCCGCTTTGTGGGAATCTAGTAGTGGATACATTTAATTGTGTTGTTCATTATTTTACCCCCACCGCAGTCACAACATTTACACCAAAGTGGCAAAAATGCGAGGGATCCCTTAAGACGAGAAGAGTTGTTTTGGCATACGTGAACGACAATCATTTGGTTATTCTAAAACTGAATGAAAATTGTCCATTGCCACCTGTTTGTGGGATGGTTAAAAACAAGGAACTAGATCCAAATATACGGAAGGGATGGATGTCATTGAATGAGGAGAATCACCAATTATGGGACGCTTTGGCCTTATCAAAGAAACCACTTGAAGAGGAGGAGTTGAAACTTTATACGTGTGGAAGTGATGATGAGTAATTTGGATATATGTGGTTTACTAATACGCCACCTTTTGTTTTTTTGGAAGTTTGAATTGTAATCATTATACCATATACCATGTACGTGCCAATGTGATTTGATTCAAACATTACTATGCTGGTAATCGTACCGGCGTTGCAATATATGTTCTCTTTTGTGCCGAAATAACACCACAAATACACATATATAATTTTTCCATTTCCAGCATTGTTAAAAAATGCATAACACTGCCGGAACTCTAATGGTAACAAGGGAGAGTTTTATTACCGGCATGATTGTGGCGCTACCAACTATGCCGGAACTCTATAAAAAAAATTTAATTATGGAACTAAACAGAGAGCTGGCGTAGAACTCACGATATCGACTATGCCGGTTTTGGAAAATAAAAACTTAGAAAAAGCAGATTTCAAGATGCATAAAATAACATAAGCAAAGCTTAAACAAACCAAATGTGAAGTTAAGATGTTCCAAACCGAAAACAAATGAAACAGAGATGTTCAAAGTTTACCAAGCCACACAAACAAACATAAACCAAACTAATACTATAAAACAAACAAACAATCACTCAGTTCTTGGCTTCTTGTGTGCCCTCTTCTTCTTTTCGCCCCACAAGTCTTTTGCCTTTGGATATTCGATTTTGTCTATCTTTTCATTCAGTTTCTCCATTTCTTTCAGGGTCAGCACCACTACTTTCTTGGTCTTCTTCTTAATGAATTTTGACAGATTTCCAAGCCGCTGACGCTGTGAACGAATTTTTAAACATATATTTAGTATGAACAATTTTATAAGTTGATAGATAAAGAGAATAGTAATGAATTCACCAACAACGTAATGAGCTATAAAATTCCGGGTACAGTATCTGGAGTTGTGGAGGGACGTGCTGGTGGTGGAGGGACCTATACCATATCTGGGCGTACAACATAAGGATGCGAGTACTGTAGATGCCCGCTTAGGAATATTGGTTCACTATCATAACCGTTCTCATCCAATTCCCAATCATCCCTATCCAGCACAAGTTCTTCTAACTCCCTTTCGATCCAATGTGCAAGAATAGGTTCTGGGTCGTATCATACTAGAGTATGGATCTCATATGATTGGCATTTAGTAAAGTCATGAGAATATTTATAATAAGATGTATCCGTGAGATCTTTCTTCTTGTAACCGAGTTGGCGCATCACGCGGAGAGGGTTATGCATAACAAATCCCTTTGGATGAAATAACGATCCGTTGTAAAATGAAATATTTTCATGTCTCTGAAGGTGAACTCCTCTGACATTCCTATAAGGGTCAAACACAACATCTTCCAAAGAAAACAAGTCCAAAGCCAATCTCATTTCTAAATTCCGTTTCTTGTTAGGAGAAGGGGTATTGCGGAAGAAGTATTTCTGAGCTAGAGACATATTCGGTTCATAATCACACCAAATCTCCAATCCTTTATTCCCTATGAACAAATCTCTGAAGTGTTCATAATCCCACACCTGTGCCCATAAAATGTATAAGAAAATAAATAGTTGGAAACTAACAAATGTAATGATAACAATCACAAAATAAGTATTTCACTATACCTGAATCACAGTGAAATTCCCATTAAATTGACGGCATTTCACTTTAGAAGCTCGACGCATTTCTGCCAAAAAATGCGCCAAGAAAGCAGTGCCCCATGAATACTTATGAACTTCTTCCAACGGATCCAAGTATTGCAGGTTGTTCATATGCACCCTGTTACCATTAGAGTCAGGGAATATAGCGGTTCCCAAAATGAACAACATATATGCAGCGGCAGTTTGTTGAGCTTCTGCGGGAGTCAATTCCTTGTTCTTCGTATTCCCAAACAGTTGATTGAGTTTGACGAATGTTATAGTCTTTGTCTGAGCCGTTTGTTTCTTGTACAAATTTGCCAACGTGGTTTCCTTGTTCCATACAAATAACTTTTCAGTGAGATCATAGATCTTTTCCCACCCTAGGTCCTTCGAGTTGTCTCCAACCTTGACCGGTTTCCCAAGAACCTCTAGTCCTATTATCCTTTGAACATCTTCAGGGATAATGGTCTTCTCGCCAAAATTAAAATGTATGGTGTCAGTTTTACCATAAAACCTCTCCAAAAAGCAGTTTGCCATGACGGTATCAGTGTCCACATAATTTTCTATTGCAGGATATAACCCAGATGCTCTGACTATTTCTTGAACAGACGGACATTCATCCTCCAAAAGCCACACATCCGATTGTTTATGGCGGCTAACACGCCAGGCATTCCTGTGGTCTTATAAAACCACAACCAGCTTAATTAAATTGATCACAAATAAATAATATAATAACAAGATACAAACGTCTTACATAAGTTTGATAGATCCAACGAGCCCAAGAGTCTTTATACGAAAAAAAAGTTGCGGGTTAATCGGTTGACCCCAATGTTTGCCATCATTGCTGTCAGGAATAAAGTCATACTTGTTAGGGAAGTGAGATGGGGGTTCCCTATCATCATCAGTTTGTCCTAAGCTACCTGCTTGTGAGGATGAGACACCTGCTAGTTCCGGTTCTGGTGGAGTTTCCATCTCATCATCATCATCAGTGCTGGTTGAGTCACTTATAGGATGATCCCGAATTTTCACCTTAGTAGTAGCCGGATTTTGACGTTTACGTCGAGAAGACTTATGTTTAGATTCTTCAACAGCTTTTCCTTTTCCTTTGTCCTTTGATGGGGAGAGAGACCTATGTTCCAACACGTTAAACTGAGTTATATACTGGATGCCCGCATACAATAGGAACACACAGAAAACCAGCATACTCCATAGACATATAAACTACGCCGGAATACATACCGGAATTATTGGCAATAAATATGTCTATGCCGGAACATGTACCGGCATAGAAAAGAATAATAAAGTGAATTCCGGTTTCTGTTGAATTCAATCCAGGGATTTAAAAAATTTAGGGATCGATAACCGGCATAGTATGTTACCAAGCAGAATACGCCGGAACATTAACCGACATTGCCAACGAAAATCCGATAGTGCCGGTATTTAATCCGGCATCCCATAATTATAATTCTATTCCAGTTTTCTGGATTTTTTTACAGAATTCTTAACAATCTTAGTTCAGCAAAACAAGCATAGTTTGTAAACCCTAAACAGAGGCATGGTATTGATCAATAATGATTTTCAAATTGACTAGAAGAATTTTCAATCCGTCATGAACCCTAGCAAGTTTGACTTTGTGTTATATATTATGGGATAAACCCTAAAAGTACTTCAATTCAACAAGAGACTTTGTGTTATACATCACTTACCGAATCAAATCTGTTACTTCCGCTTCACCAGGGGACTCTTCAGGACTATGTTGTGCATCATCAACAAGTATTTCTGGATTAGGTTTATCACGAGATTTGCGACGAGCCATTGCTTTGGTATAGAAGATGAAAAAAAATAGGGAGACATTGAATAGATCAAATATTTTTCTTTCCAAAAACCGTCACTTATATAGCATTAGTAGTTTGTAACCGATGAGCCATTAAATAAACCGATGATTTTGTAACCTTCCAATGACTCATTAAAGATTTTGTAACCGTAAAATTAGTGGAATGAAATTGTAACCATCAAACAAGTTGAATGAAATTGTAACCGTCAAACAAGTTGAATGAAATTGTAACCGTCAGAATTCCGGCATAGACAATTACATACCTATTATGCCGGTATTAAAAGTTAATGCTTTTTTTAACTTCTTAGTGTGGAAAACCGGCATAGTGTTTAAACATATCCAGTATGCTGGATTTTGTAGACCGGCATCGTATGTAACTCATTGGGAGTGCCGGTTTGTGAAAGAAACTTGACGAAATAAACATCATTAAGCACAAAAATAAGATCTCAAGCAAATTCCAACTAACATCATTTAAGGGAATAAAGTTTAAACACATAAACAAAGTTACACATATAATGAAAGCTATCAAGACAAATACACCGAACATCATTTATTGGAACGAGATTCAACAACCAAAGTAGCTTCAAAATGCCTAAAAGGATCTTTTATCCTCTTCGTATATGCATCTTGAGCTTCATACCTATCACCACTGTATCTTGCTAGAAATTCGTTGTATTTGAGACATGATTTGATGAGTGTAGTTGTTCGAATGTGTAGTATTTGATCAGCGTATTCAATTTTGCATTTCTTGCCGTCAAACATGTTATGCTTGTAAGAACCAGTCCTTACAAGACCCCAAAAAACATCTAAATGGCGTTGATTCTCCGGAAAATCCGATACTATGTAGTAATTTCTAATCCACTATGTTTCCTCCTCCACATCCGCTTATATCTTAGATTTTTTTGACGTTTAAACGCTCCCTCAGCTTCCGCTTTTATCTTATCTAATTTTTGACGATAACGTTCAAGCTTTGCTTCCTCTTTTTATTCTCTTTTCCTCTTAATTATCTCTTCTTCCATTGCGGCAATTGACTTTGTGGTTTCTTCCTTCATTCTTAGTTTTTCTAGTATTGCGGAAATAGAATTGGTCGTGGTAGATGATTGATTTCCTGTCGGTGCGGACAATATGTTCCTCATACATTTTTCTTTTTCGAGGTAATTGATGAACTTGGCAGCTGGTGATTGATAATCCATCGTAGATATATCTTTGGGGTATCAAGTGCAATGGGTGTATCCATTCCTTTAAATAGATGTGGATATAACGGCTCTTGTCCACTTTAGTGACGACACTCTAACTAAATTAGATCCCACGCCGGAACTAATGTTATCTAGTGTATGGTTTAAAAAAGAGCCATTAGGCATTCAATTTCAGGTACCGGCATACGTACGAGGAAGTACTCATTTGCCGTTAGTGATTGCTGAAGAAGAAGAAGAGGACGACGCGGCGAACTCGGACGATCAACCACTCACAATCATGGCTTCTTTGAGAAGGTTAGTGATTTTGAATTCATTTATGATTGTTTTAATTGATTTATAGCAATGGGTTTAGGTTAGAATCTCCAAACATATCTGAAATAGTCGAGTTACACAGAGTACCGGCATTCTATTTACGATGAATACCACGCCGGTTTTAAGTACCGGCATTCTATTTGCGATGAATACCACGCCGGTTTTAAGTACCGGCATTCGATCTGGGATGAATACCACGCCGGTTTTAAGTTCCGGCATTCTCGATATAAATCTTTCCATGGCGGTAGTCAAATGAAAAAAAAATAAAAATTTCTGGATACTTTTCATCATGTGCCGGCATTCGATATGGGATGAATACCACGCCGGAAGTGAGTTCCGGCATGGTTATTTAGGATGAAGACCACGCTGGAAGTGATGAAGAACATGTCGGAAATGATGAAGACCACGCCGAAAGTGATGAAGACCATGTCGGAAATGATGTAGACCACGCCGGAAGTCATGAAATTCAATGCCGGTACTGAGTTCCGGCATGCTCGATATAAATATTTCCATGCCGGTAGTCAAATGAAAAAAAAACAAGTTTCTGGATACTTTTCATCCTGTTCCGGCATAGAAATTTAAGCAAAATACTATGCCGGAACAGGTACCGGCCTACTCGAAAACTAGATTACCATGTCGGTACCAGTTCAAAACCATCAAAAAAATCAACATTATGAAGATCAAAAAAATCGTGGCAAACAATTTAAGACAAATTCCAACAAATTCCGGCATGGTTTTTTGGTTGAATACCATGCCGGCACCAAGCTTTTTCACCTTCAACAATGGTGGATTCAAAGAAATAAAATCAAATTTTCAACCTCTTAGCAGCAATTCTCTCATCACAATCATCTTCCATTTTCAAAAAAAAAAAAATTCCACTAAATTTTTTTTTCCTCTCCTTCTACTCCTCACTCACACAAATTAAAATCAAAACACACACTAATCTATCCCCCAAATACTTAAGAATTTACTAATTATTATTAACTACTAAACATGATTAGTGAGGGCTAGATTAGGAATTAAAAAAATAATTACATAGGGGGTAACCCAGAATTGCAATTGGGACACCGTTTTTGTCCTGTAGCTATATCCCCAATTAGTTTTGATATCCCCCAATTGCGCGTTCTTTTAAATATCAACCGTGCATTTGTTAATTATTAGGAACCATACAGCTGTCAAACGGAATTTTTGATGGCTTGGTAAGTAAATAAATCAAACTCTAATTTTTTTCTAGTCATTTTAGTATTTAACTAACTTTCCAAACAGTCAAGACGGTCAATGATGGTCTCGTGACCCAAACTCTAATTAAAATTTTGGCGTGACCCAAACGCAAAGTTGGTCACTTTTATGTGAAGTAAAGTCAAAATATCCCAAAAAAAAAAAAAGTTAATTCACATATAAATAAACACTTAAGTTGATAATAAAAATTATTGCATTTCTTCTTTTTTGCTCAGAAAATAAAAATATCTAGAATGACCATATGAAGTCCTGTAAAAAATCTGGCAGCAAATGATCACTAATGATTTCCCACCCATTGCTGGTAATTAAGTTTACAATCGTTCCCCGAAAATAAAAATAAAAATATTAATTTCCCACCCACCCATGATCACTATCTAGCTGTAATTCACTGAATCCGGCGGTCAATTACCAACATCATCACTAAGCTCATGATCTTCGCAAACTTAATTACCAGTTGGGCACCCTTACCAGTTTCATGCCCATCTCAAGGGCACCTCCGGTGATTAACTATATATGGACTCCCAGGTACGCAAAACCCATTAAGTTAAAACAATCATCCAGCCAGTCCTGCATGGTCCGACTATCCCATCCGGTGTTTCGGACACCAGCCACATTTGAAAGGAAAAAGAAAAAAAACCATGGCTGGAACTTTAACGACCATCTATTTTAAGAAAAAGTAAAAAGCAATCTTCATCCGAATATGACGTTCACCGACATGAGTGTGGCATACGTCGATTTTTTTTTGAAAAAATTAGTATATATAGACAGTAATCGCAGAACCATGACATGCATGCAAGGAACTTGATAATAGAAGGATCTAATATGGCTGTAGATCGTGTTTATAATCAAGATGGTGCGGTGCAGTTGAAACCGACTATGAAAGAGCTTTTTCTTTCGAACAGAAAAGGTGTTTTCGGGGATCGCATGATCTTGGGAGCAATTACCTTAGAACATAGAGGGCTCTTATTTGCTCCTTTCTACTTCACTTGGAATGCATTTTGGGTTGCGTATATGTTGGCTTTTCTCAGCGGATCCATAGGGATAAGTCTATCTTACCATAGAAACCTAAGTCACTCTAGTTTTATGCTCCCAAAATCACTTGAGTACTTGTTTGCTTATTTTGGAGTTCATGCTATGCAGGTTAGTGTATATAGCCCTAATGATCTTTAAGTGTTGATTTCCATCTCATTTTGTTTATTGTTGTTGTCGAACTTGCTAATCAGGGAGACCCAATATTTTTGGTAAGGATTCATCGGTACCACCATAAGTTCACAGATTCTGATCGAGACCCACATAGTCCAAATGAGGGATTTTGGTTCAGCCATATCACATGGGTTTTTCATCACAACTATCTTCTGGAAAAGGTTTTATTCCATCTTTATTTGGCTTCATTTGAATTGCATCTCAATTAATGTTAGAAAAGAAGCATCAGATATTAACTCTTGGTTGATCTTCTAATAATGTTTTGCAGTGCGGAAAATCAAGCAATGTAATGGATTTTAAAAAGCAAGCTTTCTACAGGTTTCTTCGGAAAACATACGGACTTCATATACTTGGACTTGCACTTCTGTTGTACATTGTAGGTGGCTTACTGCACCTTATTTGGGGAATGGTAAGCACATAATAATACTGAGTAACTAGTTTTCATTTAGCTCCCACCATTTTCAAAAAAGGTATATGGCTCCCAAAATGAGAGAAAAAAAATATAACAAGATGTATATAAAAAGCCTTTGAAGGTCAGATTACAAAAAGTTGGTGGGTAGCCTGGCAACAAGCTGGGCACCAACACCCTTTTGAATTGCTAAACCTATTCTATTAAAAAGAGTACCTCCTATCTTATGATTAACATCCTGATTGGTGATACAATTCTTCAACCTCTTCAAGAGAATGATAGTATCTTCGCCCAACTCCCCTAAAGTCGTAAAGGCTAAAACAGCAAACCCGTACCCGTTAGTGGAACACTTATCCAGGTATTTGATTCGTTTACGCGTTGTAGCTATCGAAATTTCCTGACCGGGTATAAAAGTACGCGCTCCCCCGCCAGTGAACGGTGAAACAACCGTAACATCAAAACAAACATCCTGGACATTCTCCCAACCGTGAACAAGTATATCAGCCGGTCTCAAGGGCGTATTGTTGTCTGATAATAATCCAAGATCTACCTCTTTCCTCACATGTACGCCAGCCTTGTAACAAATATCAGCGAAAACATCCCTTGCGAGGTCATGGCGGAATTTGTTTCCAACATCATTAGCGCAATGCACAGCATGATCTCCGAAAATATCCATATTTTTGTTGCAACTTGAGCATGTACTATCTTCCCCGAAAAGAGGTATTCCCAATCTATAACTTAACACCGACCTAAATTGCCTCGGTCCTATACTTTGATTTAAACCAGAAATGGGAATCGCCTTAAGGAAATCCAACGCATGTGGCATCCTGTTGCTTTGCCATAAAACTGAATCTCTACTGGACATATAGTACTGCGACGGAATCCGCTTCTTCACAACATCAAAATATAACACTGCCAACGAACGCATTGGATGTGGGGCAATATTATTAATGTTGAAGGTAGAAGAAGGCAATCCACATACCTCTAGGAAATTTGTCAAGGCTTGCTTGAAGCACTCGCTAGTCACCTCCTCAGGGGAAACATTTAGCATGGTCCGTTGTAAGCCCCTAGTCTGAAACAAGAAGCGATGTAACAATACTGGCTAGTATCTTCCATTGTGTATACACCGAGACCCCAATCTTTCATTGGCAAGGTGGAGAGACGTTGTTGCAGTGGTCCGAATCCAGCGCCATCCCCCGTGACAATGTGTCTCAAAAAAAGCATCAAACGTTGATCAAACAAGGATTTAGCTTGAAGAAGTACCAAGGGGATGGCAGTCCTCATAGCAAAATATAATCTTGACACCCCAAATAAGCTGCGTATGAGAACAAGCTCACTTTGAGGATCTTGCAGTGTCTTCACACTTTCCATTAGATAAATTGTTTTGTCAACTCTAGCTTGTATTATGTCGCTGCTAAAGTTAAGATCTAGGCTAACCGAGCCGCCCAGCAGTTTCACCCCTCTAGAAGGTCTACCGATGCCCGTTGGAAAAACGTTATCGGCTAAACTCCTAGGGTCAACAACAGGCCAGAAAATCTCAGTCTTCTTGATATTAAGATGAAGACCTCTGCTGTCGCCTTCTGACTGAATAATGCTTAAAGCCTTTGACACCTCCAGCGTATCCCCTACCAAAGTGCCATCATCCAAGTACCACGCTTGTAGGTCAAGCTTGCATTGCGAAGTAATCATACAGACCATCGGATGTAAAGCTAGAGCAAATAATAAGGGTCCCAAAGGATCACCTTGCTGAACCCCCTTTGCCGAAGATAAATTGAAATCGTTATAATAAAGCCTTGCGGGCTTAGCATAACAAAACTCTACCCACCTCGCGATACCTGGGCATTTTCTCCGCACCTCCTTGATGAGAGTGCACCTGTCAACTAAATTAAAGGCGTTTGTGAAATCAACTAACAACATGGTCATATTCTCCTGCCTCCCTTTCGACTCGAGTAACCTATTGGCCGAGTGCATAATTGCTTCTCCTCCGCCGGGGATACCCACTCCGAATTGATGATTACCCAAGTAGACCGCCATTTCCTTTCCCACCGCCGATGCTGCCAACTTTGAACACATCCTCCTCCAAACCGTGCCTACTGCTATTGGCCTAAGTCCACCTCCTGGCTTGAGCAACGGAGTTAAAGGAGCGCTGGCCACAAACTCACCTAGAACAGATGGACATCTACCTGCCAACCATAAGTTAACTACCCCATCCATAGATGCTAGAAGATCGTCAGCCACCGCCGTAGCAGCCCCACTAAGAGAATCTGCCAAGTGCTAGGCTCTGAGACCGTCCCTCCCACAAGAAGTCCCCCTAGGGAAACTCCTAATAGTGACTAATACTTCCTTAGCATCCACATAAACTGCCGCCCCGTTAATTTGTTCTGAAGGTATGTCAGGTGGTTCAGCCGCCGGGTGCATGCGCCTCAGTTCGTTCACTGTTTCTGATGTATTAGGTGCGACACCACTGGAATAAAGAATACGCACTGCCGCTGCGTAGTGCCCTGAAGCCAACTTTCTCTTACAAGCTTGAAGATTGGTTTTTTTCCTCTTGGTGCCATGAGTAGGTTGTCTACTGTCTTGTCCCGATGGACCCAACAACTTCCGAGCTAAGATAAGGCAGCCATTTGTCTCCCTCCACACATTCAAGGCCCGATTTATGCTATTAGCCTGTAATCTCCTTCTATTAGCAGATCTCGCTTCATTTGTATTCTTGGGGTAGTACAAAGTTAGAGTGCAGCTAGTCAATAACAACAATTTGATCCAAGATGTTACCTCAGTAGGCTTAGCCAGAATCTTGTCTATCGTCGCTTTCAGTGTTCTGGAGAAGTTTAGCCTACACGATGGAGGAATGCTAGCAGTCGTCTGTACCTGTTTCTTAAAAATTGCATCTAGCACTTCTAAGGTCAGAACATTCGCCTCCTCATCAAATGCTTCAATGCCCGCGTCCAGGGAACCTATGGAAGGTTTGATAATGCCATGAATCAAAAATGTTGCATTGTTTCCATCTAGGGGACCCGCAATAGTATCACCGTGATCACGACAGGGACGGCTCCAGGCACGAAGGTGCATACACTCACCGCACAACCACATCTTCAGGTGTCTTAAACCCACCTCCCAAGCATCATAGATGTCTGCATCATTACCAATACGTGCTCTGCATACACCCCTGCTCTCAGCAGAACCAAAATGTCGATCGTGAATATGGCTAATTAGAGAACTTCGAGTGAAGCCTCTACCCCTAACCCCATCCCGGCAATCATCAAAGATCCTAAAAGGACAATGGAAGGTTGAATCATCCAAGTGATTAATAACGGCCGAAGGAGAAGAAGAGTCTTGGAAGGGAGAAGATGGTTGTCCTTCCCTTGTCATGACCAAAGGAGCCGAAACGCAGCTCACCACAACCCTCCTGCTGTTGCTCATCTGATTCAGGCTTTTTATCAAACACTTTCCGTGCGTTAAACAACTCACAGAAACTTAAACGTATATAATCACAAACGGATAAAATCACAAACGTGTTGAAACACAAACATATAGAGTCACCAACGGAACGAATCACCAACGGATCGAATCACCGAATCACAAAGCAAAAATCATGTTTCATGAATATCAAAATTCCAAATTTTTTCGACCAAAAAAAATTACTGTAGCAGGTGAGAGAAAATGTGAAAGTGAACCCATTTAATATAATCTCTATAATCTCTCTCAGGTGAACCCATTTAATATAATCTCTCTATAATACAAGATGTTGTAGAATACGGAGAGTGCCTTCTGAAGGGAATAGATAGCAAGTTTGTTGCCTGATTAACACAAAAATTTAAATTAATTTTTAAAATTTTAATTAATTTTTTTCTACTACTACTTAGAGTGTGAGAATAGCAGTCGGACACCATGGCACATGGATGGTGAATTCAGTTTGCCATATGTGGGGGAAAAGGCCATGGAATACCAAAAAATTATCCAAGAACAACTGGGTGGTGGGAATAATTGCTTTTGGAGAAGGTTGGCACAACAACCATCACGCCTTTGAGTCCTCAGCTAGGTTAGGGCTTGAATGGTGGCAGATCGACGTGATTTGGTACATTATAAAGCTTCTTGAGTATCTTCGATTAGCAGCAAATGTTAAAGTTCCTACCGAGATTCAGAAACGAAAATACTCCTCCAAAATCCATAACGAAATCCAATGAACCGATAATACATTAAATATGGTTACTTCCAGACGATATAAAGAATATAAAATATACTTTAGATATGGATACTTCAAGACTCTATGTGTATGCTACTTCAACTGGCCAAGTATGGTTTGCTTATGCCAATAAGGTGCGCCAAAGCCGAGAAAAAAATAGCGCCAAAGTGTGTAATGTTCTGTTGAGTTAAATCATTGGTTGTAATCATGTGAATGGATGCCTAGTAATATAAAAATATTTACTATGAATTTGTTGAATAATTATCAATTTTTTTCTTTTTGATAATCAAATAATTATCAATATATATGCAAAACATAGATACTAAATTGTGGACAGGGAGCGCAATAATAATTCAGTTGAACCATATGTAGAAAATAAAAACAGCTCGGAATGCATTAATTTTTTTCACAAGACGGTGGTGATAGATGATATCATTCGGCAAGTCCAGACTTTAGTCTTCAATTGGGTTCATTCGGACGAGGCGTTAAATGATTTTACTCTTGATAACATCGTATCATGGTTGATTAACCTTGTTGCTAATGATTTTTTCTTTTGTTGCAGGTTATAGGGGACCCAATGGAGTTACTGGAAGCTGGTGGAGATGTGAGACAGTGGAGATATGGAGATAAAAAAGAATTTTCGGTTGCTTCTGCATACTCGGCGTTAGAAACGGAAGGTTTTCTCTCTTTCCCAGACAAACAATTATGGAATCCGCAAGTTCCACTGAAAGTTTCGTTCTTGGTTTGGACATTATGCTATAATGGTGCTCCAACACTAGATCAGCTTTTTAAGGCGGGTTTGGTACAAGATGAAAGTTGTTTGTTTTGTGGTGTTCATGAGGAAACTAATACTCATCTGTTCTTACATTGCAAAACAACGTTTGATGTTTGGACATATTTTCTGAAGAGTTTTGGAATCAATTGGGTGTTTGCAAGTGATGTTAAAAGTACATTGTGGGAATGGAGTAACAAGAAGAGTAAGGCGATAATCAAGCGTCTTTGGGGTTTTCTGCCTTTCGCTATTTGGTGGAGTGTTTGGGGAGAAAGAAACAACAGACTATATAAGAATGTGACTAGAACCTTAAAACAGATAATTGTGGAAGTAAAGATTTTGCTTTAAAATTGGACGAGACACACGAATATTTTTGAGGGTTTTGATTTATCAACGATTATCTGTAATTGGGTTGTTGTAACTCATACATCCATGTAACCGTTTTGGTTCTTTTTCACTGTTTTAGTGAAATCGAACAGTTTTTTTTTTAAATTTGCTCTTTTCGTAAAAAAAAATGGTTGATAAACCTTCGCTCTAAAGACTTCTAAATTTTCTTAAGTTTTTTTATTTTAGCCATTGTTTTTATCCCATATTTGGTACTCAATTAACCAACTATATATATATAGACTTTTTAGCCACTTAACTAAGTCTGCTTAGTCTAGCTAAATACTTATATATTACATCTCTAATTTAACAAGTATAAGGTACACTCGATCATTATAACAAGCTAATTTACATTTAATTATGATTTTTATTAAAAGGAGTGCAAAAATAGATCCGAGGAGAGTAGAAATCGTGATCGACTCATTAACGAGGTCATGTTTCATATACTTGTATGAGGGGTACATAGTTACCCTTACTAACATCACATAATTTTCACACACGCTTCACATTCAATTGACCTAACTCACTCAGCGGCCACCCTTCTCGTTCGTCTCTTCTTCCCACCCCGCAATGCCTATTTGTGTTTTCAACTCCTAAGCTTTTAACAAACAAACAAACCCAGTGAAGACTAATGGTGGTTTTACTTTCAACTCCTAAGCTTTTGATCATATGAAGCAAACAAATGGAATGATTAATTTAATTCTACCATTAAAAGGTCTTCCAAATCCTTCATGAACAGAAAATAAAAACGATTGATTTGCCAAAAACAAGTGGAAGAATTTTCTTATCCGCATAATCGTCATCATCCTTAACAGATTCATCACCGAACACCATCTCTCTCTTTTGTTCTCATCCTTAGTATCTTAGTGTAATCTGGTTCACTGGTAACTAACTATCCAGTAGTTGTAGTCATAGTCGATGATTAGTAGTTTTGGATCTGTTTTCCAAACTACTACAAATCGATTTCTTAACAAATGATCAATGGTTTATTCGTCAGACTTTTTTTTTTCGCGAAACTTCAAATAAAGGTTTTGAAGGTTTAGGGGTTAGTATACAAGTGGGTATTGCAGGTGACGAGAGGATTAGGTTGATTCATTTGCTGCCACACATGTGAAGAATTTTATATGTTCGGTAAGGGTAATTTTGTCCGATTCATCCAAATTTAAATAAAACTCGACCTGGTTAGTGAATTAACTACGATTTTTACACTCTTCGGATATATATTCGGTTTCTATAACAATTTTGTTTAATTATTGTTTTAATCATAACAACAATATTAATATTATTACAATAACAAAATAATTAAATGAATACCAGAATTTGCAAAAAGAAAAAAGTAATTTCCAAATCAAAGGAAAATATTGCCTCCAAGAAAACAATCGAGACATTATTAAGAAAAACAAAATATCATCTTCGAATTTAAATCCTTGTTTTGGCACTTGAATCCTGGAAATTTAGAGAACCCACCCAAGACTGACTTATGCATTAAATTGTCTAGGCGTACGCCTAAAATTCATTTTTGTTTTCGTTTTTTTTAAATTATAGTCAATTTGAGATAGTTATAATTATTACGAGATTATTTTATAACAGTTATTTTATATTATAGAAATAATTGTTATTAAATATTTTACAACAGCTATATACGTCACTAATTTTATTTTCTGAAACTATTTGGGTGGCCTTTTATAGTTATCACTTTAAATATATAAATTTATCTTCCTTAGAACTGAAAACCTGCACCATCTCGTATTTTGCAACCCATAAAACTTCTCATACTTTGAGTTCGCGTGCAACACCCAAACATATAAGACGGGTCTGGACTCACCAGATCTTAGATTCATGTATAGGTTCCTCTGAATGGGCACGATGAGGGAATTACAACATTACGTTTTCCATCACATGGAAATCTTAGTTTTCCTTTAAAACGACAATTTTGTAAAAAATGAAAAAAGATAAGGAGAGGAAATTCCTTGTCGGTGCCAAAGTAAGAAAAGTGAAAAATACAAAGGAAGCTTCCTTATAGTTTCCAAACAATATTCTTAGTACAATACTTATAGTGTCATGATCTCGATGTTTTTGGACAAGGTCGGCTTTGTGGAGTTCTGAAAATAATAGTGACCTTACTCTACATTGGAAACGTTCTACTAGTCCCTCATATCAAGGTACCAAACACACCACATGGTTTCCTAATTACTAGCCCCTCAAGGAATAGTTAAAATAGTGTGCAGACTGTGGACAAATCTTTTGTGTAGGATTTTGCATGTGCCCAAATTCCTAGTGATATTTGAGGCTGTCATATGTATGACTTATATTTGATCATTTGAGATGGGGAACTTAATTATATCAAGTGGTCATATTTCACATGATTACAACCAATAATTTAAATCAACAGAACATGGCACACTCCTTAAACACAAATAATGCTATGACCTGTTACTCAGTTCAGATCACACAATGATAAGAATCAAGAAAAAATACTGAAAGACTATTATTTCACATAAACTAGTTATTGTAATTGTTGTGAATAACTTCTACAATACCAGGCCCTTATATAGGTTTCAAAACACAAGAAAAGGGAAAACAATGAAACTAGGAAATAAACTAATAACAGAAGTAAAAACTAAATTAAGAAGTAGGCTAGAAATTTCTAGAAAATCCAAAAATAAGAATCATGCTAGAGTTAAGAAAGACAACTTCTCCACACTGCAAGTTACGGAAGATACATTATTTTTCGACACCCATCCTTAGTGCATACTCACGATCAACTATTTCAATAGCACTTCTAAATTCTTCAAACTTAACTCTTCGCAACTTGTTCTTCACTTGAGATGCTTTGTAGCTCAATTTCTCGATTAAGCACCTTCTCGCGGACAAAGCGATGTTGAATTTCAATGTGCTTGCTGCGAGCATGAAACACCGGGTTTGCTGCGAGCTTCATTGCACTTTGGTTATCACATTTGATTGGTACTGGGTAATTCAGCTTCTTATCGATATCACCAATCAATCTTTTCAGGCAAACACACTCTTGTGTAGCCATAGTTGATGCCACATACTCTGCTTCAGTGCTAGAAAGAGCCACAGTATGTTGTTTTTTACTGCACCAAGAAACTTTTGTTGAGCCTACATAGAAACAATACCCAGTAGTTGAGCTTCTATCATCCACACTTCACCAGCCCAATCTGCATCAACAAATCCACCCAAAGATAATTCTTTACTGCCTTTGTACATAAGCCCATACTCCAAAGTACCTTTCCCATGACGTAAAATTCTTTTTGCAGCAGTCCAGTGAGAAAAACAAGGTTTCTCCATAAACTGAGAAACAATTCCAATAATATATAAAATATCAGGTCTAGTGATAGTTAAATAGATTAAACTACCCACAAGTTGTCTGTATAAGGTGGCATCTTTTAGTAACTTCTCTTCTCTTTTCTGCAAATTGAGACAAGTCTCCATAGGTGTAGCCATTGGTTTTTCCTCATCCATGCCAAATCGTTTCATTAAACTTGTAGCATATCCCTTTTGAGAGACAAAGTAACCACTTGCTCTTTCCACTTCAAGCCCAAGAAAGCATCCAACTTCTCCCAAGTTTTTCATTTCAAAACGAATAGATAAATCACCTTGAAGAATCTACAACTCCAAAATCAGTTGTCGTACATTTATGACAACGCTGAAATTTTTTGATTTCATCTTAACAAATAAGTAGTTGTGGTTTTTATTCATTTTTGGAATCAATCTTAAATCTTAAAACCACTAAATGTAAGATATTCAGCAATGTTACCGTACCAAGCTCGTGGAGCTTGCTTAAGACCATAAAACGCCTTCTTCAATCGACAAACATAATAAGGGTATTATTCAGAAAAAATACCATGAGGCTGCTCCATAAAGATTTCTCGATCTAATTCATCATAAAGGAATGCATTTTTCACATCAAATTGACATAATTTCCAAGAATTGTGTGCTGCAAAGGAGATGACACTTCTTACTGTTACCATCTTTGCAACAGGACTGAACGTCTCTTCATAATCCGACCCATAATTTTGTGAGAACCCAAAGAATTAATGTAAAAGATAACGAGCGACCAGACGTGCTTTGTGCTTTAATCTTCTTCTCTCTTTGTTCTTCTTCTAACTCATCAAGGCGCAGTATCCTAAATAGCCTCTTTGAGATAACAACCCATCCTCCCAATAATAATCTTTGTAAAGATCATCAACAATAAACCTCATCTGCAATAACTTTGGGATTAAGATTGAAGATTAAAAGTGCAAAAGTGGTAAAGAGTTGAAAAGTTAAAGAGCTAAGAAATTACCTTAATAATCTTCCATATATTATCTTTGACATCTTTAGGGACCGCTCTCCAATCCTTACAAGTTAATGAAATGTTTCTCCTAACTAAAACTCCCAACACACTTGCAAGTTGCATGAAGCGTCACCAATAATTGTTAAAGCTAACCGTGGACATTTGTGTTGGGTTCCTTTATTAGCCCTAGTGAAGCCATCCTTGATGGGCCACGAGGAACATACTTTCTCTTCTCTTTTTTTCGAAACCTATGTGTTTTAAGCAAAAGAGTTATTAAACAAGTTGAAAATTTAAAATAAAGAAACAAATTAAAGCAGCAACATAAGGAATTATACCTCATCTCCTTTTTCCTTTTCATTCACCGCCATGTCATTGTCGCCATCATTGTCAGTTCCTTGTCTCCACCTCCCCCTCCTCAGCATCAACAACATCCTCCCGGCTCATCTTCATCTTCTTCATCTTCATCTTCATCTTCATCTTCATCTTCATCTTCTTCAACCATATCAGCGAAGTTATCATTCTGATTCACGAGTTGTACATTGGGACACTTTGTTTCCTTTTGGTTCTTAATAACTTCGTTAGATGTGGACTGTAATGGTTGAGATGTCCTGATGTGGACTGCAATGGTTGCGATGGTGCAGTACTTTCCAGTTCATAAACTTTTTCGTTTTTCAAGTGATGACCGTAATCTTCTCATCATGTTCTTAAACCTAGGTGATGACCGTCTAGGTGTATTTTCAGGCTCAGTTGGTGATTCACTTGGAGTCTTTTCAATTGCAGGTGGCTCCGAACTCTTCGTCTTCTTAGGTGTTTTTCTTGTTATAAGACCCTGCTCTAGACTCTTCTTCTTTTTCAAGATTATCTGCAACTAAATTAAGTTAATCAAGAGGGTGGTAAATAAATTGACTTAAACAAATAAAAGAAACTGAATCAAAGGTTTGTATTACTACCTTTTTCTTTGGTGATGGAACTGCCTTAGTCTTGCCAGCCTTGCTTACCTGGTGATAAATAAATACCCTTAAACACTGAACCAGATAAATCAAATTTATACATGTAGCATTATTTTCTAATTTTTTAGAATGGATATACTTGACTTTGCTGTATAAATACATAATTATATATATAAATAATATATAAATAAAATATGTATATACGTGTCCGCGTCCTAGTTTTTTGAGAATTTTGTAGTGTCCGCGTCGTGTCGTGTCCGCGTCTACACGTCCGCGTCCGTGCAACCCAGCACAGGAAGTTGAATGTCGTAAGTAAGTGCCAGCATGCTCGATAGAAATCTATCAATGGAGACTAGAGACGAAATATATCATGAAATTTCGGAGTTAGACATCGTCTCCATTAATTATCATATCATCCACATATAGTAGAATCATGGTACACAAATTTGATTTCATTTTAACAAATAAGCTGGAATCTGAATCTTAAATCTTAAAACCACTAAATGTAAGATATTCAGCAATGTTACCGTACCAAGCTCGTGGAGCTTGCTTAAGACCATAAAACGCCTTCTTCAATCGACAAACATAATAAGGGTATTATTCAGAAAAATAAAGGAGGAGAGAAAAGGGATATACCTTTCCATTTCTGCAATGTTCTTGTTTCGCTTTTGCTTTACTTGGTACATTACTGAGATTGGCTGCTCCATAAAGAAGAATGGATGGAACACACCAGATCGATCTAATTCATCATAAAGGAATGCATTTTTCACATCAAATTGACATAATTTCCAAGAATTGTGTGCTGCAAAGGAGATGACACTTCTTACTGTTACCATCTTTGCAACAGGACTGAACGTCTCTTCATAATCCGACCCATAATTTTGTGAGAACCCACGAGCGACCAGACGTGCTTTGTATCGATCAACAGCTCCACCATCTTTCTTCTTTAACTTGTAAACCCATTTACAGGTTATCAACTCTATATATTTCGGTTTAGGCACAAGTTCCATGTATTTTTCTTCTTGAGGAATGAAATTTCTTCTTGCATCACATTCTCCCATTTTAAAATTCCTTGATCTTCTTTAGCATGAAGGCTCAAGACCAATCATATTTCCTGAAAGAAAACATGATGTCACAGTACAAGGATTTAGGTGTACCTCATAATCTTTTAAATAATTTGGTTTCTTTCTTTCTCTTGTTGACCTCCTTGGATACCCTTCTTGCTGATTTCAGTACGTAGTTTTAATTCCCCTGTCACTTGTAGTGTCATCATTAATTAAAATGTTACTCTCCATGTCACTTGTAGTATTATCATTAATTGAAACGTTGTTATCAACTGAAATCACTTGGGTACTTTCTGAACTTTCTCCTTCCTCATCTACAAGGTCATCATCATCATATTCCAACCTGGTAATATCATTAGAAATAGTCTAATATGTCGATACCTCATTATACATCTAATTTAAATGAATCATTAACCAAAATCAAAAACAAAAACAGAGATAGCAGGGGCATCGAAAAAAATTAGTTTTGAAAAAAAAAATCTTCTCTTCTTCTTCTCTCTTTCATTGACGTTACCCGTTCGATTGAAAAAACCGATCACTTTTAATTTATTGTTTTATTGAGAAAACTGAGTAGAAATCATCAAAATATAGTTTAAATGGAAGTTGCAGTGGCATGTTTGGCTAGGTATAGTTTTAAAAAAACTAGTTTGCTAACAGAACATTCTGAAACCAAGAACACAAAGAACACTTCGGTTATCACGAATTAATTTTTTTCTTAACCGAACTCTCGCATATCAATATGTTGCTAACCGAAACCTTCTCTGAAAATCAATATTTTGAGTTCGGTTGGTTCGCAAAAAAGTTTAAAACTATTTTCTAACTGAACTTTAAAAATATTACAATAATAATAAAAAAAATCCAATGTAACCGAACTATGCTATTTTTCCCACTATGTTGAGTTTTGATTTAACCAAACTTTTCCCACAATGTTCAGTTGGTTCGTAAAGAAGGCTAAAACTATTTTCTAACCGAACTTTACTAATATTACAAAAAAAAAAAAAAAAAAAAATCCAATGTAATCGAACTGTGCTATTTTTTCTACTATGTTGAGTTTTGATTTAACCGAACTTGGCTAAACCTATTTTCTAACCGAACTTCACCAAAAAAAATAAAAATAAAATAATCCAATGTAATCGAATTGTGTTATTTTGCCACTATGTTGAGTTTCAATTTAACCGAACTTGTCCCACTATCTTCGGTTTGTTCGCAAAAAAACCTTAACAAATCGACCTCTTCACTAATTGCGTGTAGTTCGGTTAGATATTGGTTGGTATGAAGTTTGCGAAATAACTGAACTTTGTACACTTGGTAAAATCTTAATCAATGCTAAGTTCGGTTAGATATAAGTTGCGAACCAACCGAACTTCTAGACCCTAAAGTTCAGCAACATTGCGGAAAAACCGAACATTACTCTGTAAATCGTATAAACAAAGTTCGGTAACCTACGTGTTAACCGAACGAATAAAAACCTTCATTAAGAGGAAGTTCGGTAACCTGCGTGTTTGGGAAAAGTAACCGAACTACACTCTCAGATGTGTTCGGTTACCTGTTCTTCACACAAGGTAACCGAACAAGCCCAAATCTACTTAAAAAATTTACATTTTTTTGAAATTTTGGATCAATTCAACCAACATTATCTAAGTTTGAAGCATACCTGGGTACCCAAAAACTCTTCCTCCGGTTGTGGTTGGTAAAATCCATATTTTTCTTCTTCATTTTCTCTAACTTTACTCTCTCAATAATTATACTTCTTTTAAAAAAAAAAACCATCTGATTTTTTAATGTCACTAATTACCTTTAACTTAATCATTACACTAACTATTATTAAAACTAACTAATCATTACTCAAAATTAATCAGGAGGGTAATTTAGGTATTAATATAAATATCTAGATAAGGGGTGACCAAGATTTACTTCTAATGTCTTACCCAAAATAAAACCATGGTCCCCAAAAAATGGTTCCTACAAAAACCAACTTATTTTGCTAACCAACCCACCTCAAGCCGTCTCCCTCGAAATGAAACCCATTTCCGCAAAACTAAAAGAATCAGGATATTTTTGGATATATTTCATATGTGGGAATTGGGATTATAGGGGTGAGCATCTCATCTGTGATAGCTTCCAACTTCTAAGTATCAAGGTGTGTTTTGTTTGCAGGTTAATTGATGAATGCTCTGTTGTGAGATTGGAAAAGTTAGAGAACAAAGTGATTTAAGTGAGAATGACAGTTACAAATCCTGAGTAAGTTTCTATGTAGTATCTGTTGGTAGTGAGTTAAGTGAGATTGACCTGAACTTAAAAACTTAGTAAGTTTCTACGTATTCCCTAGGAATCTGATACTTAACAAAAAAAAGTTTGGTACTTAAAAAGAATTTGTATTCTTTTTTGATATGAATTGATTGAATGTTAATTAAAGAAACTATTATTCAATATGGATGATGGATGAAATGAAAGGTGTATGCAGGTTACTTGGAATTCCGTTGTATTTCCTGCAGGAAAATTACTGTTAGTGAACATTAACCTGGTCAAAATTGGTCAATCTTGACTAATTTTGACCAATTTCAATGTTGACTGGCAGTAATATTTTTATTGTTGCAAAAAAAAAAATCGTGATGGATCATAACTATCTCCTTGAACCGTGCAGTAACAACTTTCGCTTGTTACATAATGACACGTTTTAACGTCTTCGGGATGCTAGGACAACCTGGTTATAAAAAAATCGAAACGACTTATGCCTGATACGAATATTCCTATAGTAACAGCTTTCCGCTGTTATAACCACCGTTACAAATTTAAATTCATAACGTGCAGTGGGCAATTACAAAAAAAATTGTAACATATATCCAGTCTGCAACGCTCGTTTCCCGTTATAAATTTAAATTTAAAAATTATAAAAATTGTAACAGTTTCGAACCACGGAAAATGGTGTCGTGTTAAGTAAATTTGTTCTATAGAGAGACAAACCGTTACTAGATCCTAATAGGTAAAATTATGTGTTTTTAGGATTTGCGAAATTTGATTTTAGAAATATAAAAATGAGGTCATTTTGATGATAATTTTTTTTTGAAAGTGAATGAGGATGTGTAAACATTTTATTCAGTAGGTAAGAATGTTGTTTATTACTTATTGAACTAGTAATACCCATGGAAATGATTTTGTTGGGTCCATACCAGTGCTTAATGAAACTAAGGTTTGGCAGAAGCGAAAATCATATACACCTTTGAAACACATCTGAATTTGAATATTGAATTAAGATGTAGATGAACTAAGATTTTATACCAAACATCATCTTTTATATTCTTCTTATTTATAGTAGACTTAGATATGATGTTGTTTGTATCTCAGTCACTAAGCAAAATAAAACTGGAGGAAAAAAAAGAGAGTAGGGTTGTACAAAACAACCATTGAGATTGACCCAAGAAAATCAACATTGCTAATAGAGTACTGGTTTGAAAAAGTGGGGGTCTAACAAGCACACCCAATCTTTCGCTTAGCAATCTGTATGGACTAACTCTGATATACTTTCTAGAGAATCAACTAGACAGATAGACTCAATCTAGATCGATAAAAGTATCTCAAGGAGTTATTATCTCTCTCTTGATTTGATTTACTCAAGCTAATTGAAATCGGCGAGTCTTTCATCAAATACAAGGAATAACTTAGATGGTACCAAAGACCAATATCCAAGCGTCAATAAATGTAAATCAACGACCAAAGGTTAGATATTCTAATTAATTGAACTTCAACGCACAACCTGTATTACTTCAATTATAAAGATAAACAATATAATGCGAAAAATGTAATAACACAGACACCGGAATTTTGTTAACGAGGAAACCGCAAATGCAGTAAATTCTCGGGACCTAGTCCAGATTAAATATACATTGCATTAATCCACTACAGACCTAGCCTACTCCAAGAGAACTTCGATCCGGACTGTAGCTGAACCCTAATCAATCTCACACTGATCCAAGGTACAGTTTTGCTCCTACGTCTCTGATCCCAGCAGAATGTTGCGTACTTGATTCCCTTAGCTGATCTCACCTACAACTAAGAGTTGCTATGACCCAAAGTCGAAGCCTTTAATAAACCAATTTGTATCACACAGAAAAGTCTACGGTAATAGATAAATCCATCTCCCACGAATACACCTACGAGTTTTTGTTCCATCTTTTGATAAATCAAGGTGAACAGGAACCAATTGATAAACAATACTTATATTCCCGAAGAACAGCTCAGTATTATCAATCACCTCACAATAATCTTAATCGACACAGCGAAAAAAGATATTGTGGAATCACAAACGATGAGACGAAGATGTTTGTGACTACTTTTATATCTTGCCTAACGGAGATAGAAATCTCAAGCGAATTATTACAATTGTACTCGTACCATAGAAACAACAAGATCAGATTACACAACTGCAAGAAAAGTAGTATCGATCTGGCTTCACAATCCCAATGAATTCTTTAAGTCGTTAACTTGGTTTAGAAGAAGAAACCAAAGGTTAAAGGAGAATCGACTCTAGCTTAGCACAACTAGTATCACACAGAATGTGTGGGGATTAGGTCTTCCAGTTGCTAGAGTTCTCCTTATATAGTCTCTAAAATCAGGGTTTGCAATCAATGTTAGCTTGCTAACAAAGCATTCAATATTCACTGTTAGATGAAAATCTAATTAGATTCAGGATAATATTTATCAAACGTTAGATCAAAAACATAGCTTGTTATACACACATGTAATGTACATTTCTAGGTTTGTGTAACCGTACCCAAAGTTGTGCATTAGTTCGTTCAACAATAGTTAACCAAATGTTTAGCCATATGATCACTCTCATATCAACCATATTCTTCTTCACCATAACTACTTCAATTGACTCATATGAACTAGTTAGAGAGTTGTTCAATTTCTTAGATCTTATGTACTATACAAGACACAATCGAAGCAAAAATAATTTGATTCACTCGAATCGGTTCATGAACTATAAAGCCACGGTTTCCTTAGTTTAAAAAGATAAGTTCACAAACATCGTATTTAAACATAACCTACTCAAGTTCGTGGACTGGGTTCGTGAACTTAAGTTCTGGATGGAGTTCACAAACTCCAGCATAAATTCTCGGGTCGAGAACTTTTGCCAGTTCGTGGACTGGTTTCGCGGACTAATCTCACGCACTTCTCCAGTTCTCTTGATCAACAAGTTCACAAATTTTCGTTCAAGGAATAAGGACTTATACATATATGTGTTTCCGCAACAATTTTTATATCCTCCAATGGTTATATTGTCTAACCTCTTATTCCAATCAGTGAAACATTCTCAAAGGACGTTATATAGTTGTTATTCACAAACCATTTTTCGTCAGAGGAATTTTCAAAGTGATTGAAACATAACATGACTTTCGTCACTAGGTAAAGATAAACTTGGCTAAAGCGAAAGCTTTACCAACACATATTTCGAGAAATAGATAGGAAAGGTAAACTCATCTCGAAATACCACATGTGTATAATCTTAGTCTATATAGTAGAACGACTTTTATCTCAAGATAGGAGATAGAGTAGATAGACTTTTGAGTGATAGATAAGTTCAAGTCTCCACATACCTTTTGGTCGATAAAGATCCACTGTTTCCTTGAGTAGTCCTTCATCTTGTATGATAATCTTCATGGAGTTCTTGAGCTCAACTACACTTTCTATCTAGTCCGAGACCTTACCTATAGTCGACTAGAAATCAAGACTTTATAGTTTTGATCACTAACATTGACAAACATACTTGAGATAGAAAAACATGCGAGTTTGACCGAGAAATGCTCTAACACGGTTTAATGGGGAGTTTGGGACTTAGAAAACTTCACCATGACCCAAAATTTGTTCAATGACTCAAAACCTAAACTATGGCATCTAATTTGCCACAAGATAATGTTAAAGTATCAATTATAGTTATTAAAAATATTGATCGAAAAAATGTTTGTGAAGAAAGGTTGATCTGTGTGTATTAAGATTTCGATAGGTGATGAAAAATTCTCCTTGTAACACTAGTCCAAAATGCAGATATTAGGAAAGACTTTATCTGTCGAAAATCCAGTTTTTTGCCAATTTCTGTCTGTCCTAAAGTCTGTTATATATTTGGTGTACTATTTCTTAAAGGACGGGGTTTTATTGTTAAAAATTTACAACAAATTTTGTTTGCCCGAAATTTATGACTGACTACCTTTGTCAAATTTAGCTAAATAGAGAGTAAGCCCAACCTAATTCAGCTGAGTCAGTTTCAGCGTAAACAGATTCAGCCGAATTATTTTTTCTTTTTGTAACATTTGAGAGAAGCCAACGCATAGATTTCTGAACAAATGGAACTCATTATATTAAAATTAACTTGGTTTACAATATGACATCCCAAAAATATCTAGTTCAACAACAAAAGCTACCTTTCTTTTTTCTTTTTTGGTGAACCAAAAACAAGTTAAAAATTTCATTCTGTTCAAAACATCAAAGAACAAAAAGAAAAATTAAAACCAAAGCAATGTGATATAACTTCCAGGTGTGCGAGTAGTGTACTTTTTTTTTTTTTTGAAGGAGAAAATGTCATTTACTTATAAATAAATCAATTACCCCTCATTAAGTCATGAGGAAAGGTAAGATACAGAGAGGAGGGTCATGTGTAGACCAACTCCTGGTTACATTTACATATTTAGCATATTGACATAAAACATGTGCTATCTCATTAGCACTTCTAGAGACAGATTTGAAAACAATGTTTTAGAATTCAAAGCAACTATCTTTCGCTATGCGAGTAGTGTACTATTGTGGCCATTAAATTATCTCGCATAGAAAAGTATCTCCAAGTGTTTCTTCCCCAAAAAACAGTTCCATGTTGCAAAGTATGTCCAACTGCTATTGATACCGATGAATTAATATGTACCAACTAGGTGTGATGCTTTCTTCTTTAAATTTCCCCAAGACACAAAATCTGAGCTAGAAGCACAAAATCCACATAAAAACAGAAGTATCAAGATTAGTATTTATCCACTTCATTTTTTAAGCATGGCTGAGGAGATTTCTCAACTACTGTAGGCATTAGTTTCCTGAAAAGCTTAATGTCTATCTTATTAAGATTTTATTACCTTGAATACGACACCCTGCACAAAGAATAGAGAAGCAGGCTTATAAACGAACATTTCAGTATTACACTTCTTGGAATATAGAGATTGGTAGGGTTGTCCCTTTAAAACCAATAAGACCCAAGTAAGCAAGTAGTAATACAACTAGTCAATGTGCTTATCGTTAGCAACAGTAAACAATCTACATAAATGAAATGTTCATGGCACTTTTGCTTGTAATTTTGCAAGTTAAATATCTAAACAACAGATAAAAATACACCTTGTTCGTGTGCATATAACAGGGTGTCAACAACTGATATTACCTTGATTCTTTCATATTCTCAACCATCTTCGCATCGCCGGTAACTCTAATAAATTATAGACTTAATTCTCTCATTGTTTCTTACATACCTTTCTAAGCTTTCATAAGTCCTTCGGCCTTTACCAAGAAAGAAGTTTTCATCTCAAACAACATAAAAATAAGCCCGAAAATAAAATCTACAATTAATACTGCCAGCACAGTACTCATGACATGGATATATACGTTGCTCACCTATAGCTTGAAATCATGAAGCTTTCCCTTCTTCTCTAGAATCTATGTATCCCTTCAACAACATGAGATTTCGAACTTATCCAATTATCTTAATCGATTGTATTATAGTTTTTTGAAAATTATCCATAAATTTATACCTCCTTTCGCAGGTTGTCCTACCAGAATAGATTTTTGCTCCTTATGCACCATCCGACAACTTTGAAGCTACATTCCAGTTCATCAAGGTAGCTTTCCTTAGCTTGCAACAATCTGCGGTACTATTGCACAAGAGAAAGTACACAATGATAAGCTCTCAGCACAAGGAAATACTTATATCAAGAAGACATACTAAAATTACTTTTGGAAATGCAAAGAAACAAACATCTATTCCTTTTTATCAGTATAATTGCAAATAAAAACCTAACTGTTTTATCAGCAAGCACCAACATGACTCCTATTCCCAAGAACATGTATACAAATCCCATACAAATGAAGTGTTCATGGAAATTTTGCTTGTAATTGTCTAATTTCATATCTAAACTGCATATTACAAATACAACTAGTTATTCAGCCTACAACATAGTATTAGTAGGAAGTTATCATTTGATATTACCTTGACTCTTTAATATTCTCTGACACCAATCATATTCGCATCATCAATATAACTCTTATGCATGCTAGATCAGATTCTCGTAGTATTTCTCATATATCTTGTTCAGCTTTCAGAAGTCCTTCATCATGCACCGCCAAAGAAAATTTTAACTAGAGTGACATATAAAACTACATAATAAATAAAATCCAGAGTATAACATAATTCAGTTTTTTTCCCTAATTTATTACCGGCTCCTGCCCTGGTTTCATAGTGCATATAACAAATATTCTAAGTTCAGTTTTTCTATTTTAGTATTGAGTTCAAGGAATATTTTTGTAGAATTTATGGAATTATATTAAGTTTTAATGGACAAGAAAATATTTTCTAAAAAAATTTCTCTCGAGTTTAATTCAATCAACAGTTTTTATTCCTACTGGTTGGCTGGCTGGCAATTGAGATCTGAATTTAGTTTTTACTGGTATCACCATTACCAGATTTTTACATCTTTTTATAAACGAATACACTGAATTGGCTGGCCTGGAAAGAGGACATCCTTGGCTGTGAATCTATGGACTCCTCCCGTAGATGAGGACATGAGACATGTGTTTAAGAATATTGGTAGCATCTTCAGAATGAAAATATAGATAATGCACGTACGCGCAAGTCAGAGACCTTACTTCTTCAATGGCTTTGTCTTTGCCTCGGAAACTGGGGGATGATTTTCCTGAAATGCCCACTATCAGAGATCCTGTCAATGGCTATGTCTCCTTCTGGGGAAACTCTAGGAGAATTTCCCTGAGGCACAGAAGGTTGGTGTGCAGAAGATATCTGCCACACCACTGTCAGAGACCCTGCCCATGTAATATGCTCGTTGTTTCCGCAGTCCAGCTGATTATAGCTGCTGCAGGAAAACTTCACTCAATGTTATTATCGCTCATTTCCAGTATCGCGCTGTCATTTCAGTCTAGTTCATCATTCAGTCCAGTTTTTAAGATACAATAACGGTTCATGCCCAATTTCTTCCCGCCAATCTCCCAATCACAATAACCTCACTTGTGGGCGTCTTGATTGTGATTTTCGCAAACAACAAAGGAAGTTCTCCAATCACCTCAATAGCAATAATCCACACCTGGGGGCGAATTTTATTGTTGCCTAGGAAAACGAAATTTTCTTAACCCCCAACAAGTTGGACGTTAAGAAGGGGCGATGTTTGTACCATAAGTAAAAATGCCACTTAATGGGCCGAATTGATACTTGAATCATCCTTTGGTCCTCATCCAAGCCCGCTAACCAGTCAACCAAGGAAGCCCACCAGTTTGCACAGACCGGTCAATGGTCAAAGTCGGTCAACTGTCAAAGTCAACACCCGGTCAAGGTCAATGTTCAAAGTCAACGGACAATCAACGGTCAAAGTCAACCATCGGTCAACTATCGAAGTCAGTCACACCCCTAGCCAATTTTCAGTCTTGTAGCCAGCAATGCTGCCAGCCGACCTCCATCCAGTCTGCTATTCAACCATGCTTTCCAACCCTCCATCCAAATCTTCCCAACCCCAATTATCTTTCGCTAACCAAAGATCCATCCAAACTGTCAGCTTGCCAAGCATGCATAATTTATCTTGAAGGATAAATGTGATGTTTCATACATAAATCACCATGAAGCCATGCAGCACTAAATGTAGCAGTTTCATACATGCAACATTAATCCCAACAGTTACATACAAAATTGATGATGAAGATATGAATGAGCAGTTTTCATGCAGAAATTAATAGGAGACATGAATGAGCAGTTTTCATGCAGAAATAAAGAGGAGGCATAAAGGAGGCAGTTTCATGCGAATTTTATTACGGAAGCATAAATGGGAATTTTAATGCCATTTAAGTTGATATTGAAAATTAGATGTAAAACTATATAAATAGGGAGAGCAGAAATTATTTTGGAGGAGAGAGACAATAGGAGAGAAAAGAGAATGTAATACAATTATCAATGAAAAATTACTCCCCAAGGGTATTCACCCGTGGACGTAGGCAACCATGCCGAACCACGTTTAAATTGTGTCTGATTATTTGCCTTTCAATTCATCTCCAAACCCTAAAAACACACCAAACAACCCATTCATCACGTTTCGTGCGCAATAGTGATTTTGGGTACAAACACTAATGTTAAAATAATCTCGATAAAACACATGTCTGTTTGTACCCCTAATATTCTACTCAAATAAATGAGCTAACCTAAGCCTACAAAGCTCCTACTAGTAGTAAAGGAGGGTTCGTTGGGCCAAAGGTGTTTCCCTTGTTTACCCAAGTAGTGATAACTAGGCATAACAAACACCTTGCATGGAAGCCCATGTGAATAGGTTCAAATCAAGAAACTAGGAAGCCCCCTCACATGCATCACGCTCCATCACCAGTCCCACGTACTGTATTTAGCTGCCACATCACCACTGAACGACACTGCAGCTACCACGTCAGCACTGTTCTAAACAATGGCCGGAAACTTGCCACGTCAGCACTGTTCGGTACAGTGCCTGAAACCTGACACGTCAGCAATGGTCGCCACGTTATCCATGATCACCACTTCAGCCTTAACTCGTCACGTCAGCGTCTTCCGTTAATGGTAAACGGCGTTAGTGACGGCGTCGGCATATACCCGGAATATTCCGTTAGCCTTAACAGTGTCAGCATCTTCGTTAATATTTAACGCCGTCACTAACGGTATCACGATGATGTCATATATACCGAAAATTGAACGATACGGCAGCAGCAGTGATCGGCGGAAATTTCCGGCAGCCAAGCCCGGCGGCCAACAATCGGCGGTTACTCGTGTGTTAATCGCCATATGCCGATAAATCGGCGATTAATCTGGGTGATTCTTCTCCCTCTATGATTCGGTATTGCGTGGTGCATTTTAATTACGTAGCCCTCCGATCATTCCACCCCATTCGATTTTCCTAACGGATTTCTACGCCCCGCTGTGGGCTTAGGAGAATTATTCCTCTTGGGCTTGGCATGTACACTTATTCCATAACCCTAATGAAAGCTTCTAGTGAATTCCAAAGGGAATACAGGGCAAGTAATTCAATTTATGCCAGGGCATCATGCAGGGAATTTATCATCGCGGTATGCAGAGGAATTATGGCAGGGACCAGTCAATACAATTCATGACTAGAGACATGTAAGGGCCAGTTATACCAGTGCCATGCAGTCATGCAGAATTTCAATGCAGTGAGGCATGCAAGGGAATAAAGGAAATTACATTAAGGTAGAGAGGCCAACTCAGACCATATAAAAAGAAGGTCCAACAAACCAAAAAGGTAAGCAATTTTCCATACCAAAAATACCTATGAGAAAATCCTAATCTGACTTTAGCATCGGAGGGTTTTTTGCAGGTACCCCCCTCCTCCATTCTCCAGAAATCAATTGAAGATTGAAGCAACGATCGATTCTCAGCAAAAGCATCACAAAAATTCTGTGTTTGGGGTAGAAGCAATTTTACCTTACAAACAATGTCCATTAAAAAAATTGGTGCAATCAATTGCCATGTTATGTAATAACTAAACGAACGACACAAGTCAAAATCAACACATATGAAATTATTTATTATCAATTTGTTTATGTAAAGAGTTGTCTGGATTTGTCCTTGGCAAAGATAAATTTACCGCTGGGGTTTTTTCAACTTAACCATTATTAAAGTTTTATTAATTAGTGTCTCATTGATTGTTCATAATGATTAATTAAATATCTATTATAAATATCCATTTAATAATCTAACATAAATACACAATTTTATTAATAAATAATTTTACTAAAAACTATATTAATTCTAATGGTGGTAATCGAAGTAGGGTTAGTATAAGCGGTAGCGGGTGTTTGTGAATGGTGTTGGCGGTAACATTACTATTGGTGGAAAAAATAGTGGCGGTGGATGGTTTTTATGGTGGTGGGTGCTGGTAATAGTAGTGTATAATAATAGTTTTTGCTTTTTAGTAAGTTTTATTGACCAAGTAAAAACATAATCTTTATAAAACATGCAACATTGTATTGTGAAAGATGTAATTGGTTGTTTTTAGCACGATTGATAAGGAACAAAAACCAAATATTTCGAGGATGATATCGGAACGTATAAGACAATATGATCATGACTGTTCGATCACACGTATTATATAAAGGTAATTGGTGTACCCGCGTAAGAGAACATTATCCACTACAAGAAAAACGTCCTTTCACAACAGATATATGACAACGTTGTGTCAACCGTGGTAGAAAAGTATGGTTTTCACAATGTTTTTAAGAAAAAACATTGTTGAATGCTATAAATATAATGTTACAACAACGTTTATTATAAACAGTCAGAGCCGTTAGATTAGTGTTTGTTTAGACACGTGGTATGGTGTTAACCTTTCGATCTTCTTCCTATTTTATAAACCAGTCTAAACCTAAATCTAATCTCACTTCCGCTCTCTCCATCTTTCTTTCTCCCTTCACTTAATTCACAGAGAAAAGAGCCCAAAATCCATCAAAGTTCTCCAGATCTGAAAAGAAAAAATGATAAAAAAGAAAAAAAATCCAATTTTCGTTTCCATTTCCTTATCTCTTTGTTTCGATTATGAAGGCATTGACCAGATCAAAGAGAAATTCTTATTTTCTCTTTCTCTTTTCCTTTCTCTTTCTTCTTCTCTCTTCTTCTCTTCTATGTTTTCTTCAGTCGAGTGTTGGTTGAGAAATAAAATTAGTGATTAGGAGATCGATTAAAGAGGAGATGGATTATGTGGTGATTGTTGGTAGTGGTGTTGATTCGATTATCGAATCTAGAAGGTGAAACAGAGAATTAAAATTAGGGATTTTTATTTCTTTTTGAAATTTCGTGGAATTGATCAGTATATTGAGTTTTTGATGGATGAAGATCGAATGGGTTGATGTTTAATTGGAGCTTTGAAGTTGATTTAGTGGAGACTCATTGAAGATATTTGAATTAAGGTTTCAGGAGAATTGCAGAAGAGAATATGAAGATGAAATTGATGCTTAAGAGGATTGATTGAAGGTGGGTTTGGCCTGAATTAGGAAATAAGGTTGAAATATAACTCTAATTGATAGTTAGGGTTTTGAATTTGATATTTTGAAGTTGTTGATGGAGTTAGAGATTGATTGTGTTTTATGAGAAGGTGATGAAGCTATTTGCGTATTGATTCGGGTTTTGAGGTTAACTCAGATGAAGTTAAGTCCCAGCAAATGAATCCAAGGATGGTGATAGGTTAACTTAGAGTTTCAGCAATCGGTGGTTGGTGAAATAACAATCCTAAGGAGGTTAGTGTTTGGGCAAGATTTTTTGTTGTTTAATTTCAGTATTTGAAGTTGTATTGTTTAGATTGTATAAATTAGGTGGTGATGAACGAATCTGAGTTTTAGATGAGCTTTGATTGAATGGAAACTTTTAGATGGAAGTTTAGAATGCTGTTGAGTTATATAATTGATAATAAAATTGGGATTGGAGATGGGTATGACGAGTATGAAATGTAATGGAGTTGTAGTTGTAATTAGGTTTGTTTGGAGTTACAGAACTAGTATGGATTACGTTGGAATGGAATTGGTGATTTTGAATTTGGTTTTTTTCTTTTTCCTGTGTAGATTTCTTAAAGCAATTTTGTTCAATTAAGCTGTTAAGAATTGTGATGAATAACAAGGTTTGTTACGATTTGATGTTTTGGATATGTTTGTTTTTGTGTTGATTAAGTTTTGGTTGGTTTACAGAAAGGAAAATCTAAGTATTTTGGGTTTCTCGAGTTTTAACTCCCGAGGTAGTGAGGTTTGTACTTATACTCGCTCTTTGTGATTTTTTACTAATACTTACTCTTTGTGTCTGGATTCCATTTGTAACTTGTTTCAAGTTTGTGCTGGTTTAATTGAATATAATTGTGAAACGTAGGCTGCAAAGATTTTTGTAGACTGTATGCATTAAGTTATCTGTTTTTCGAGCACTTGTTGCAAGTTTATACTGTTCAAACAGAGAAATTTCATCCTTAAATGTAAGCAGTTATTTCCATTTGCTTAGTATTTGCTATAATACAAAAGGTTGTACTAGATCTGAAGCTTTTACCATGTGCATTAGGAATACCGGATGCTAACATACCTAACTTTTTTTTATAACAAACCATCGCAAATTGTATTTCTACGACAATCCCCTGAATAGCATAACCAAAGCAGAATTCCCAAGATATTTTCATTTCATTCTTACTCACCATCATGAGTTGTTTACAGGATAGAGCATCGGAAGAACATATGAATTTGGTGGAGGGAATCATGAAGCGAGGCAAGATGGGATGATTTAAGATAGAGGCTGATGGTATTAGTTATGAGTGTTCCTTTTTATATGGCATTGAGTGACCCACTAATAGAAGCCGGTGAACTGGACTCAAATTGGGTGCAACGAACATAACCAGGTATTGTTGTTTTGAACTGTAAATTTTTGACGACAAGTTCTGGTGTTCTTCCACCAAGCTATACACAACCAAAGCAGAATTCCCTCTATATTTCCATGTCACTTTTAACACTCCATCATGATTTGTATACAGGACAGAACATGGATAAACATAGAAAATTGGTTAAGGAATCATGTATATGACCTTGTTTATCACGCTTTGATTTCTTGACTTCATTTTTTGTCTCAAACTCTTGGGCACCGATCTCAGCAACTTATGTCGATATCGTTATTGAAACATTGATTTTAGTATTTGATAGTTCTGTAATCTTAAGTCATGCAACCTACTGTGTTTGATCAGTATATTTAGTTCCGTGAAGTAACCTGTTGCTCACCACTTCATTTTGCATAGATGCAATTCCAAGTTCAATATAACCTGGCTTTAAGCTTTGACTTGATCCATTCTATTTAGTTCTCCATTTCAGAAGTAGATGTTTGCTTACACGTGACCTTGTTTTTACAGGTGGGTAGTGTCCAACTGTTTCGAAAAATATCAAGTTTACCGAAGATTAGGACTACAAGGGACATTGTGTGCAATTTTTTTCTATGCGTCAAGCGCTAAGTGAGTGTAATAATTTTACTTTTAAGATAAATATTTTATGGACATTATGATTCTTATCTGCAGTTTCTAACTTAAGTTGGACTATTTGGTATGATTTTTGTTTTCATACTAATTTTATCAAGTACAAATGATTCTTTTGAAATTAGATCTGAAGTCATTCGAAAAAATCAATGAGGTTAGTTTTTGAAATTACATCTTTATATGCTATTTACTCTTTTCTGTTCGAAGTTTATTTATTAGTTAATAGATCCAAATATTGATTTGTATTTCTGTTTGCTTTAGGCTCGTATCACTGAGGCTGGAGGATAAATCTCTCATTAAGTATCCGTGTACAAAGCTAACAAATGATGCTTGTTTCTGTAATGATTAAAGCTGCAAGGTCACGGTTAACAGGGGAGAAGGTGAATTTCTGTTTGTTGATACTCGTACTTAATAATTTGATATTTTCCTTGTTCAAGCTAAAGCTAGGGTTGAGTTAAATCCGATTTTTTTTTTGTTATTAGGGTCATATACGTCGATTTTCCCAGTTTAAATGTGAAGTTTTTATCTATTATTTGAATCATGAAACTGAATCAGTTTGTTTTGTTTTATCGAATTTTGGTTGTGCTACTAATCTATGATTGGGGCCTGTATATAAACATTTTTGTTCATAGAGACACCAACGTATGGTTACAGGGAAATAGCAATAGGTTTCTGAAGTCCTTTTTTTCCCAGTCCCCATGAAATAAAACTTATACATGTCTTTCTATTTATGAGGGTCTTTAGCTAATGCTACGAACATGGGTCCTGAACTGCTATCCAAGTGTTTGGCTCGATTGGTTCCTGATAGTCATTTAAATGCAGCGAATTTATCTCAGCCCTTGGATAGATTTGCAAGATATATAAGGAAGAAGGGTTTGGATCATTGTGGGGAGGAAACACAACCAATCTCATCTGTTATTTCCTTACTCATGTTGGATCATATCTCGACTCGTTTGTTAGTTAATTTAACTTTATATCTATTCTCAATATTCTGGAATTTGGCGTAGCTTGATCTCTAACATTTTTTAAAATCTGTTATTAGGCCTTGAACTTTGCATTCAAGGATAACTTCAAGAGGCTCTTTAGTTTCAAGAATGGCAGGTTAGTGGAAATGGTTATCTGGTAACTTGGTATCTGGAGGTATTGCTGGTGCTTCTTCACTTCTCTTTGTCTTCTCTCTTAATTTTGATCATTTCTTTGCCTAATCTCTGACTATGCCAGAACCTATCTTGCTAATGATGTCTAGGACGCAAAGAAGGGAGGATAAAGACAGTTAAATGGTTTAGTTGATGTATACAGAAAAAATAGTTATCAAATCTGATGGTGTCATTGGGCTTTGCCGTTGATTCAACATTTCTTGTGTTGGAATTATTGTTTACGTACTGTGGTATCTACTTCGGTTGCATGACTCTCTAAAACCAGTTCGTTTGACTGGTGACCCAGCGGTTAGTGCGAGTGATTGCTTTTTTTCCTTAATGTGTTATGTGGAATGTTATGTGGAATGCATACTGGGAAAGGAGAATGCAACTGTCATGAATTTATGAATCTAATGCTTGTATTTTCTCTTGTTTGAACATTTCAGGATAGTTTCTTGTTTTTCCACATGCTTGTGGTACATCTAGATGAATTTAATTTAGCAGATGTAGTGGAAGATTGATATGCAGGATTTCTTTTGGAGGTATCAAAGGATATGTCAATGAACTCGATTTATGCAGTACATACTTTAAAAGGGTATCCATGAGATTGCAGGTTTCTTGCAAATGCCGGCACAAATCAGCAGAGGCTGCTATTAAGAGGCGTATGGAATAGGTCATTGACAAAGTGATGCCAGAGTTTCTGGGCACTAGTGAGTTTCTCAACTTTAAGTGAGCGCAGGCCTTCTTATGTATGTCCGGAAGCTTGCTGGTCTCATGTAACACGAGCTCAAACTTAAGTCCATCTTGAAACTTCTGGTGAGTTCGACACCAAGGCCTTAGATAAGGCTCCCAGGTTCCGATTATCCCTTGCTTGAGTGATCGTATTCTGAATATTCTTGACCTTGTCTTTTGTTTGTGATCAATTATGAAAATTGATTTAATGTAAAGAAGTGAATTACATTTATATATATATATAAATTTCATATTTGATATATTGTGATTTCTTTTCTATTTTTTTTTTAAATATAAAAATATTTCGACAACGTTTTGTCATCATTGTTGAGACAACATCTCACAATGGAACAAAGCTGTTGTCGTTGGGTCATGTATGACAACGTTTCCTGCATTGGAGAATAACCGTTGTCGAAGTGAAGAAACTTTTAACAACCCCCCCATACAACAACGTCTGGAAAATCGTTGTCGTACCATTTCGACAACGGTTTTTCCGTGTTGTCAAAGGCCGCTTTTCTTGTAGTGATCGCTCTCTCGAGTACTATTACATTCTTTTTCCTGAAAGATCATCAATGTCGAGTTATTTCGCGACAACTACCTACAAAGACAACAACTTTCACTCAATTCCCGATATAAAACCTTATTGACCGGGAAAATGTATTTTCATTCTAAAATATTTTTTTAAAAATTAAGTTTGTTCATCAAAATCATCATAAAAAACTCTAAATCATAAATCTAAATTTCGCCTCCGATGTTTATAGAATATTTTTTATACTTTACATTCTCAAATCATGCGACCTCTTGATGACAAATCAACCATATCAAATTACGGATCAATATGTATAGGTTGCATTCACTATGTTAGAAGGTAGGGTAGACACAGATGGGTAGATCACACAAAGCAGAACATGACTGAGAATACTTTATTAATTTGGTCAAGAGATAAGGTCAAAAATTTAAGATTAACTTTCTATAGGACTAATTAGACCGGCTTCGATAGGAGATGACTAAAATATGGATTAATAATAATTTTCACGTAAGACAATTGCAAAACATAGTTTGGCTAACTCTGCCTATGTAAAGAGTGGTCAAGATTTTTCCTTCCTCAATTGGTATGATATGTGAGAAGAAGGTGATATCTAAGATTGAGGTATAATTCAAATCTATTAGATTCATATCATTTACAACTGGATGCCTTGAAAAAAATTGATGTGTTGTTATTATTATTACAGGAAAGGGATATATTGACCACACTTGCGAAAATAGATCACTTCGCAAATGATTGGTGTTGCATGTATTGTCTAGAATGCAACGAGGAGTTTGAGGAAACAAGGCACCAGAAGCAGTGTTCGGAGTATTTGGGACATAGTAACTTAGATCCGATGTAATACTTATGTTCTTTTTTTTTTAGTTTTTCCACAATCTATTTATTTAAGAAAAATGAACATTGCAAATACATAACATCAACAAAAATTAGACAGATTGCGTTTGACAATAATGGCTACTGATGGTCCGGAAACGACAAAAGAAAGGAATTGTTGTAGTAGAATTGTTGGGATATACAACGGATTACTCGATACGAATGAAAAAGGTATAACTATTTTGATTCTGAAATCACATAAAGTTCACAGTAGAAGATGACATCAAGTTTAAAGTTAGTAACAAACATAATATGACTAACTAAAATGTTCAAATCAAACAAGATATATAAACTTAGAAAGCCGTGGGACTTGAATATGCCAATTTTTAAAACTACCATCTTAAAAAGCAACGATCCATAATACCATAATTATTTTTTTTATAAATATTCAACGTAGAGTATGTCAACTTTTGGTAAAGGATATATTGACAACCTATTAATTTGAAATATGATCAGGGAGTACAATATGTGTTCAAGGTTCTTTATGAGGTAATATGTCGCTAGATTGTATTCCAAGTGAAGGTATGAACATACGGAAGTGACAAAATGCCAAAGACTTTTGAAGTTACAATAGCCTTCGTTAAGACGAATTGCTGGGCACAATACTTTGTTGAACATTTAATGGCAGAGTTTCGCATATATACAATCCCTTCGAAAAGGTAATAAGTACACATTTTAAACATTGTCATCTAATGGGTGTTGAAAAATTACAGGAAAATCATGTCACATTGGATAGTTTGTATCATTCGTTCGATGAAAAAAAAATACTATTCTCTGCCTATTTGGAGGATCGACAACATGACCATGATATATGAGTCAGCTAGAGCGAAATAGGAGCACGTAGAGACTTTTATGGACGATATTGATTAGTTGATTTCACCGAGATGAGCGCTGCTGACGACATATTTCCAAAAAATATTTAAACTTCCATGTTCATGTAGAGCATTATCTCATTATAAGCAATGAACCTAAAAAAAAAAGTGTTTGGAAATTAAGATTATATTTCGTTCGTTTGAGCAAATCTCCGGCGGTAAAATATTAAAGGAAAAAACAAAGAAAAAAAGAGAGGTGAATCCCAACTATTTTTATGATAAACACATATTAAATCATAAGGAGTTGATATGTATTCGGGACACAAATTATACGATATATTAAAAATTAACCAACAGCATGGCCCGTGCCGTTACGACACGGGTTAAGGGCTAGTATATCATATAAGATATACCGGAAAATGCTTTGTCTTGTATGGTACTTGGTACACTCTCAGGTAAATTAGTACTCTCATTAGTAGTTATGAAGAATAATGTGAATTTCTGACTCAGAAAACTACACCATGACCCAAAAATTTGCCAAATAACTCAAAATATAGACGATGGCATCAAATTTGTCCCAAACCTCACTGACGCATCTATTGAAATTAACAGCCGTGATTGAAAATTTGTATTTTGAAGCATCATCAATGTGGCCTAAGATTTTGTATTGTAGTTCTAGAGTAATTAAGAGCTCAAAAAATTTGTTGTTTGCCTGGGATTTCATTTTATATAACTTTGAAGATGTATCATTTCAAAATGTTATGGTGAATTGGGAGAGGGTTTATATTAATCCATAGTACAATTAGAGGCGAAGCTAGCCGATTGCAATGGTGTGCACTTACAACACCTGCTGAACCGTCTCCTAATCCTAATTTGAGGGAAATCACTACAAAAAACCTGAGCATTGACAACCAAACTAATTTGGTTTCCTAAGATGAGCTTTTAGTTGCAAAACAAATAGGCAACTAATGGTAGTTGCGGAGCCTAAGTTGCCGTATGGGGTGTTTCCAATTGCAAAGGCAACTACTAAATATACCAAGTTGCTATGCATACTTTTGGCAACTTCGGTTGTAGTATCCAAATACACTACTAGTTAAATGCAATTAATTAAACCCACTAATTTTAGCATCGAAATGACAAATTAATAAAATACGTATTTCATTTGCAAAACCAAGTAAAAAGTCATATTACAGGATGCTTCAAAAACGAATGTCATACAACTCATTATCATCCTCCCCACCCTATATCTCGATGCCAAAAAAAAAGAAACATTCGTCTGGCCCGTCCCTATTTTGCATTCTAGATGTCAGTTTTTCAAAAATAAATAAAAATAAATAAATAAATCATCAATCTGGCACACTCCACATTTCTATGCTCCTTGTCAGATAGTCACGGATGAAATTTCCATCCTCATGTCGTCACCATAATCATCCTCCTCATTTTGACCTTCCTTGTAAAGATCCTCATCTCGCCCACAAACCTCAACATCACCCTCCATTTCATCTGATACATCTGGCACAACCACGGAAGGATAATGCTTAACGAAAAAGTTATTTATTATATCAGTAAGCAGAAGTGTTTGTCTTCTGAATAGCATTTTTTCTGTCTGTAGAGATTCAATTCTTCCATTCAACAATACTAGAATTTATTTTCCTTTATATCGGCCAAACTCTTGCGAGTCTGAGAAGCCTTGCGACGACGTTTGGCAAGACTCCCAGGTTGTTCATTATAGACAGTATCATATATTTCAGGTGGAGTATTACTAGATTCTCCTTGAAGTGTGCTTCTTTCATGTCCTCCAATGTTTTCTACATAAATTATAGAAGTCATACATGATCAGATACTGTTGCACTGGTTAAATACGACACATAAATTATATACTGTTTTCTTACTTTCATCTCTTGACATTTCGGTGGTAGGTTTCTACAACCATGGGTTTCTGAGAACAGAATCACCGCGCCACAAGGCTACTTCTCCGTAATCTTTGAAGCAGCAACCGCATATAAAACAAGCTAAGTTAGAACTACACCATATATACAGCACAGATTCAAACTAACATCAGTAGACAAAGAATGAGATACAATATATACCAAATCATATTCTACACTGGCAGAACTTCTGGTTCCTGCACTATGGTTAATTTCCTTTGCTTTAGCAGCCGCAGTCCCTCTGCCTGATTTTTCTGTCATTCAAACTCCACCATCTGTTAGCTTAAGCAACTGTGCACTGTATTCATAACTATATATTATGATAATTTAAACATCTATTAGTTTCCTACACATACTACAGGAAGTTGTTTCATCAAAAACAAAAATTTATTTTGTTTGCAATAGTCCAACACTAGCTAGGCTACCCATATTGGAGGCCTAAACCTCAGCACTACTAACTTAGGCAAACAATAATTCACCACTTTAACAATAGATGAACAGAGTAGGATAGTATGATACTCCCTCCGTTCCATTTTACTTGATGTTGTAGAGTTTTTCACGCGGATTAAGGAACATCATAGAGAATTAAATCTTTCCAATTCTACCCATATTAATACCTTTTAGAAAAATTAAATGATCTAGTTTTTAGTATTTAGATTCTAGAGAAAGTTACTAATCCAATTGTAATTTACTTGGGATGTACCAAATTTTTATAGATTAGAGTATATAACCTCCATGAGAAATATTTAAAAATTAGAATAATTGTTTATGTGTTGATTACGATGAGAATTTATGCTCTGGTGTGATTCCAAAGTAAGGGTAAATCAGAGAGAATTTGGGAAAAATACTAAAACTTTCATCTATTTTGGAACAGAAAATAAACCATAAAACATCAAGTAAAGTGGAATGGAGGGAGTATATTATTAGGAAGTACAAATGCAAACCCTTATAGTCAAAATCTCAAAAATATAGGAGTAGTCCTAAACAGAAACAATAAATTTTCATAAAAGCAATGAAAAAGTATAAAGGGGTGAAATAACTACAACTATGCATCAAATATCACTATGCACATGAAAATGCAGATGTCATCGCATTTTGTGGTTAAATTGTATCAACATACTTAAAATCTAGCACATTAGCAATGAAATTTTGACAAAAAAATCACACGTAATCGAATTTATATACCTTGAACGCATACATACACATCTGAGATCAACGCTACGATTTGATTGAGGCATATAAACAAACACTTAAACTGCCATGATATACTACGGAAGAACAAAGCCCAAAATCCATTTAAAATTTAATTAAAAGAAAGGGTTACCGTGAAATATGATGATGACCCAATTTTTATTGTTCGATTTCATTTGTTTTCTTCTTGATTGATAACCTAAATTCCTTTACCTGAATTAGTATTTACTGAAATAAATTACCAAAATAAATAAATAAATGAAATGGATTCAACCAAAAGAGGATTACCAGGAGGAGGTTTCGAAAGGTTTTGAATATCTGAACTCCGACGTAGTTGAATAAGAAGTTGTTGTAGAAATAGTAAAAGTAGCAGCAATAAATGATAAAGAGTTATAGTGAATCTACAGGGAACCTTAACTCACCACCATTTTGGATATGTCGTCTTCCAGTACGATATATCATTAGAGAAGAAATTGAAGATCACTTCATAGAAAAAAATGCAAAACAGTAAACGATATTAGCGTATCTAGATCTGTTGTTTTTCTTCAGCTTACTATAAATTTGAGATACATTTGATGAGTTATCATTGAAAAAAATGGGTCCTTAATTTTATATCAGTCATGCTGTGGGAGGCGAAGGGATGGAGGCGGAGATAGAAACTAGGTTAAGTTAGGTCTTCACTCTCTTTTTCGATTATATCAGAGTTGGGAGTCTCGTGGAACTAAAAAAAAAGATGTGTGGTCAGGATTTGTGATCCGTGTATTTCCCACGTGCATATCCCTTAGTTAGATCATCTCCAATGTAAAAGGGTCAAGATCATCCTATGTGGAGGTCTTATTAACAAATTCTCATGTGTGCGTGATTATTAAATGACAAAAAAAACATAAATATAAATTTTTTACCTTAAATGAATCTCCAACCCCCAAGGTGTTATCTAACAAACTTTATTGGAATTTAAAGACAAAATAATGATTTGGTTATAAGACCCAGGGTCATAGAGAAAGTCTTATTTAGACTTTCTCCATTACCTCCACTTAGCCATGTCATCTAACTCTATGACCTTGACCCTTGTGTTGGAGATGAAAATTTGGTACAAAATGTCTTAAATCCTATGTGTCATTCAATTTTAAGACTTTTACCCCATGCATTGGAGATGCTCTTATAGGTGTGGCGAGGTTAAACAATTTTTATGTCCGACACCATATTTAATGGTATCCTAAGATCTAGGAGTTAGCTTAGTACCACGTGTCAAAAAAAAAAAAATCTAACATATTGACATCTCAAAACATACCAATGAGATCAAATGAATTCTAAAACAAAATAAAGAGAATGTACGTACTTTATAGAAGTATAAAAAAAATAAGAATGAATTACAACAAAGAAAGTTGAAGGTCGAATTCTGATATTTACCATCAACCTCTAATGCGAAAGAATAAAATCTAAAGTTAAATGATGGGATTGACTTTTGTAACCTGGCGAGATTGGGGTATACTAAATGAGACAAAATAAGGTCATTTTGAAGTAAAAGTGGTCACCCCTTAACCAAATATTTTCAAAATGGCAAAAATGCCCTTGTTTAATTAACACAAAAAAAACTGATTAGGCTAATTAATTGAGTTTAGATTAAAATTTTGAAAATGAAAATTCCGTAGGTTAAACCTTTAATCCGTCTTATGAGTTCGATTAAGATCAAAACAATTGGTTTTCAAAAATGTGATAGGTCGGCAAGGTCGACGTTTGAATAAGGTGCCGGATATAATTCGCCGGCATGGTATACGTTTGAATAAGATGCCGACCGGGTTTAGCCGGCATGGTCCTTGGATGAACAAAACGCCGACCATTTTTTTGGTCGGCAAGGTATTTAAATGAAGAACATGCCGACTTTATTTTTTTGACACACAGGAGATGGCTATTGAAAAAAATATTAGTCGGCAAGGTCAACAAAAAAAACCCCGCTGGCTGCTGAAAAAAATATTGGCCGGCAAGGTGTTTAGAAAATACCCTTCCGGCTGTTTTTTGGCCGGCAAGGTATTTAAAAAGTACCCTTCCGGCTGTTTTTTGGCCGGCAAGGTATTCAAAAAATACCCTACCGGCTGTTGAAATTTTTTACAGTCGACGCCATGGCTGTTATGAAAAGTCGGCAAGATATGCATGTTACGACCTTGCCGGCTAAAAACATAGAAATCACAATTTTCGATTGCTAACCTAATATAACAGTCAAATCACACAACACAATGATGGGTTTGAGTTTAAACATCATTTATAGTCTTCTTTTCGCCCGTAAAATCGATAATATTTTTGGAAAATCAATGTTGAAATTTTTTATATGATTTTGGTTGATGAAAGATGAAGATGAAGAAGAAGAAGAAGAAGAAGAAGAAGAAGAGAAGATTAAGAGTTGGTTAGTTTTTTAATTTTAGGGTTAATGAAATTAAGAAATGGGTTTATTTTTAAGATTTAATTAGTTCAAGGGTATTAAAGTAAAATCACCTTTTTTAATAATGACACACCATGTCCCCTTGAAATTGGGTATACCCCAATTAATCTGGGTATACCTCAATCAAGCCAGGTTTTGTAAATCTATCAACACGTATAATAATATTGAAAAAAATATTTAAGCCGAATAAATTTGAGTTGGAATCAATTTATGTCCTTTTCCAATCAAGAAAATTGTAAGCGTGTACCGGAATGAGAATGAACTATACGAAAGAAAATAAAGTTTGATATTCGATATATATCGTCAACCTTCAATGCAAAAGAATGAAATTTAACAAAAAGTCAAATGATTTTTTTTGAGAATTGACTGATGTAAATCATTAAGCATATCCGATGAGATCAAATGAATTATATGCAACTGAAGGATCCTACGAACGTTATATAGTAATGGTATTGTCTGCATCTTTCATCATCGTTGACAGGAGGTGTGGGATTTAATCTAAAAGGCCTCGGTAGTGACTTATTAGTCTCCACCTAGAAGTCTTCTTATCCCACATGGGACTAATCTTATTTGCTTTGATCGAGTCAGATCACTACCAATCTCCACTTTTCGAGATCTAGAACCATCTCACCAACTATTTTTGTACAATCACCGTTATGCAGCATCATGAGGTATACCTTACCCTTTCATGCTTACAACTTCATATTGATTGACACCATCCATGTGTATTGCATGTCAACTCAATCTATTGTACACAATTAACATCTTTCCTCGAATTTGGTTATAGTCAGTATGCACTCTTGAGCCATGGCATCTCGTTCAAGCTTGCTCTGTCTGATTTAGATTGGGGTGCTAACTCCACCAACAATTTCCAAAAAAGAAATTTGAAGTTCGAATTATGATATTTACCATTAACCTTCAACGTAAAAGAACAAAATATAAATTCAAATGATTTTTTGCACAACTTATTAGGCTCTGAAGTATTTTGACTCGTTCTGAGGGCCTACTCGGTCTGGGAGATTTGAGAAATGAGTTCAGGCTTGGAACTCACCTAATACTCGGACGATCTTTTCAGAGGCTTAATCCCGATGATCATATATATTACTACTAACATGAATTATAATTTTTTTTACGAAATCGTCTTTTGTAAATCTCTATGCGCATCTAGTGAGATATAACAAATTTTAGAGTCCACCAATTCCTTGAGTAGTCCTTCGTCTTGTATGATTATTTTCATGGAATTCTTTAGCTCAACTACACTTTCTATCCTAGTCCGATACCTTAGCTATAGTATACTAGAAATCAAGGCTTATAGTTTTGATCACTAACATTGACAAACATGTTTGAGATAGCAATGCATGCGAGTTCGAACGAGCAATGCTCTAACAGTTTCATCTTATTTATGATGAAACTAATTTTGGTTTCATCGTATTTATGATGAAACCAGACGAATTCTCAAGAGATCTTTACCTTAAGAATACAATTGAGTATCAAAGAGCTTTACCTTGCATGAACAAGAAGTGCCCCAAGCATAAACAAATTCTTAATGCTCGTTAATCTGGGTTCTTTAGGATATGCACGAGCCAGTAAGGAAATAACATGACCCGATTTCAATAAAAATTTAGAAGTAAGATGTCAATGAACACTATTAAGAAAGAAAACTACCAGCAAAACAGGTTGGAGCGACAACAGGTGTACCCTTTGCATGGGATAAATATAAAAGTTTATAAAGGTTGGAGCGGCAACGGTAGTACCTCAATAGAGCCATGCGACATACTTCTTCACACTAATGGGAGGAACATAAGTACGTCGCAATTTTATGATAAAACATGCACACTGTACCTATATCCTATCAGTGATCACAAAGATTATGGTGTTTTTTCCATTATTAAAAATAAACACAAACCTCCTTCCCAAAACGCCATGGCTCATGATCAATAGTGCCCTTTTCATAATGGCCTCGGCAGAAATGATGTTGACAACAAAAATTTCTAAATTAACATAAATTAGATGAAACCCATTTTGGTTTCATCATAAATACGATGAAACCAATTTTGGTTTCGTGAACTATCTATTCAACTGCAGGAGAAATTAGAAGAGTGTATTATACAAGTCCATTGAACATATGCGGACTTGTTGTGTACCTGCAAGAGAAATTATAAGAGGTGTAATACAAGTCCATTGAACAAATGAAAACATCCAAAATGGGTATGGATATCTAGTAATTTAGTTTACCATATTTTTGCAAACTGAAAATGCTTAATCTCACCGGTGGGGAACTTGCTACACAAATATGGGGGTGATGATTTTGAGAAGCCACGAGCACTTCGCAAGTAAAAAATAAGTATGCAAGTTAGTTACACATGAATACTAATAACACAAATTAAATCCTTCCAAAATGAATATCCCACTTCATACTACGTAGAGAGAAATAACAAGTACACTGACCAGTTCAAGTATAGAGCTTTGCCAAATTGTTTGCATCTACAATTGCAGTCATTGTGAGAGAAAACAAAACCTATGAAATAACAACAACTAATAATGAGAATATAATTATCAACAACTGTTATTGTCTAAGATCTCGGTGAACGGTTTTGAGAGTTATCAAGGGAAGCTATACTAATAATTCTACTAAAAACTTAATCAATTATTTTATGGTAAATGGAAGTATTAGTTTCTTTCTCTAATCATGTTAAGACTTCTCAAAGCATTAATATAACAGTAAAAAATGTTAGAAATCCTAATGAACATGGGTTATTAAATGAAAACATGTGACGCATCTTCGAAACCCAATCAATTCCCACACATGGATCAAATAGCTGAAACGAAATCATACTTCGAATCAAAAGCAACAAACCTTTGTTTAATTACCATCCCTGACTAATAACATCTCACTCAACAGTAAATTCAGAGTAATCTTAAACTTGTTTCAATAGAAAATTATTTATCCCCAACAACGTTGGTTTCACCGATAAAAGTTCAAAAAGTATCAAACAAAATTGGATGAAACCAAAATCGCTTTCACCAAAATTAGATGAGATCCAAATTGGTTTCATCATAAATGTAATTGCTCTTTTTGATTTTAGATTATTTTTTATACACTGAAAATTTAATTGATCCACCAAAATTATACGAAACAACAAATTAGATCCTCCATCAAAATTATATGAAACCTAAAATGTAATTACTCTGTTTGAATTATTGTACTAATCGATTAGAATACTCATCGAACTTAACATATAAGTGAAAATAAATATTTGTACTAAACACAAGATCCACACTTTATAAGAATATCAAAAGACGGTTTGATTTATTCATCATTTGAGACTAATTATTCAATACCCTAGACGTAGTTCATCAAAACGACAAACCAGTCGACATTTGAGACCGATTTGTCTGACATCTAACTTCTAAATAGATAGATTGAGAATAAAAACCACATTAATGTTACACAAAAAATCAGATCTCTAGATTTAACTGGATTTTTACCTTTTTATTTTGCTCAATTTGTATTCTCGATCTGTATATATTTATATTGGTGCGGGAGTAGTAGGTGTTGCTGTTGGTGATAGGAGAAGAAGAAGAAAAGGAGGCGATATTGGTGGAGGATCAAGAGTTGATCGTGTTTCTAGTGGTGGTGCGGGAGGAGAAAGATAAGGTTATGTTAAGGATGTTGGTGTGAGTGAGAGAGAGATAATAAATATGGAGAAGAAGACGATGAGTAGTAGAGTAGGTTGGTAATTTCTTGAAAATGAAATGGATGTAATTTACCCATATGAAAAGATTTGGAGTTTTTGTATCATTTTTGGGGGAAATGGAGTTCTTTTAACTCTGAGCACATGGGTGCAATTTTTGTACCACAAGTTTGTTCACCTTGGTGTTATATGAATGGTTATGTAGGTAGAATGTATTTCAATCCATCCTACAATCAGGGGTGGAGCCTGCAGGGGGTAAGGATATGCACTTAGACCACCTTCCCAGCTGTTTCCTAAGCCTAATTTGAGGGAAAGTTTTGATTTGAGCCCAATTAGAAGCCCATTTTTACTTGTCTAAATTACTGTGAGACCTATTTTCCCAGATTTTCCCACAGAGAAACCCACAAGTGCAAAACTTCATGCGCGCCCCCATTTTCACAAAGAAAATTATTCTAAAACCCACAATTTATAAAATTCCGTTTTTCTCTTTTATAAATGATAAACAACTTCTTGAATTCGTTTTCTTCTTCTTCTCAATTGTAAATCTACATCAACACCTGAATCAGATCGAAAAGAAAGATTATTTGAGGTCGATGGAGTTAAAGGAAGGGATTGATGTTGGTTTCCGGGAGATCTTATTTCTTTCAATGGATAAAATATATTTTCTTTCCAAAATGAGAGATCGATAGTTGAAGAAGAGATCTCCAATTAAGAAATCGAGATCGAGACCTATATCTATTTTATTTAACAGAGAAAGGGGATCTGAGATCGTCTTGAATGGAGCAATTCAAGCAGTTGCCTTTCGAATTTATTTTGGGTTTATTGAATGTTCTCTAGGCAGAAGAATGAGCAGCAGGGTAAGGAAAGTAGTTGAGTTCAGTGATGTATTAAGGTAGAATTTTGGGAAATCTGTGGCAGGGATTATCTTTTATCAACCTAGATACAACAAAAAAAATTTATTACAGATAAAGTTGATTATTGTGAAGCAACACTGGATTATCAATGGCAAAAATCAGAAGATGGTAACATCACTTAGGGCTTCTTACAACAACATATACAATTTTGGGTTTTTGGTTTTCTAAAGAAATTATGAAAGAAATAGTATTGCTGGTGATATTTGAGGTTCAATTAATTGAAGGTTATGGACTGGATTCAGTCAAGAAATCAGAGAAACATCATCTCTTGATCTGTACTGTTCTTAGTATGTCGAACATGCAGTAATAAAAACTGAAGTTTGGTTGATTTGAGAAGAATTGGTGCTAGTTTGTTTTGGTTATCAGCTGCGAGGAAACATGGATGGGGCTAAGAAGACTATGATATGAGGGTTGATTTGTTGGATGGGGTCTGGTGATAAAATTAGAGGAAGCCGAACTAGTGGTAGTATTGAGTTTGTAGAAGATGAGAAGGAAGTTATTATGGTGGGCGTGATTTTGGATGTAAATAATATTATAGAGAAGTAGAAGTGGTGGCGTTGTTGTTGGTATTTGTGTTTGTTGTTCATGGTGTAACTGAAATAGGAATGGTTTGTATTTATGTTTGTTGTTGGTATTTGTTGCTGCATTGAAGTAGGTGACAGCTGGTAGTGGTGGATTGGGAGATACGGATGGAGTATAATGGTTTACGTGGGAGTTATTGAAACATGAAAGAAGATGATGATGTGGTTATGACTGCACAACATGTCATGCAGTTGAGAAAATGTCTGCATAACATGTTATGCAGCCGTGAACATGGATGCATAACCTATTATGCGTTCGAAAATATGGCTAACAAAAGGACTTGCTCCATGTGAACACAAAGGAACCAACGCGAATACGAAACAAAACATATACATTAAAGAAAAGGACCAGAAATTAGGCGAAGAACAACATTCCAGTGATAAATAACAGGCGAAGAAAGCATAAAGATGAACAACGAAGGCAGAATTAAAGAATTATGGTAGGATCATGCGAAGATAACCAAACTATGATTAAAATAAAAGACGATGGAGTACTACTGCAAAGGAATTATTTTTTCTCCACCTTAGCGCAAGGTTATACTAGGGTGTTATAGTACTGTCAGCAATTATGAGCTCGTTTGTTCAGGACACCATCAACAAACGAAAAGTTCTCAATGGAATCTAAGAGAAAGCAACATCAATAGGAACCATTAAGAGATAAACAATGGACATGAAGAATATGGAGATTATTGGGAGAAAGAATATAAAGAGGAATCGAAAGCAATGGAGACCAGTACAACAACGCGAAGGAGATGCATAAAAGAATATGAAATATTTCTACCTTGTACAGGTACAACCAAAGGCGAGGACAGGAGCTTAACTAACCTTTGGGAAGCACATCTACGAAGAATTCGCTCAAAGCACATCATAGGAATAGCATCAGCAGAAGATGAATCCGCGACATGAAGTTAAGAAGATGCGAAATTGACGCAACCACAGCAAAAATGAAGGAAGTATACAAAGCAAAATAATAAAGGAGAAGAACGAAATCAGGAAAACATTGTGTCGGCATGCTAAGAAACATGAGAAGAAAAAAACACAAAGATAAATTACAATACAAAGAGCGACAACAAAAGAATAAGCTATGCGAATCTAACCTCTCTTTCGAAAAATAGGAACTAGCACAGTTGGACACAAGTAAAGAGAATGGGTTTGAAGACACGGGTTCGAATCTCTCATCAAGTGTATTTTTTCGCGCATTTTTGATTAGCAAAGAGATGAAGTTATCAATAGACAAAGTCGTTTTTCCATTATGACGCACAAAACAAAGCTGGTGCAGATGGTCAAGGCGGTAAGTATAAGCTGGAGGTCATTAGTTCGATTTCGCATCCATATAATGTTTTCAAACATTTTTGAACTAAGACGAAAAAAATGATAAGGATGGTCACGAGCGAAGTGAAGAAGGTGGATATCGTTTGTTCAAAATGATAAAACGAACATTCTTTTCTTGTTTTTACAAAGACTTTCATTCTTTCGCAAACATGAGAATAAAGTCAGCTTCGCACATGAATTTTGCACAGAAGAGAATCATCACAGATGGTGTAGTGTTGTACATCTCAAGCAACAGGTTGCGAGATCAATTCTTACTTCTCGCACGTTTGCTTTTTGTTACGCGAAATTTATACAGAATTGCCTCTCGCATAGTTGCCCTGTGATTACTTCACATGATCTTTGATTATTTTCGCACGTTTGCTTTTTGTTACGCGAAATTTATACAGAATTTCCTCTCGCACAGTTGGCCTGTGATTACTTCACATGATCTTTGATTATTTTGCAAGAGAGGGTTTGCACAGTTAGTCTGGTGCGAGAATATGCAAGAGGATGGTCAAGGGTTCAAGTCTCATTTATGATACTTCTTTTTGTTGCGCGATAATTACATTTCTTTGTGCGACATTTATACATTTCAAGGATGCCAGTTTGGCAAGCAAAACATATACTTCGCGCGCGACGACAACAACAACAAATCACATGAAAGATAAGTACCACTTCCTTGAACATTTTATTTTACTTACAACAAATAAAAGATTTTTGATTTGATTTACAAAAAGCGACACAATCTCACGATTACAAAGATTTCAAGAATGCAAAAATAGATTGATCATGAAGCTAAATTCATGAAGATATTAAATTTATAAGAATGAATAATGTGAAATTTTTCCGAAAATAAGGTATCATATATTCCCGAAAAGAATGAAAGAATGAAGACATGCGATAATTTCGCAGAATTTATGAATGTTACAAAAGAGAATCAAAGATTGAATGAACCAAGAAAAAAGACAGAGGCACCCAACTTTGGCGTACACCCTAGTTCGCGAATAAAATTTCACAAGAGGAAAATGTTAGACCTAAAGTGCGTCATTGAAGGGGAGAACCTATTACATGGCTCATGGAAAGGTTACACTACCCCCGGAACCTGGGTCATGGAGATTTGGGGTCAATAAAGCCAATCCAGGAGAGGCGCCTTAGATTTTCAACCTAATATTATGACTTAGGTTAGGCGACTAAGGTGAGAAGGTCTCTCCTAAGGAGTGCAGAACTCGATCAAGGCGCCGAGGTACACGGTTGAGTGAAGAGCGCCTGGGTCGTACCTGGCCATTCTAGGCAAGTCTTGGCTATGATGCACTCGGTCCGAACAAAGCCCCACTTAGGGTACGGTCTCGTAACCATGAGCCATGTCGGCGAAGGGATAAGAGGTTGCGAAAACAACTGGTTGTTGTTAAGACCGTATGGGAGGAGCCAACTTTGTATGGTATAGGTACGCCTACTTGAAGGGTCAACCAGGGGAATGATAAGGACGGTACCCTCTATTAGGGAGTTTATAAGTGCCAAAGACGCAAATGTCATGAGTATTTTTACTCACGAGAGTATTAAGGATTGTCATATTTTTGCAACGATCCTGCAGAGGCAATAATACTAGAGAAAGATAAGACGAGATCAATGGGTCGGTGCATGAAAATGTAAAGATGTCCAGCGATTTCGGTTCAAGAGGCAATGTCACGGGGCTTTACATTCGCAAGAATATTTAGGCCTATCATATTGTCACATGAAAAATATCCTGCAGAGGAAATAATACTAGAAAATGATAAGACAAGATCAATGGGTCATTATATGAAAGTGTAAAGATGGCTTGCGATTTTGTCGCAAAGACAAGGGATGGAAAAATAAGACCTTTAACTAGGAAGGCAAAATAAGACCACATAAAAAAGTAAGCAAATAAGCTTGCGAAAATGATTATATGATAAGCTTGCGAATGTGGACATGGAAATGAGATTCTGGCAGTGAAAATGATGCACACTTGATATTACGATCATATTATTATGCGATACTAATAGTGCAGGAATAAGGAAGGATAAAAGCACAAGTAAGAACGTGAGAGGAACAATAAATACGCGAAGAGGAGTGCATATACTAAAGACAAATCCAGAGAAATGAAGAATGGAAGCAATTTAAAGCTACATCCATTTTAGCGCGGAAAAATGAGATAAGTAACACAAACATTCGCTATACATTGCAATAGATAAGCATTCTCATCATACAAGCATCACACTCGCATCATGAAAGAATTGCATAAACATTTCATGGCATAATCATTACATAAGTATTATATTCGCACAAGTATTTTTCAAAAATCTAAGGAATAATATCACATGATAAAAGCTGAGACAGGATAAACAAGAGGACATCGCCAAAGAAGAATATGATTCTTTCGCAGGATTATTTCGCAAGAGATGTGATTATTGCGTTGGATGTGATTATTTCACAGGATATGATTATTTCGCAGGATGTGATTATTTCGCTCAATTATTTCGCACAAAACCTGAGATAGAGGCAAGATAAGAATAAAAAAATAACTCGCTCATTCAGCACTTTCTCAAGGATTCTACCCTCATAGATAAAGAACAGAGGAAACTATGGTTACCAAGAAAATATTTTATGTTCTTTATCTTCTTGGACAGAATCATTTCCAAAGAAGGCGCTCGATCAAAAATAACAAGAATCTTCACCAACAATGGAGTAATAATTTGGCATGATTAGTTCGCAATACTTCTTATTCGCATTCAAGGATGGATACTTCTTATATTTTGAGGATTAATACTTCTTACATTTCTTCTAGGATACTTCAGACTTACTTCAGGATGATACTTCTAATTATTTCTCAAATCTTCGGAACTTTACAAAAGAATAGAGGCAAGTACGTACTTTTTAAGTCCAGTATCCTTTCCCTCGTTCCTACAATAACAATGTGGATTTTTTCTTAAAGATTGCTCTTCAATAAATATTCAAGAAAAAAGAGGAAAAATGTAGGGGCAGAATCTCGCACATCACATTTTCTTAGCGAGCGAGATTCATTTTCTTAGCGCACGAATTTCATTCATTTCCTTAGCATGCGAGAATGTAGCAAGAGCTTGCGATAATGAGACAATTTGAGCTTGTTTGCAGGTTAAAATGGTTTTTGCTGATTTCGGTAATTGTGGGTGTGCAGGTGAGAAACAATTTAAACCCTAAGCAATGTACTGCAAGGGAGTACTTTAGATTCGAGAGATCAATTTGTACAAGTCCGGCCTAAACCAAGAAATGGCCATTCCAGACTTGCTTCGGTCACAAAGTAGAGGAGAATGGGTTGGTTTTGGGGAGGGAAGCAAGGAAAGTGGTGAGACCAGAAAAGTTGATTCTGGAAGAGTAGTTAGGTTACTACGACTTGTTATCAGAAAAGTGAGAGAGCTAACAAGGTGATCTAGCAAGTAAGTATTTCTGAGTGTTGTATCTCCCATATGAACTTGTTGTTCAATGGAAATAGGTAAGACCTATTTATACAAGTCGGAGTAAAAACGTACCCTGGTCTCATTAAGGATTGGGGAAGTAAATTGGAGGAGGTGGTAACCGTATGCATGGAATTGATGTTTCATAAAGTGGTTAACGCATGAAACTGGTTTTCATGAAACTGCTAACGTTATGGAATTGATGTCCCATAAAATTTTAAACGCATGTGCTTTATGTCCCATGAACGTTTCACACATAACTTCCCATATTTACTAACCGCCTCACCCTTATGACACTTCCTTATGAAGGGAATACTGTACGCCTCACGCTGTAAACCGCCAAACCAATACCTAAAAAGGATCCCCCAGTTTGTGTTGATGTATCGAATATTATTGGAAAACATGTAGCATGTTGTTGTGGCTTGGCAAGTCAAGCTCGGGAAACTTGCTAGCCTAGTGACCTTTGACGGTCGAGATTTTGCATCTTGATGGGAGGGGCAACCGTTGATCGTTGCACGCCTTCTTTTTGGCAGCCGCATAGTGAGGGACAACGTGGTGGCGCGGCTAGGTTAGCATGGCATGGTTTGGCGTGGCCAAACTTAGGTTTTCGGGACAAAGGTTACCATTTGTCATCTGATAACCTTGGATGACCTGGATTTTCTCCTGTGATTGAAGGGAAACCGTTGATTGTTGCACGCCTTCGTTTTGGTGGCCGCTTAGGGAAGTCCAACAGGGTGGCACAGCTAGTTTGTGGTTAGGCTTGGCATGTGGGGCCAAGGGTTATCCTTGGGCATGGCTAGCTTTGGCTAGGTGTGATTTTGGCTTGGCATATGGGGCCAAGGGTTCTCCTTGGGTGTGGCTAGCTTTGGCTAGGTACGATTTTGGCTTGGCATGTGGGGCCAAGGGTTCGCCTTGGGCGTGGCTAGCTTTGGCTAGGTGCGATTTTGGCTTGGCATATGGGGACAAGGGTTTGCCATGGGCGTATGGCGTGGCTAGGGATAAGGAAAGGGCGTTTGTCTTGGCATGATGTGACTAGCATGGCTCTGTCCAAGGAAAAGTGCGTTTGGTATGACGCAGCTAGCTTGGCTAGGTTTGGTTTAGCTTGGCTAGGTTTGGTTTAGCTTGGCATGTGCGGCCAAGGGTTTGTCATAGGCGCATGGCATGGATAGGGCCAAGGAAAGGGCGTTTGTCTTGGCATGGTGTGACTAGCATAGCTAGGGCCAAGGCAGAGTGCGTTTGGCATGACGCGGCTAGCTTGAGATAGGTGCAGTTTCGGCTTGGCATGTGGGGCCAAGGGGTTGCCATAGACGCATGGCGTGACTAGCTTGGGCTAGGTGCGGTTTTGGCTTGGCATGTGGGGCCAAGGGTTTGCCATAGGTGCATGGCATGACTGGCTTGGGCTAGGTGCGTGACCAAGCTAGGCTTTTGGGGCAAAGGTCGTTTGGTAAGCTTAGACATCCAGGATTTTCTCCTGGGATTGAAGGGGAACCGTTGATTGTTGCACGCCTTTGTTTTGATAGTCGCGTAGTGAAGGCCAGTATGGTGGCACGACATGGGGCTATGGCGAGGTGCATTTGACATGGCACGGTAGGTGTGGATGTCATGATTTTCCATTGGCACGAAGGTGCGGAAAGCATGGTTGGCATGCTTCGGCGCTGTTGGTGTGGCTGACATGATTTGCCATTGGCACAGAGGTGCGGCTAGCATGGTTGGCATGCTTTGGCGTGATCGATGTGGCTGGCATGATTTTCCATTGGCACAGAGGTGAGACTAGCATGCTTGGCATGATTGGCGCGGTTGGTGTGGCTGGCATGATTTGCCATTGGCACAGAGGTACAACTAGCATGGTTGGCATGCTTTGGCGCGATCGGTGTGGCTGACATGATTTTCCATTAGCACAGAGGTGCGGCTAGCATGGTTGGCATGATTTTCCATTGGCACACGTGGGAATTAGGGTTTGTCTTGTCGTAACCCTAATTTGAAAAAGATACCCCGGTAATTATTTAGAGACACATTAAAGGTTTCAGTAAATGTGCCTAGTAAATGCTTGTTACTTTAAATGTGGTGACATCACTGTCTGCTCGGGTTTAGTGTTTTAGGATTTTAACCCTAAGCTTAAAACCACCTTCAACAGAGTTGTACTCCACTATATGTGAGTTGTCATCCACTATGTAAACACCTATATAAAGAAAAAGTCAGGAGAGAAAAGGGAGAGGGATAGACACTTTTGTAAGGAGAGACTTTTATTTTTCTTTATCATCTTGTTCCCCAAAAACTAGGTCTAGAGCTCTACACTATAATCCATTAATGGAGATTGTAAATGTAATACTAATGTAACCTCAACAATCATAGTGAAGAACCATTGATGTAGATCACATTGATCGAACCATGTAAAAAATCCTTGTGTCTATTTATATTTCTAGTACTTAAATTTGAAATTTAGATAATTAACATTTTTAGATCTAGAAAATATTATAAGGGGTGTGTTGTAGCATTTCCTACAACAACAAGAAGCCAATAAGTACAAGGCAAAAGATGTATAAAACAAGAGGAAGGTGGAGCTAATGAATGCCTTTCGATTTTACATAGACGACGTACTACCGAAAACGATCCATGAAATTAAAATAGAGGATGGTACGTGGAATATGGAGCAATGATGCAGTTTGTTAGTTTGATCAGATTAAGCTAGGCCTAGCTTACACAGACTATATCAATGACAAGATGAAGAAGTTGGATATTGCATCTAATCTCGTTCGACTATATTATTATTGCAGAAAATTCATTTATTTTATATTACTATTAGATTAATGAATAAATATTTAACAAATTCATTTATGTTATATTATTAGATATTGGTTCACAACAACCAATAATTTAAATCAACAGAACATTACACACCATTTTTATTCTTACAACTTATATAAACTACATAATTACCTTCACCTCCACTCTCAATTGTAGATACCACAGTAACATAACAACACAATCACACAAAATGGTTCAATATAAGTAAATAATTAAGCATCCAAAGAAAGGCGCGAGGTATTTCTTTCATGCGTATTCTCTCGTAGTAGTACAGTGACTATACGGCTACGCTGGAACAGGCAAATCATAAGGGCGGAATCCGTGGTGTAAACTAGCGGACCATACTTTATCAATCATCACGTCCTCCTTCGACCAGTTCCCACTTTCGTGCCATTTCCAATCCTCTAGTGCATGCAACATTCCTGCGACTCTCCATGCGCTCATTACCCTTCTTGGCAACCAATTCTGTTGTACATTTTACATGCAATTAGCTAGAAACGTATATTAACTTTCAAGATGGAAAGAGTAATTACTAGGATGAAACTATTACCTCACAAGAGTCCACATTCTGGAGAGATGGAGGGATTATCATGGCTGGGGTACTGTAGTAAGTGCAATCCTTGCGGTAAATATTAGCAGTGTCTTTATTCTTCTTAAAATCGAACCAATGAGGAAACTGTGAATATGGAATGAAGATAGTTTCTTTTGGTGCACGCATATGCTCCTCTTCACTGAATCCGTCGCCGACAACCCACACCTATATAGTGTATTCATATGATATAAGTATATTCATGAGACAACCCTGGCACTATATAGTTCGGCATGGATCACTAATTGAATAAAAATGTACTCCGTCCGTTCCTTTTTAATAGGCTGGTTTGGTGTTTAGAGAAAATTAAGGAAATTAAGAGATGAAAGTGGTCCTCATGACACTTGTCAATAAAAAAATTGAAGTGAAATGGTTCCCATAACACTTGTCAATAAAAGAAGCGAAGTGAAATGGTCCCCATAACACTTGTCATCAAAAGAAGTTAAGAGAAAAATGATCCCACAAAATTAATGTAAAATTTAACTTTCCCAATTAGGAAACCAGCCTATTTTTTTGAAACATTTATTTATAGAAACCAGCCTATTAAAAAGGAACGGAGGGAGTACTATGTTTTTCCTTTTTTTTTAACCACTGCAATGCATATATAGTACCTGTTTGTTGCCATGATCAGCACTGCTATAATAATCTGTTGACAGAATCAAATTATTATGTATACGGTAATCTTTGCTCAGTAGCGGTGACTGTGATGACGAATAGGAGCCGAATAACCTTGTACTGAGATCCTCAAAATCATCAGTATTTTGTGAGTCAACCACCACTCGAACTCCTCTTTGGCATAAAGTCAACGCAATTGAACAAGCCACCTTTGGTACTTTCCCTTTAATCATCACAACTACTTGCTGAGTCTTAAGATTTGTTCTTCTTGCTGCTTGGATAATACCAATGATGATACTAACCACAATTGCTGCAGCTAAATTACTCCCATCTACAACTTTGATCTTCAGTTTCGGATGTTTTTGTACGTAAGCTTTGCCATTTCCATTCAATTCTTCTCCCTGCATGCAGCATAGATGTTCCATGTTAAGTGATATTTTCACTTTATTTTTGAACCTTGTACGGAGATGCTTAGAAATTTATGTGAGTGTTTTTCGACTCGTTAAATAGGGTGCATGTACTTACCTGGTTTAGAAGACCCAAGGTTAACACCTTGACACCAGCATTATCAGCATCAAGTATGGCTTTCTCAACCAATCTGTTTATTCTTCCTCTTTGATTTGGTAAAGTATACTACAAGTAGTTATAAAGATTTTGAAATATAACAAGTTGATAAACTTAATACGGTCTTAGATGATATATTTAAATACGACATACTTACTTGGTAAGAGCATCTTGGTACTACCCATGTCTGCATACTGAGTGTTGCTTTTCCTGTTCCACGTTCATTTAAACTATTTCTCTCGGTTACGAAGGTACTGCCGTAGTTAAACATCCAATTCATTGGCCATGACAACCCCTTAATCATTATACGATACCACTTATTACAAGGAAAAGTATTGTCATATGGTTCAGAAGCTAAGGAGGCCAATCCTATCCGAAGATGGTAAATGGATTCTGGTGTAACTGGATGCGTTAGATGTACGACATGAGGTGATTCGTCCTGCCTTGTAAGTGATTTGTTATACAAATCGTCACTTGACTTGTCCATCGTCCCGTATATGTAATCGTACATTGGCATGAATAGTGCATAATTTGTCCGGAATTGAGTGTGGTGAAGAGTATGGTATCTGTGATCACCATTGATTAGTTGAGCAAACACAAATATATATATATATATCAAGTATTGGAACTATGAGTTGATCGATTTTGCAGGCGGTGCAGTATATCCTAGCTAATACTTACGAGGGAGTGTAGAAGATGTATTTCAAGAGTGGAAAGGAGGTGAAGAGGTAAGGAGGGACAAATTCGAAGTTGCAATGGCCCATGTTGTTCATGAAATCAATGTACGTAACGTAACCAAAAACAGCAACCATGGAAACAGTTTCAGTGAACACCATTGTTAGCAGTGGTATTGCGAAAACAATGAAATACATGAGAAGCTCCCCAAATGGATGTATCACCGCTGCCGTTTAAATGTCATGCCAAACATAATATCATTAGTTACATATTTAAACCATTAATATCGTCATCAATGAAATATGTAAAAAATCACTTACCAGTAATGGGTTCAGTGGCAATGGAGGAATGATGGTGGGAATGGTAGCGCGAGTAAAGGAAATGGTGATGCAAAGCTCTATGAAGCCAATAGTAGAGGAATTCAACAGGCCCCGTATGGAGTAGAATGGTCATGACAATGCCATCAGTTCTCCAGACGGGAAAGTACGAAGCTCCCGGCAACGGTAAGTATTTGTGAACCATACAAAACAACATTCCTTGCAATATGATGTTATCATCCCAGTTGTTTTCTCGGTCAATTTGTTCGAATTCTATGGGTTTGTCAACTATCCGGCTCTTGGATTTGGAAGTTTTGAAACGAGATAAGCTTATCCAAATTTGGCAGTGAATTACTCTCCAAACTACTAAGTGTAACACAAATATGTAAGTCATGTCTACTCCTCTGTTGTCGTCGTTGTTGCATTTCTTTAAGAAGGTAGTATAGATGCTATCCACCACCCATGGTGCCAAAACCAGGTACTAGATTCGACGCATCATCATCGACAAATGTACACACACACCGAAACATTAGATAGAAACATTAAATGTAACAATATCAAATGAGATCAAGATGAGGAGTAGATATATATACAAACCTTGAATCTTCCGAGAGGTGTCCATGGCCATTCTGATAGAATGCCTGGATTTGAAGCCATAAAGTAATAACAATATGTTAACTGATATCGTTCTATGTATGTAGTAGTACTAGCGGTTCAGAATAATATTGGAAGACGAAGTTGTTTTTGAAGAAAAAGGTTAATATTTTATTGAAACGGCACAAAAGAAACAAAAAAAAGAAAAGAAGAAGCAGACACAAATGCTGGAATGGAGCAACATTAAAAGAGCCCCCAATATATTGGAAGAGAATTAACCAAACCCAAGTAACTAGGTTAAGTAAGGGCATGTATATCTTGCGACTGTCAATAACTAGCCCTGCAACACGCCCTCTTTAAATAGGAAAAATGTACCATGGTTGTTTTCGTAAATTGCTGCAATTAACATGCCTTTGACAGCCTATCCTCGCAACATGGCGATCGATATTAATTAGGACTATCTTTTAATATTCTCACTTATTCCACGTTACCCGGTTAAAATTTTCACGTGTTAGACGCCAAAAGACTACATGAGCGAGTGTGATTAAAAAAAACCCCAAAAATTTGGTAGATAACCGTTTTAATATTCACAAAAAATTGGTTAATTAACCCCTAAATCTTATTAGGCCGACCGAGCGAAGCGAATGAGGACTCTATAAATGGTGACTTTGTGTATATGTGAAGCATGATTTTTTTTCTTCCAATTTGACATAATAAGATTTGGATGTGGTGTTTGTAACCAAAAAAATTCAAACAACAATGAAATGACTAACTTGTCCCTCCTTTTTAGTCCAATTACTATAATTACTTATGTATCATATTTTTAGGGGTATAATTGCAACCAAATTTAATATAACATATCTAAAAATCCGTGTCTTAAAATTTTACAAATTTTATGTCGTTGGAAAGGTTATAAAAAAATCTACGCAATGAGTACAAACAATAATATCAAATTTAGAGTTTTTACGAAAAATTCGGAGGTGTTTATCATTTTAGGCACAATTTTCGAAAATTAAATGTACATCCATTGTGCAAACCACCACAAAGGATACATAATACTTTATATAGCCATATTTTGGTTTATGCATCAACTTATTTTCCGTTGCAACTAATAAAACGATGTACTCCCTCTGTTTCAAGAAAAGTGATACTATCACTTTAGGCACAATTTTCGAAAATTGAATGCATAGCCATTATGCAAACTCAAAGATTCTAGATTTAGGCGTTTTATTGTCTCACAATTGTGTAGACATATTGATTCTTCATTAAGTATTTATATGTATTAGTACCAGTACAAGAGAAGGATTCAAAACCTTAACCTAACAGATAACACGAGTTTACAGGTAAGTTAACAGGACTTGTTACAATAACCAAAAGTACATAAGACTCGGATTTACAACGTTTCAGTAACTATACACCTAAAGACTTGTACTGAACTTGGACTTGAGGTGCATCTGTGCTGTCACAGCTGCTGATTGTATATACATGTCCAATACCCCCCCCCTCAAGTTGGAGCGTGAATAGAATCTGGAAAATGCCCAACTTGCTTGCAAGACGCCGAAAATGATCCACTCCAAGTGGATTTGTAAACAGGTCTGCTAATTGTGATGCAGACGGAATATGCATTGGATTAATGAGGCCAGAGAGAAGTTTCTCACAGACAAAATAACAATCGATTTCGATATGTTTAGTTCGTTCATGAAAAACTGGAATTTCAGAGATGTGAATAGCAGCTTGATAATCGCAGTAAACTGGAATGGGTTTCGGAATGGTGATACACATATCAGTGAACAAATAATGTAACCATTGCAGTTCAGAAGTGAGCTTGGCGAGAGCTCTATATTCTGCCTTAGCGAAAGATTGAGATACGGTGGGTTATTTCTGGGATTTCCAAGAGATGGGATGTTTCCTAACATAGTAAAATTCCCTGTGGTGGATCTAAAAGTAGTGGGACAACCTTCCCAATCAAAATCAGTATATCATGCGAGAGATAAAGTACTAGTTACTGAAAGAAAGATGCCATGACTAACAGTACCTTTAAGATAACGTACTACACGATGTGCAACATCCAAGTGACCAGAACATGGTTGCTGCATGAATTGACTTAAATAGTTAATTGAAAAAGTGATATCAGGACGAGTCACTTGGAGATAAAGAAGTCTACCTATTAGTCGTCGATAAATACTAGGATCAGATAGAGGAGCATCAGATGATGGAAGAAGTTTTAGATGTTTTTCCATTGGAGATGGAGAAACCTTAGCACCTAAAAGAACAGAATCATTAACAATGTCATGAATGTATTTGTGTTGACAAAGCAAAATACCTTTGGGAGAACGAGATACTTCAATTCCAAAGAAATATTGGAGACGACCAAGGTTCTTTAAAGAAAATTGAGATTCTAGTTTACGTTTGAGATCTTGTATAGCCGAATCACTTGTACCTGTGATAATAATATCGTCAACGTAAACCAAAACATAAATAAATACTGACCCAGAATGAAAAGTAAAGAGAGAATAGTCAGCACGTGATTAAATGAAGCCTTCATTAAATATGGCTGCAGAAAATTTTGCAAACCATGGACGAGAGGCCTTCTTAAGTCCATATAAGGACTTATTGAGTTTGTAAACACGATTATCACCCTTTTTCTATAATCCAGGAAGAATTTTCATATAAATATCTTCTTCAAGATCACCTTGTAAAAAGGCGTTATTGACATCAAGTTGATGAAGATGCCAATTATGAATGGAAACTATTGATAGTAAAACACGGACAATAACTAGTTTGGCAACAAGAGCAAAAGTGTCATGGTAATTGATGCCTTCTTATTGTGTGTAGCCTTTAGCCACAAGACGAGCCTTATGACGTTCAATTATGCCATCAGGATGATATTTGATTTTGAATACCCATTTGCATCCAACAACAGACATACTAGGAGGTAGAGTGGTAGTAGTGAAAGTATCGTTGTTCTTTAGTGCAGTATGCTCCATGATGATGGCATCACGCCAAACTGGAATTTTGATTGCTTCCGAAAATGCTCGTGGCTCATCATTAACAATTACAGAAGAAAGAATAGCACGATGTTGCGGAGTAAATGTATCAAAAGAAATGAAATTTGTAAGAGTATATGAAGACTGAGATGTACACTATTTGGCCGAGCATATATAATCCTTCAAATGATTTTGGCGGTGATGTTCTCGAGTCGACCTATGCAATTCAACAGTGGGTGTAGTGGCAGGAGCAATCATGGATGAGTCAACACTAGAAGTGTCAGGAATCATCGATAAAGAAGCAGCAGTACTCGAATGTAAAGAAGCATCAGCCTCAGGTGTTTGCGGAAGGAGCATGGATTGTGATGAATTAACATCTGAAGAACTTTCCATAGGCAAAGAAGCTGGAGAATAATATGTGAAGATGTTGGCAACTGTGAAATAGGAATATCATCAAAACAGTATTCCTCTTGAGGCGCAGGTTTAAAAAAATCTGAAGTAGAGGCTTGAGCATCCTTAAAAGGGAAAACATTTTCGTGAAATACAGCATCACGAGAAACAAAGGTTAATTTTGTATCTATATCCAATACAATAAAAACTTTATGATTGTATGGATAACCAAGAAACACACACGGTTTTGCACGAGTATCAAATTTGTTTGTAATTTTTGTATTTTGAGCATAGCATAGACAACCGAAAACTCGAAGAGTGCGATAGTTAGGAGGAGTACCTAATAGGCCTTCATGTGGATACCGCTCTAAGAGGACAGGAGTTGGCATCTTATTAATAAGATAAGCTGCCGTGAGTACATATTCACCCCAATAGGTGATTGGAAAATTGGCTTGAAAACGAAGAGCTCGTGCAACAATTAACATACGACGATGTTTTCTTTCAACGATTCCATTTTGTTGTGGAGTATGAACACAGCTACGCTGATGGTGGATTCCATTATCAGCAATCCAAGTCTGAAATTAAGTATAAAGGAATTCACACCCATTATCATAATGTACGCTGTAGAATTGGTAAATAAGGCAGTGAATTACCTGTAGAGATAGTGTTGAGTTTCTGAGAGTATTGAGTTACAGGCTGACAAGACTTTTTTTTAATAAATTTGTTGGTTTCTCCCTGGGTGTGCATAAGATATACCCAATTGTAACGAGAAAAATCATCAATAATGGTGAGAAAATATCTTGCACGAGTGAAAGATGGAGTGAAAAAGGGACACCATATGTCACAATGTATAAGTTCAAAACACCGTGTAGAAGAAATACTATTTTTATTAATTGATAAACGAATTTGTTTTGCCATCGGGCATACATCGCAGGAAACTGGAAAAGAAGACTGAATGTAATCATTCAAACTATATAAAAATTTAAATCGTTCTAATCTAGGGTGCCCAAGATGACACTTCCAAATGTCGAATGACGTCTTATTGAAAAGAACTTTATGCGATGTTGCTGGGGATGTAGAAAATCAGAATTGATAAAGTCCTCCATTGAGATCACCCTGGACAATCACTTTATTCGTGAGCAGGTCCTGAAAAGCAAAAGAATTTTGTGTGAGAATGATAACACAATTTAAAGAACGAGTCAATTGACTCAGAGAGGAGATTAAATTTAAAATCAGTGATGTGATGAACATTAGATAGTTTTAAAGTTGGGTAAAATACAACTTTACCAATGTGTTTGACTGTAGATAAAGTGCCATCAGGAAATTGCATTTGTATTAGAGTACTGACAGGAGTATAAGAAGTAAAGTATGATAAAGAGTTGCATATGTGGTGAGTGGAACCACTGTCAACAAACCAGGGTTCAGAAAAAGAAATGTTAAAAAGATTACCGACAAAGTGTGAGGGTAAAATACCCTATGACCACGTGTCAACATCTCTAGGGATGATTTCATGATGAGATGATAAGATAGGAGCACGGGACAGTACTCTATAAAGCTAATCTCGTATGAATCGAGACACCTTCCATGAACGTCGCATGAATGACGTGTGTGAGGAGTGGTCTAATCGATTCAGTCAATCAAGTCAAAAAGGTATCACCACATTTAATGAAGTATCATAAGAGGTAAGGGTGATCCTATGTCACAGCAGAAGGCTCAGACGACCTATACTATAACTCGTAAATGAAGAAGCACGAGGGTCTCCAGAGAAGAGCTTCACGATGACGAACAAGGCGAGATAATTCGGGAGGAAAACCCAGCATACCATCATGAGGGATAGGATAGAGCCAGCCCGAAGTAACGAAGACGACGAATGATGGCTCCACAAGCTCGGCGAGGCCTGACCTTCACGAGTTTATTTTTTAAATACCAGTCCGTGTATTAGGAGATGGGCAAGTGAGCTAATATATTTTTAGATGGTCTTTCTACAAAGAATTCCTGAGAGAGATCTAGAGAGAGAAAGGGTGAGAGATCTTAGTGAGATTTGTAGCTCTTTCAAGGGTAAGACCTTATGATTAATAAAGAAAACATCTTATTTCCCGTGGATGTAGGTCTTCATGGATGAACCACGTTATATGCTTGTGTCAATCTTTACTTTCATGTTATTTACATGTGTATGGATGTAGCCATCAGAAAAGATGCAACTACATTTTGGCGCTAGAAACAGGGAGGTATGAAGATATAATCTACCTCCCATATAACAACTCTATAATGTTTTCATAATCTCTGTAAGAGAAGTGGATTTTCATACCACTATGTAGTATTCAATCAACAGATCTACATGTTTTTCTCTTTCTTTCTTCATAATTTTTGATTTCATATGCCTTCCTCAAGAAGCTCAAGAAAGTTGAAGATCGTAGTGGAAATGGGGTTTTCAAAACTTCGGAACTTAAGCGATCTCTTCCATAAAAGGGATGGGAAGAGCTTATTCAGTAGAACTTCATAAAGAGAATCTTCTTCATCTTTTAAGAAAACTCAAGATAACTCACAATCTTCTTCTTAGAAATCTAACTCTAAGTTAAGGGGAAGGGTTAACGAGTACATAATCACTCATCAAGCTCAAAGTTTGATCAAAATCAAAAGTTCAAGAATGATGGGATATATTTCCTAAAATGGAAATATATGTTTTATCGTAATGACCTGGTTTTTCCTAGCAAAGGCATGACGTGTGGAGAGAGGTACTTTTTTTTGGAGAAGAGAAACTGACGGAACACCTTTTTTCCATCACTAAAGCTTTATGCTAGAAGGGAATGTTTTGACATTTTCACATGTCTCCAAAATTTGCTTTAAAAGTCTTCCTGTACTTATTTGTCCAGCCTGAATTATGACTTAGAAATTGCACATGACCTGCAAAAATAGGGCCCCCCTTTTCTGAAAGAAAAGAAAAATTGAGTAGTATCGCGTATATCACAGGTAAGGTGATGGTGACAAGATGGTCATCTCGCATGAGCCAAGGTAAAAATGGTGGAGCCCGACCAGAAGGACTATACTAGGTAGAACTCGGTGAAACCTTGCATAACGGTGCACTCCCAAGAGAGGGACAACCTGATAACCAATATCGGGAAAGGTTAACTGATAACTCTAGCTCAGATGGAGACGAAAATACCTTCGAGGTCCAAGACGATATTCATCTAACTCAACCAGGAGGGTTGGATCGTTTGCCAAGGAAGATAGTAAACAACGAGCCCAAGAAAAACAATAATTCTGGCTCGGACGGTACCACTACCACAATCACAGCCATCCTAAAACCCCAAGAAGCATAGTATGAGAGAATGAAAAAGTTGGAGAAACATAACAAGAGGATAGAATGGAGAAACCGGAGGTTAAAGCGAAAATCCAAGAAGAAGGCGCCCAGTATCGCGGTCAATGAGACCCTCAAGGGGGAGAATCCCTTTGAAAATTTGCAAGATTACGAACGAGACAATATACCTGACACCTCAAATGAGGAAACATCTGATCGCTTTCCCAAGGGAATTAGAGGAGCCTTAAACCAGGAGGATACCCCGTCTGAGGGATCATCCGATGTTGATCCAAAACACATATGAGAGCTGAACAAATAAAACGAAGTAAAGACTAACTGTGAGACCGAGAATCTCTTAGTCACTAACCTTAAGCGAGGGGATATTTTCAAGTATATTCGCTCTAAGGTAGTTTCCCACGCCGAACAATAGGACGAAGATTCAGGACGATCAAGATATCATCGACCAGAGACCTATTTCTCGCCTGAGAGAGTACAAGGAAGAAATAAGAAGGCCGAAAGAAATCTTATAGACGACAAGTTGCAGGCCCGACTCTGCCAACTTGAAGCAATGTGCAGAGAAGTCACTGGGAGACAAGATAGTAAAAACATGGCGGAGGTAATGCAGGAGGCGAGGCAATCTCCCTTGGCAGTACACCTATTGGCCCAACCCTTCACGAGGAAGTGCTCGCTCCAGACATTCACAACTCCCTTCAATGGGACAGGCGATTCCATAGAGCATCTCAGATTATATCGCATGACACTAACTCAGTGGAGCCACTACGATGTGGTTATGGGAAGATTTTTCCCGGATAGTCTAAAAGACGAAGCCTTAATGTAGTTTAATAACCTACCGAAGGAGTCGGTCAGGTCCTTTCCCCACCTATCTGATTTGATCCTGGAGACGTTCATACATAACAATAAAGTTAAACCGGAAATAGACATACTATTTCAACTAGCCCGATGACCAAATTATTCACTCTAATCCCTCGTAACATGATGGAGGAAACTGTGCGCAGAGATCGGAAGGGTCCCAAAGGCTTATGCAATCTTAGGATTCAAAAACAGTCTGAGAAATACATACCCAATATTTGTCCGCATGTATGAGACCATGCCACCAAACCTGGGAAAGTTAAGGGATATCCAAGAGGATGACATAACCTTAGAAGAACTTCAAGATGTCACTTATGACAAATTGGTGAAAGGAACTACCAGAGGAGCGAACGTAGTAGAGCCACATAACTCTCAAGCACCTACCCATGGAGCAGGAACGATCCAATAATGGATCTACCCAATTCGATAAACATCAGAGCAAAGGATGGAAAGGGAGATATCAAGACTGAAATAAGAAGGAAAATTTGTAGACCATGTCTACACAAAGCTAAACACTCCCATATCCGAGATCCTCAAGAAAATCGATGGGAAGTACAAAGTAACTTATCCTTAGAACAGGGGGCAGCAGCCAGAGCGAGCTAAGAATCGCACTAACTTCTGTGAGTTCCATCAATTCCTTAGTCACACCATTGACTCTTGTAGATATCTGAAGAAAATGGTGTAAGATATGATAGATGAAGGTAAACTTCAGGAGTATATCGCACAATCAGCGACTCAACCCGCCACAGGGGCACCTGTTCATCGTGTGGAAATACTACGCGAGGCACAATACCTGGGATGCAACACGATATCACACTCATCCAACACAGCTCCCATACCAGAAGGAAGCATTACAGGGCGAATCCACAAGCGATATTTTAAAGGCGACGAAGTATTCAGTATAGCAAAAGAAGATCCCATGAAGGAGTGGATGAAGATACCTATCAGCTTCTCATCTACAAAAGCACCTGACGAAGGGCGCAACCACAACGACCCACTGGTGGTAACGATATCAATCACGCTTACCGAACACGAGGGAGAGGAAGAAACACCCAAGGCACTGCCATGGGAAATGCCAAAGATTTTGATAAACGGAAAAATCTCTATGGAAATCTTTTTTATGAAATATTCAAGCAAATGGGCCTCAGAGATAAGTGATTGATTCCTTCCACCAATAATATATTTGCCTTTAATGGTTCATCAACTCGACCAAGGGGTGAAGTCACATTAGAGATCCGAGTGGGAAAAATCCTCGCCTTGACCACTTTCTGCATGGTAGACGTAATCTCACCTTACACGGACATCATCGGACGATCTTGGATCCACGGGATCAAAGGAGTTGCCTATACTTATCACCAAAGGCTAAGGTTCCCAATACCATACGAAATCATGGAGGTAGTCGGAGACTCAGTAGAAGCTAAATACTGCTATAACATGGAAGTGCATAATGGAAAGAATAAAGTGAATTCCCAAAAAGAAAGAAAGAAAAGGGCCAAGAATACTAGGGCCTAGGACAAAATCGATGCCGATATCGTAATGGCGAACGAGGCAATATGTTCCAACGAGACATCATCCGAGCAGGACACTAAAGTCGCGGATGAACCTATAGGACCCGTGCAAAACCTATCTGATATAGGATATCTCCCACCAAATTTTTCGTCTTCAGAACCCACAAAGGAGGTAAATATCAGGACGCCCGAGAACCCGGGTATGGTCAGGATAGGTACTTTCCTCGACGAGGAGGAGAAAGAAAAGTTAATACAAGTAATGAAAGAATATTTCGATATCTTCGCTTGGCGAATGGAAGACATACCGGGAATAGATCTAGAGGTCTGTTGCCATCACCTTAAACTCAATCCGAAGCATAAGCCTATGAGGCAGAAAATACGTAAAGTGGCATCAGAATATCACGAGGAAATTCAAAAGGAATTAAAAATGATGGAGGCATCAGGGGTCATCTGAGAGGTGTAATATCCAACATGGATCTCTAATATGGTAATCGTACCAAATAAAAATGGAGGAGTGCGAATTTGCACTGATTTTAGTGACTTGAATAAAGCATGTCTGAAAGACAGTTTCCCACTCCCTAATATCGATCAGCTCGTGGAATCAACTTCGGGATATGGACTACTTTTCCTAATGGACGGATACTCTGGGTATAACCAAATCCCCCTCGCCAAGGAAGATCAAGAGCATACCGCTTTCTTCACTCCCCGAGGGTTATACTGTTACACTAAAATTCCATTCGGACTGAAGAACGCATGAGCAACAAACCAAAGAATGGTCAAAAAGATGTTTGACCATTGGATACATAAAATCCTAGAGGTATATGGAGACGACATGCTTGGTAAGAGTAAGCTTCCACAAGATCACGTGAAGGATCTCAGAGAAATTTTCGAACAAATGAGGCGATTTAACATGAAAATTAACCCGGCAAAATGTGCCTTTGGAGTAACTTCAGGAATTTTTTTAGGGTATTTGGTCACCAAACGAGGCATCGAGGTGTACCAGGACGTGCAAAGGACGTTCAAAGGTTAAAGGGTCAACTAGCAGCCTTGGGAAGGTTCATAGCTAGGTCATCCGAAAAATATAAAGAATCTTTTAATACCCTGAAGAAAGGTGAGAAATTCTCATGGATTAACGAATGCGAGAGAGCCTTTCAGCAGATCAAATAACATATGGCCACTTTGCCATTTATCCAAAATCCTAAGCTAGGAAAAAGTCTATACATTTACTTATCATCTACTAGCATTTCGATCAGCTCGGTGCTCACCAGTTTAAACGAAGAAATAGAAAATCCTATATACTTTATAAGAAAAACTCTGATATCAGCAGAGAAGAACTACTCCAAAATTGAAATGATCATTATGTCCCTGGTTTATGCGACGCAAAAGTTATGAACGTATTTCCACGCCCACACGGTCACAATTATCACAAAAGCTCCAATAGAATTTGTTTTGGACCATGCCGACGGAGCAGGAATAATCTCAAAATAGGGAGCCCAAATCAAGAAATTTGGGGTAAAATATCAAGCCCAAACAGCGGTCATAACCCAAGTTATAACAGGTTTTTTAGCCGACTTTCCTCTAGATGACACGGACGAAATCGAGGAAATCCCAGGAATGGAAGACGACATGGAAGACCTACCCAAACTACTTCGCTCGGAAAATCCCAGGAAATGGGAAGTCTTTGTAGATGGGTCATGTAATTCGGAAGGATCCGGCATCGGGATGGTCTTCCCGACCCCAACAGGACGTAGGATCGTTTACAGCTTAAGGCTAGAATTCCCCGCTACTACCAACATAATTGAGTACGAGCCTGTCATACACGCCATAAGAGTAATAATCGCCTTGGGTACCAGCAAAGTAAGACTCACGAGTGATTCACATCTAATCGTACGACAAATAGAAGGAGTGTACCAACCCTCCGATCCTTTCTTACAGCGGTACCTCCAACTCGTTAAGCATTATATTGAACAAATACCTAATATCACCTTCAGGCATCTAAATAGGAACAACAATAGGCACGCAGATGCCTTACCATTTATTGTCTCCATGACAACGGACCCGGAGTCAACAAATGTAAAGATCGAAAGAATCTTACTCCCCTCCATACCCATCGAAGGAGACATGGAGATACTCAATTTGAACATAATGGACCAACATGAGGTCCTACCATAGAATGATTGGAGAACCTCACTTGTGAAATATCTGTCCAAAGGTGACCTCCCGAGCGATCAATAACTCCCACACAAATTCATATCCCAATTGGGAAACTACCAACTAAGAGATGGAATACTATACAAACAGTTATACCTGGGTTATGAGATTTTGAAAGAGATATATTATGCATATGACGATAACCATAGTGGGGGAAGTTCGCTAGCCCATATGGCCAGGCTACAAGGATACTTTTGGCCTCGCATGAATGAGGACTCCAAACAGATGGAAAAATTATGCCTAGAGTGGCAAAAATTTGGCAAAAGAAGATGCCCATCATCAATGGATTTGAAATCTATTCTCAGCCATTCTCCATTCGCCAAATTGGGGGTCGACATCGTCGGACCTCTACGAGCTGGTACATGGAAATGCAAATATATTATCGTGGCCACTGATTACTTTACCAAATGGGTTGAAGCATCTTCCTTGAGGCACATTAAAGACCACGACGTCTTCAAATTACTTTTCGAGCACATCATATGCCGCCTTAAGGAAAAAACATTGACCTCCTCTTTAACTGCTTCAAAATCAGGAAGAATAAATCTACGCCCATCTACCCCGAGAGTAATGGCTAAGAAAAAGCTACTAATAAAACCATCGCGGACATGCTCAAAAAGAAGCTAGACGGACATGGACCTAGATGGTGTGAACAACTACACAATGTCTTGTGGGCCTATAGGACCACACAAAGATAAGCAACATGAATGACTCCCTTCGCTTTAACCTATGGAACATAAGCGATCATACCCATTGAAGCAATGATCCCGACGACAAAGTCTGAGGCTTGGGAGAAGAACCTCACTTCGGACATGATATTAGCCAAGCTAGACGACCTCGAGGAAAACTAAGAAATCGCTCTGCAGAAAATGGAAAATTATCATCGAAGGTTAGAACGAGAATATAAAAAAAGTGTTCACCCGAGACAATTCATCCTAAACTACAAACTCTGGCACGAGATCCCGCCATACTAGCGCGAATCAGGAAAATTTTCTCCCATCTGGGAAGGACCACTAACAGTCATCGCCAAAGTAGGTGATGGATCTTACATATTTCTCAAAACAGATGGGGAAGAGATAGAGCGCCCCTGGAATATCAAATACCTCAAGCCATGCAATGCTTAAACAGCTCATCACTTAGGAAAACAAATTATGAAAAAGGGGCTCGAACTCTCACTTGAAAAAAAAAGGGGGTCACGACACCTACCAAAATATATTAGAGGCTTACGACCCTCCTTTTGAGAATAATAAAATTAAGCTTTTGTTTGATCATTTTACTTGCCTTAATTTTTTATTTTGTTCCCTATATTTTTTTCTTTAATTTTTTCTTCTTATTTTCTTTTTGTATTTGCATATAGATCCACTTATCTCATACCGAAAGTACAACCAAATCCCATCAAGATTATGGCATGGTGCTAGCCACACCTTCCATTCTACAATGAATAATGCAGGTACAATACCTAAGCTTCCCAAGACGGACACAGACCTAAGGCAATGCCATCTAGCCAATGAAGCAAGATGAAGCGGGGGACACCCTAAGATACCTAATACGGGATCAGACCTAGGGCAATGCCATCAAGATATGGAAATCGGATGATGTCATGTCATAACAGGAGATGCCTAGAATCAAGGTATTAACCTTTGGCTAAGGAAAGAATCACATGACCGAGGTAATCGCCCTCCAGGAAATGTTTAAAATAAGTGACTCACACAACTGATCAATAAACCCAGGGGAAAGTGTAACCTAAAAAGGACATGATTAAATCAAACTCGCAAAGGTGTCAACACAAAGGCAAAAAGGGAAAAGAAACCATATTCAGTGTCCACCACAGTAAGAGATGATTTATCCATTCAAGGAGATGATCACTCTGAGGTTGTCACCCACGTATGGACCAACAGAATACACAAACAATCCCAAAGATCCATCAACACAAAATTACAGGGGAATATAACCAATTCGGAGAGAACTCTCCATACATAAACTTCTTACCTCGGACATATCGCGAGGATATATTACAAAGTTACAAACATGAGTAGCCTCACGATTGCGCCATGCCAGGATCATCCTCCTAGATCCTCGCTCTATATAGAATAAGAAGTAAGACTTCTTAGCCAACTCATGCAGGAGAAAACGACAGAGTTATACTGAGACATTCAGACGATCCATATTCGATCCAATCAAGGCATGAAATGCTACAGTATAAAACAAGGGAAAGGTATATACATATACCTTTAATACATGAATGGTGTTTTATACCTTAGCATCCTCAGCAGCTCGGACGATCCATACCAACCTCTCGTGAAGAGAAGAATAGGTTGCACAAATAAAAACTATTAGTGGCAAATATACATCATAAGCACGAAGTGGTCCCAAGACCAATCGCATGATGAAACACTCCATGAAAAGTGTTTCCAAGATTTCCCGTGAGAAAAAACTAAATAACAAACACAAAATCTTCCAGCAAAAAGCCCAATGCGCTAGCAGACAAACCATGTCTTCTAAACCATGGAAGGGTCAATAAAAATACGAGAAAATATAGGTCCATCTGAGAAAACATCGGTGATGATCTAGAAATCGGATCAAGGAAAAGCAAAACATCAAACAAATGAGAGGGCATACCATTTTGCTTATGAAAAGGTGACCAAACAAATAACCAGGAACGGCGAAAAGAAAAAGGCTCACCGGACATTGAAAGTCCTAACAAAGAAGGCTCTAGATTATACAAAGGGGGAATGAAAAATGAACTCTAATTCTTCATTATAGGAAGGTTTTTATAAGAATTAAAATCCTCGAAAAAATAGCCAATGCCTATCCAAAGAAGTCAATGCACGGTAATTGATGTTGACCATGGAAGAAAGAGAGATATCCTCCACCTTGGAATAAGCAGTTAACCAGTCGACGCCTCAAACCCAAAGGGTAAAAGCGCACTAAAGTAAAAGCGCACTAAAGTAAATTACGAAGTTTTCTTCCCATCATGCCCTTGGAATGTTGCAAAGAAAAGGAGCAAAATATGAGGGTAAATACCCGATGGCCACGTGTCAACATCTCTAGGGATGATTTCATGATGAGATGATAAGATATGAGCACCTAATCATACTCTATAAAGATGATCTCGTCTGAATCGAGACACCTTCCACGAACGTTGCATGAACGACGCATGTGAGGAGTGGTCTAATCAATTCAGTCAGTCAAGTCAAAAAGGTAGCACCGCATTTAGTGAAGGATCATAAGAGGCGAGAGCTATCCTATGTCACAGCAGAAGGCTCAAACGACCTATACTATAACTTGTAGATGAAGCAGCACGAGGGTCTCTAGAGAAAATCTTCACGATGATGAACAAGGTGAGATTACTCGGGAGGAGAACCTATAGTATAGAGTCAACCCGAAGTAACGAAGATGAAGAATGATGGCTCCACAAGCTCGGCGAGGCCTGACCTTAACGCTTTTATTTTGTCTATCAATACCGATTCATGTATTAGGAGATGGAAAACTGAGCTAATGCATTTTTAAACGGTCTTTCTACAAAAAATTCCTAAAAGAGATCTAGAGATAGAAAGGGTGAGAGATCTTAGTAATATTTGTAGCTCTTTCAAGGGTAAGACCTTATGATTAATAAAGAAAACATCTTCTTTACCGTGGATGTAGGTCTTCATGGCCGAACCACGTTATATGCTTGTGTCAATCTTTACTTTCATGCTATTTACATCTTGTTTATCTTCTTATATTGAATGTTAGATAGATTATAGCCTTTAGATGTGTATGGATGTAGCCATCAGAAAATATGCAACTACACAAAGTTCACACGCGGTTATACAGATGTAGCTTCTCCTGGAGGATTGATAAGAGCAAGTAAACGAGCATATCGCTCAGCTGATAATGCAGGCATGGCAGGTTGCATAGGAAGAGAATCCATAGAAACAGTGATGGTGTTGGCAGCAATAACAGTTGTAGAAGATGATGATGAAAAACGATGCTGATGGTAGCACTTGTCATGGACGTGACCATAACGATTACAATAATCGCAGTGTGGTCGAGGACGCTTGTGTTGGCTTGGAGATGGACGTGCAAATTGTGGATGCTGACGATTGACGTTAAGATCAGCAGATTCCATAACAGGTAGAGGACTGGCAGTAATTTGTTGATGTTTTTCTTCCTGCTGCAGAGCAAATGTTGAAGATGCGTAGAGCAATAGGAAAGGGATCCATCAACATAATCTGACTTCTAAGGTTAGAAACACGATCATGTAAACCTTGGAGAAACTCCATGGCTCTGTCGCGTTCAAGACGCTAAAGAAGAGATTTCCCTGCACCACATATACATACTTCGGTGGCATCCACAAGAGAGTCATATTGGTCCTAAAGGGTTTTTATTTTTGTGTAATACAGAGAAACATACATTGACTCTTCTCTTATAGCAGCGATAGCAGATTTCAGCCGAAATAAGATAGCTATGCAAAATCTGACCTGGAGATCTTTCCAGATCGCATGAGATGAAGGTGCATATGAACAACTATCCCTTATGTCTGGTTGGCAGGAATTCAGAAGCCAATTGCCAACTAGGTCGTCGCAATGTTTCCAGCATTGGTATTGCAGTTCATTTGTTGGTGGAGGAAGAGAGCTATCCACGAAGCCAATCTTGCCTTTTGCGTTGAGAGCCTTAGTTATACCTCGAACCCATGAGCCATAATTATCTCCCTGCAACAATGGAGAAAACAAAACAGTGGCTAGATTATCACTGGATCTAAAGTTCGAAGATTTCCTGAAGGAGCAATAAGTTGGGTTTCTGTGTTGATGCCCCTAGGGCTTGAAGGAGGTGTTGGATTAATAATTTCAACCATTGTTGGAAATCTGAGTTGTAAGGATTGCGGAAGAGTTTAGAAATAGGTCCTAGGATGGATCAAGATGATAACATCAAAGATTCTAGATTTAGGTGTTTTATTGTCTCACAATTGTGTGGACATATTGATTCTTCATTAAGTATTTATATGTACTAGTACAAGTACAAGAGAAGGATTCAAAACCTTAACCTAACAAATAACACGAGTTTACAGGTAAGTTAACGGGACTTGTAACCAATAGTACATATGACTCGGATTTACAACGTGTCAGTAACTATACACCTAAAGACTTGGACCAGAGGTGCAGCTGTGCTGTTACAGCTGCTGAGTGTATATACACGTTCAATACAAACTACCACAAAGGATGCATAACATATTATGTTGTTCAAATTTGATATTTAAGTCTCACATGAGCTGTCCAAAAAATTGAGCTGAGGACTCAAAGGCGTGATGGTTGTTGTAGAACAGGTTTTTATGGTGAGATAGCCTTATTTGTATGGGGTAAGTCAGCAGAGGTACGAAACCCTTCCAAGTAAAGTAGAAAGGACTAGATATATACTAGGTGATTGCCCCCAAGCTCATGCGATCCCATAAAAGTTAAAACACCTCTCATTTTAGAATGAAATTAAAGGCTCTGTTTTTGTGTGTTTCAACTGCATTTGAATTATAAACACGATCTACTGTAACCATTTAGATCCTTTATTAGACTGTATTATCAAGTTCCTGCGTGCATGTATGTCGACCATTTTAGATTCTGTAAAGTGGTGTCAGATCATCCCAACTAATTAATTTAATAGTAGAGAGAATAAGACTGAGAGGAGAGATGCAGTCTTTAGTACACAGTGAAGCCCATATGGGAGTAATGGAAAGCGAATGTACGGACTCTGAATTACAGCTTTTGGGGCTTTGAATGACCTCCGACAGGACCGATACTGTCTTCTTTATTAATTAAGATATGATGATCATATTCTTTTAAAGCCATGTGGACATCTGATGAAGCAGTGACTCCTATGTACTAAATTGCAGTTGATAGCCATTTAGGTGATCTCCGGGTGGAGCACCAAGGGGTCCTTAGCATGTCCGTGTTGTGGGTCCGACCCATGTTCAACTCGACTGCGGTATGGAGGTAAGTTTTGTTACATGCAACATCGCCGGTTCTTGCCTGCTGATCATAAGTGGCGACAACAGAAAACACCCTTCAAAGGGGGAAAAAGAGCTTAGAGAAAAATCACATCTAATGAATGGGATGAGATAAATCATCAGTTGGCATATTTTGAGCAAGTAGAATTTGGTAAGAATGCCAAACAGAACGGTCTGACACCAACAATACCGGTCGATTTTGACCACAATTGGAAAAAGAAGTGTATTTTTCGGGAAGAGTTGCCATATGTGAGCACAATTTTGTGTTTCCATAATCTTGACGTGATGCACATGGAGAAAAATATCTTGGAAATTTTGTTGGGAACGGTAATGAAAGTAGAAGGGAAGACAAAAGACAATATAAAGGCCCGTTTTGATCTCAAGGATATGGGAATAAGACCGGAGTTACATCCGGAAAAAAAAGGAGACAAATTTGTGATGCCACCAGCTAGGTATGTGATGTCCCCAAAGGAGATGGATATTTTTTGTAGGACTTTGAAGGATATCAAGGTTCCCGATGGATATTCATCAAATATTTCTCGTTGTGTTAATGTTAAAGATCGAAAGATTATGGGTCTAAAAACTCATGACTGCCATGCACTGATGGAATGCTTACTGCCAATCACGTTACGAGGATTACTTCCTGAGGATGTGTATGACGCAGTGAGTGAGCTTTGTATGTTTTTTAAAGCGTTGTGTACACGGGTTCTCAACATAGCGGATCTGGAAAAACTATAAGACAGAATTGCAATTACTTTATGCAAGTTGGAAAAAATATTCCCCCCTGGTTTTTTTGTCGTGATGATGCATTTGCCAATTCATCTACCACAGCAAGCAAAGGATGCTGGTCCAGTTCAATATCGTTGGATGTACCCGATTGAGAGGTATGGTTTAACCACTTTCTGTATATTCTGAATTTTAAATATTAATGTTGCTCGATAGTTTCTTACGTTAGTTCAAGAAAAAAAATATGCGATTCTTAAATGCATCACACTTTTTTTTTCTGCACTTTTTGCAATTTATATTTGTACAATTTACATAAATTACAACCGGTGAATTCTAATAACAATTACGTTTTAGGTATATGCGCAAGTTAAAGTCTTATGTGCGAAAAAAAGCATGTCCAGAAGGTTCTATGGCTGAACCATACCTAATAGAAGAGAGCCTCACTACGCTTACGCGTTACTTGAATAGTACTGAGACAAAATTCAATCGAGTCTCAAGGAACTAGGATTATGAACAGCCACCCTCACGTGAGAAATTGGTCATTTTCAGACAATCTGGTCGGCCCGTTGGAGCTGAAACTTTTGGAACGCTTGAGGACTCGGAGATGCAACAAATCCTACTTTATGCTCTGCAGAATACTGCAGAAGTGGAGCCATACGAGAAGTATATACGTTTTGTTTTTCTTTTATAACCAATAATCTATAAATTGTGTCAAGTTCAGTAGTTAACTATGTTAAGCATTCAACTTATAGTGAACATAGATAAGAATTAAAAAGGAATGGCATAAGGGATGCTGACGTTGAACGAAGACACAACAAAGAATTTCCTTTTTGGTTTGCCAGCAAAGTAAGTACATTTATATATATTCAAACACAATACATGATTTTATGATTTCACAACCTGAATTAATACATAAATATATATGTACATGAATAGATATATCAACTACACAAAAATGGTCTGGTAAGTGATGAACTCTATTCTTTGAGTCAAGGTCCTAATAAAGAGTGTTCGTCTTTCAACGGATACATCATCAACGGGTTCAGATTCCATACAAAAACGTGGGAGATGCGGTGGAAGACACATAATAGTGGAGTATGTATAAAGGGAGGGGAAGGTGAAGATGATGATATGAATGATTATTATGGAGTGGTGTCTAAAATTATCGAGGCACGCTATTTGAACCAATTACGAATTCTTTTTTTCAAATATGATTGGCGTCCGGTTGCAAATCAAGGTGGATCCACAAGAGATAGCTATGAATTTACCTGTGTTAATCTCAACAGAACCTGTTATGCTAATGAACCATTGGCGTTAGCGCACCAAGCACAGAAGGTATTTTATATGAAGGACATAAAGAATCGGCAATTGGAAGTGGTTATAAAAACACGACCTCGCTGCTCTTACAACATTCCTGAGAAAAATCCAGAGGAAATTATTGCACCAGAAAACTCGAGTTCTGATGAAGCGTATCAAGAATGGTATTCAAGTTATTCAATAAACGATCTTAGACGAGTGCCCCAACAAGATCATAATGAAAATTTGGTTTGGGATAGGACTGATGTTCCACCAGAAACCATCAGCCATGAAGAAGTAATAGCTTCCATCCAAAGACAAGAGGAGGAGGAGGAAGCTGATAGTGACGCAGTTTACACTACTGACGAAGACGATGACTTTGAACTTGGAGATATGGGATTCTGATAGCCTACAGTTGGGGAAGGTGAAGTTTATGCACGCTGTATTTCAATATAGTTTTGCTTAATTTGCAGACTTTGAATTCAAGAAGACTTTTGGTTAATAATCTAGCATAATGAAATATTTTTTTTTTTAAGCTTTCCACAAATAATGAGTAAGACCGATTGATTAGCCTTTTATTCACGTACTCTTCTGACATCTTTAGTGAAGTCATATATTTAATTTACAAACGTCATGTGAAAAGAGTGATTGCATTTTGTATGCGTGTTAACTTTTTTTCGTATTATTTATTATTCCTTTCAAATTGGACCTAAATGTTATAAATGCCGCAACCGGCACTCAGCATGCCATCTCGTGCTCCATCTGAAATTTCGTTTTGTTTTTTGTTTTTTTTTTTCGTATTTCAAATATAGGTATGGTTAATTTTGTATAATGTATAATGTAGTCAAGTTTTTAATTTTGTTTATGAAGAATTTAACTCTTTTCTGTCTTGTTTTAGTTGTACGTAATTTTTGAACTATTGAAACTGAAACTGAAACTGATGCCCTAACTCTGTGACGTGTGGAACATTTTTTTCCTTTTTTTAAGCAAATTGTTATCACTTCAGTACGAAACTGCCGCATATTTTGTTTATTAAGCTATAGTTGCAAAGGATCATTAGCCTTCATCATCTCTAATAATAGGACCCTTTAGATGAGGAAAGACCAAGAGATTGATTATTATTATGTATCACACCTAATTGTATTCGAAATGAATACGTCTCTCAAGAAGAATAACCTTTTAATTCCCGACATGGTTAAACATATATTAGGACTTTTAATATGGAAGCCAACCTCGTTAAGTCTCAAGGACCCTGTTACTAGATAGTATGATGGTGATCCAAAATAGATGAACTCGTTACACTTATTTGATAGTTTGAGTTCGGATAAAGAAATTTGAATTACATTTCTTTCATAGTAACTGCTAACAGAGTTTCCAATCATAATTCATTTACGCAAGCCTATTACTTAAACTAGCCATATCATACTTTTCAGTTAAGCTACTAACAAGGTTAAGTTGATTCACAGAAGTAGCTAAATGAATATGTCTATTGTAGTTTGCATGGTTAGTTCCCAAAAGTTTAAGCAACCGGGATTTCTGGTAATGGCGTAATTTTACTTGCTTAAGAGTGGATTAGGCAACTCATGTCTTGTCATTGGTTATCTCAGAGTGGTTGAATGTCTCAAGTTACTAGTGCGTTTGTGAAGTTGGCCTACAGTTATCGCTAATGGGTTATAGAAATTGTAGTTGCTTACTGTTTAGTGGCTTTAATTAATATGCACCCCTAGTTGCCTTTCCTAGTGGACGAAATGTCATGGCAACTATTATTTTTTTGCTGTTGCACATTTTTAGTAGCCTTTGGTCAGTTTTTTTTGTAGTGTGACCAAACTAGGGTTTTGGGATGAAGGTCGTTTGGTAACCTTATACGGCCAGGATTTGCTCCTGGGATTGAAGGTCAACCGTTGATTATTGCACGCCTTCCTTTTCGTAGCCGCGTAGGGAAGGCCAGCATTATGGCACCGCTAAGTTGGCATGGGGCCATGGAGAGGTGCGTTTGGCATGGCGTGTTAGGTGTGGCTGGCATGGTTTGTCGTTGGCACAGGGGTGCGGTTAGCATGGTTGGCATGCTATGGCGCGGTTAGTGTGGATGGCATGGTTTTCCATTGGCACAGAGGCGCGACTAGTTTGGTTGGCATGCTTTGGTGCGGTTAGTGTGGCTGGCATGGTTTACCATTGGCACAGAGGTGCGGCTAGCATGGTTGGCATTCTTTGGCGCGGTTAGTGTAGCTGGCATGGTTTTCCATTTTCATAGAGGTGCGGCTAGCATGGTTGGCATGCTTTGGCGCATTAGTGTGGATTGCATGGTTTTCCATTGGCACAGAGGTGCGACTAACATGGTTGGCATTCTTTGGCGCGGTTAGTGTAGCTGACATGGTTTGCCATTGGCACAGAGGTGCGGCTAGCATTTTTGGCATGATATGGCGCGGTTAGTGTGGCTGGCATGGTTTTCCATTGGCACATAGGTGCGGCTAGCATGGTTGGCATGCTTTGGCGGGGTTAGTGTCGCTGCAATGATTTTTCATTGGCACAGAGGTGCGGCTAGCATGGTTGTCATGCTTTGGCGCGGTTAGTGTGGCTGGCATGGTTTGCCAATGGCATAGAGGTGCGGCTAGCATGGTTGGCATGCTTTGGCATGGTTAGTGTGGCTGGCATGGTTTGCCATTGGCACAGAGGTGCAGCTAGCATGGTTGGCATGCTTTGGCGCGGTTAGTGTGGCTGGAATGATTTTCCATTGGCACAGAGGTGCGGCTACCATGGTTGGCATGCTTTGGCGCGATTAGTGTGGTTGACATGGTTTTCCTTTGGAACATAGGTGCGGATAGCATGGTTGGCATGCTTTGGCGGGGTTAGTGTGGCTGGCATGGTTTGCCATTGGCACAGTGGTGCGGCAATCATGGTTGGCATGCTTTGGCGCGGTTAGTGTGGATGGCATGATTTGCCATTGGCATAGGTGGGAATTAGAGTTTGGCTTGTCGTAACCCTAATTGAAAAAGATACCCCGGTAATTATTTACGGACACATTAAATATTTCTATAAATGCGCCTAGTAAATGCTTATTACTTAAACGTTGTAACGTCACTGTCTACTAGGGTTTAGGATTTTACGATTTTAACCCTCAGTTAAAAACCACCATCAACAGCGGATTATTTTGAATTCCGTCGTATTTCCAGCTGGAAAATTACTGTCAGTGAATATTAACCTGGTCAAAATTGGTCAATCTTGACTAATTTGACCAGTTTCAATGTTGACTGGTAGAAATATTTTTGTTGTTGCAAAGAAAAATCATAATGGCTCATAACTATCTCCATGAACCGCGCGGCAACAACTTTCGCTTGTTAAAAAATTACACGTTTTAACGGCTTCGGGCTGTTAGGACAACCTAGTTACAAAAAAATCGAAACGGCTTATGCAATGTAAGAATATCGACATAGTAACAACTTTCTGCTGTTACAAATTTAAATTCGTAACGTGTAGTGAGCCATTACAAAAAATTTGTAATATATACCCCATTCCGCAACACTTGTTTCTCGTTATAACACATATTCGTAACGTTTAGTAACTGTTTCGAACCACGAAAAATGGGGTCGTGTTAAGTAAATTTGTTTTGCAGAGAGAAAAAACGTTACTAGATCCTAATAAGTAAAATTATGTGTCTTTAGGATTTGCGAAATTTGATTTAGAAATATAAAAAATAGGTCATTTTGATGATGAGAAAATTTTGAATGTGAATCATGATGTGTAAACATTTTATTCAGTAGGTAAGAATGTTGTTCATAACTTATTGAACTAGTAATACCCATGGAAATAATTTTGTTGGGTTCATACCAGTGCTTAATGAAATTAAGGTTTGGCAGAAGTGAAAATCATGTACACCTTTGAAATACATCTGAATTTGAAGATTGAATTAAGAGGTAGATGAACTTAGATTTCATACCAAACATCATCTTTTATATTCTTCTTCTTTATAGTAGACTTAGATATGATGTTGTTTGTATTTCAATCACTGAGCACAATAAAACTGGAGGAGGACAAAAAAAAAAGTAGGGGTGTACAAAACAACATTGCTAATAAAGTACCAGTTTACTGGGCAGTTTAGGACTTAGAAAACTTCACCATGATCCGAAATTTTTTCAATGACTCAAAATGGAAACTATGGCATCCAATTTACAATAGACCAATGCTAAAGTATCTATTATTTATTATAGTTATTAAAAATATTGATCGAAAATATGTTTGTGAAGCAAGGTTGATCAGTGTGGTTAAGATTTTGACAGGTCATGCAAAATTCTCCTTGTAACTACCTTGGCTCGAGTAATTGAGAACTCAAATATTTGTTGTTCACCTGTGATTCCGTTTTCTGGGAATTTAAAGATATATCGTTTCAGAATGTTATGGTAAATTGGGAAGGTTTTCCCGTTATCCCACCCTTAATTTTCCTGTTTCCCGTCCCAATAAATTCGTATTTCCAATTATCCTATGTACCACCCAAATTAATATTTATAAATACTAAATAATATCTCTTGAATTTTATTTACACCCAAAAACTAAAACCACCTCAACAATTAAACACTAAAAACCCCTAAGTTCCAATTTACTTATTCTTCTTGTTTTCCATTTCCACCAGTGTCTCTACTCCATCTCAATAAATTTAATCTTTTTATTGTTAATTAGCACACTAAGTATTATTCTTGATGAAAAAATTGGAACCTTGTTCATTCGAATCTTGGGTTTGAATATTTTCCCTCGATTTTCATTAATGGAATCATCCATAATAATGTTTTACAAGTTCATTTTTGTATTGACGTATTAAAGGATGATGAAGGATAAAGGAATTGGTGTACTATAATAAAAATGAAATAGAAATCTAATTTAAAAAATTTAATTGATGATTTTTTTTAAATGCATAATAAAAAGTGTATATTAATGAAGAAGAAAATAAATAAAAATTGTAATATTCATAGTCGATGTTGATTTGACTTTTGTAGGTGTTAAATAGAAAAAGTCGGGATTGAAAAGTAAATTGATTTTATAAATTGTGAGGGGTTAATCCACTGTAAAATTGTATTAGACTATACATTTTTGTTGTCATTATCATTAGTAATATAATATGCTTCTAGTACCGCTCTAATTTTTCTTTTTTTAACTTGTTCCCTCCCTCTATGGGTGGCTCGCATGGCATATTTTGCACCCCTATGCTTTTGATAATTAATAAATATTTCCTGATTGATGTAAAATAAAAAAAGATAAAATAAACTTAGGATTCACATCGAGTAGAATTTTACTACAAACAATCCAGTATGTCACTTTTTTTGACACCTTTTTTGAAGCATACTCAAATATTTTGAGACATACATTTGTCTAAGTTCGGCTGAAAAGTTATCAGTCGAACCTAGATTAAAAACTTAGGTTCGGAAAAAAAATTGAGTATGCCTCAAAACAGACTTCCTTTTTTAATATAAAACTCACTTAGAGATCCCATTGGATCATAGTGGATCTCCCTCACTGCTTCGGCCCTTTGGGAGTGATGGACCTGATGGTAAGAGTTCGACGACGACTCCTATGAAAGGCGCAAACACCCGCCCACTCCCAGGCTGGAGGAGAAGGCCCATTACGGGTTGCTTATTTCCACTGATCGAGTATGAGTGATGATGATATTAACGTGGATGGCTTTTATCAATGAGTTTGATACCTTGGAGAAATGTTGCAGCTGTTAACAACAATGGGTTTGGACTCCAAGACTAAACCGAAGGGGAAAAAAAAAAACTGCGACCAAGATATTGAGAATAAGGGAAAAAAGAATTACCTCTTAATCACGATTAGTATTATCTTCATATACTATACGGCTCGACAGACCCCCCGCGCACAGGACCTGCCCTTTGAATCTTTGATGCAAGACAAACGTGTACTACACGCAACTTGGCTTCTGACGCGGCTGAATTAGTTATGAAAAAGTCGATGTTGATTTGATTTGACTTTTGTAGGTGTTAAATAGAAAAAGCCGAACCTTGAATTATCAGCCGAACCTAGGTTAAAACATAGGTTCGGCTCCAAATTTGAGTATGCCTCAAAACAACCTTCCTTTGTTAATATAAAACTCACTTAGAGATCCCATTGGAGCAGAGTGGATCTCCCTCACTTCTTTGGCCTTTTGGGAGTGATGGACCTGATGGTAAGAGTTCGATGACGACTCCTATGAGAGGCGCAAACTCCAGCCCACTCCCAGGCTGGAGGAGAAGGCCCATTACGGTTGCTTATTTCCACCGGTTCCGGAGAGGATTAAAAATAGTAAAGATCTTAACGGCTCAAATACACCGGTACATATGGGACGGTTCCAACCGGTATTCCCCTAGAACCGGTGTCTGTACCGTTCTAAACCGGTACTCAATTTCCGGAACCGGTGTGACTGAACCGGCTAGACCGGTTCCGGTCTGGTACCGGTTCGGTATTTCCGGTTCCAAGCCCGTTCCGGTATTTTCAACCGGTTCTTGTGCAGCCCTAAGTATGGGTGATGATGATATTAACGTGGATGGCTTTTATCAATGAGTTTGTTTACCTTGGTCCAAGACTAAACCGAAAGGAAAAAAAAAAAACTGCGGCCAAGAATTACCTCTTAATCACGATTAGTATTATCATCATATACTATACGGCTCGACAGACCCCCGCGCACAGGACCTGCCCTTTGAATATTTGATGCAAGACAAACGTGTACTACACGCAACTTGGCATCTGACACGGCTGAGTTAGTTATGAAACTTCTTTTTATAACTTGCAAGAGTTGTAACTTAAAAAGGAAACGAACCAAAATAAAAGAATTAAGACCGCCGGAATACATATTAAGTTTGAAAAACATCAAACACATTGTAAAATCAGTGCTCCAAAAAACTATATAAGCTAAGTGCATGCTCAACGAATTCTCTTCTTCTTTGCGATATCTTGTGAGTTTGTGTTTTGGTTGAACAATGGATAGGAGAATACGACGAGCACGACGCATTCACCAGAAGCAGAGAATACAACGAGAACCAGCAGCAATAGGAGGAGGACCAGCAATTGGAATTGATTTAGGAACAACATATTCATGTGTTGGAGTATGGCGACGTGATACTGTTGAGATAATTCCTAATGATCAAGGAAATTCTACTACTCCTTCTTGTGTTGCTTTTACTGATACTGAACGCTTGATCGGTGATGCTGCTAGAACGCAAGTTACTGAGAACCCTATCAACACCGTTTACGGTAAGCTTCTTCTACAATCTTATAGAAATTTCATGGCCTTTTAATTTTAGTTTATTGTTCTGTCGCTTAATATGATGTTATTGTTTTGCGGGAGTGAGTTCTTCGATATCTTAAGCGGTCTCAAATACATGAGCGGTCTGAGTTGCTAAATATTATTGTACGTGTGTAATAAATAGTTTCATGAGAGTTAATTAAATTATAATGCCATGAAATAGTTGCTCTTAAGATTAGCATCTCGTATTCTGAATCCGCATTGTGTTTGTGTAGATGTGAAACGTTTGATCGGTATGGAATTCAGTGATAGTTATGTTCAGAGTGATATCAAACTATGGCCATTTAAAGTCATGTGTGGTGGAGATGGGAACCCCCTGATAAATGTCAGGTACATGGGAAGGGAATTATCGTTTTCAGCTGAGGAAATCTCAGCCATGATTCTCGGTAAAATGCGAGATGTTGCTGAAGCTTATCTTGGTTCAACTGTTACAAATGCTGTCATTACAGTCCCTGCTTACTTTAACGATTCTCAGCGTCATGCTACTAAAGATGCTGGCACCATTTCTGGACTTAATGTATTGCGAATCCTCAATGAGCCAACTGCAGCTGCAATTGCATACGGTCTCGATTGGAAGTCAGCTAGTGTTGGCGGGCAGAATATTCTTGTATTTGATCTTGGTGGTGGTACTTTTGATGTTTCCCTCCTCATTATTGAAGAGGGTAACATTGAAGTCAAAGCCACAGCAGGGGATACCCATCTTGGAGGAGAGGATTTTGATACCAGGATGTTAAATCACTTTGTGGAAGAGTTAAAGACGAAGCACAATAAAGACATTAGTAGAATCCCAAAGGCTCTTAGGAGGTTAAGATCATCATGTGAACGTGCAAAGAGGACCCTGTCATCTGCTACTGAGACAACCATAGAGCTCGATACTTTGTACGAAGGAATAGATTTCCAGGCGTCCATTTCTCGTGAAAAATTCGATGAGATAAACATGGATTTGTTCAACAAGTGCATGGAAATTGTTGAGAAATGTTTGACAGATGCTAAGATGGAGAAGAGCTCCGTTCATGAAGTTGTCCTCGTCGGTGGGTCATCCAGGATTCCCAAGGTTCAGTCTCTATTGCAGGATTTCTTTAACGGGAAGGAACTCTACGAAGGACTCAACCCCGACGAGGCCGTGGCTTACGGAGCTACAGTGCAAGCTGCTATCATGAGTGGTGAGGGTCATGAGAGGGTTACAGATTTGGTTTTGTTAGATGTCACCCCTCTTTCACTTGGTTTTAAGACTCTTGGAGGTCTAACGAGTATCGTGATTCCAAGGAACAGTACCATTCCTACCCAGAAGGAAAAGTCCCTCACCACTACCTACGACAAACAAACTGTTATGAATTTTCAGGTGTATGAGGGTGAGAGAACCAGAACTAGTGACAATAACTTGTTGGGTGAGTTTGAGTTGAGAGATATTGCTCCAGTAACACGTGGTGTTCCCAAGTTAACAGTAAGCTTTGCTATCGATGCAAACGGCATGTTGGAAGTCTATGCCGAGGATAAACTGACAGGGGGGTAAAATATGGTGATGATTACAAATAATAAAGGGAGATTGTCTAAGGATGAGATCAACAGTTTGGTTAAAGAAGCTGATAAGTACAGGGCGGAAGATGCAGAAAACAAGAAGAAGGTGGAGTTAAGGAATGCCTTTAACTATTACATAGACGACGTGAGGAAAACCATTGACGAAATTAAAATAGAGGATGATAAAAGGAAGATGAAGTACGCACTCGATGAAGCAGTTTATTGGTTGGATAAGAATCGGCTAGCTGACATAGACGATATCAAAAACAAGATGGAGAAGTTGCAGGTTGTATCCAACCTTATCATGCGACCTGACATGCCAAACTAGATTGAAGAAGTCTTTTGTCATATGGTTCAACTAAATTATTGTTCAGAAATTAATATTAATGTTTTGCAGATATTAGTGATTAAATTTATGGGAAAATTGGGAAAATGCCCAATACGAGGTGCGATGTTGGAAATCTGTCCCAACGTTAAAAATAGTTGGAAAAATACTCCATTCCGTTAATATTTCCATCCAACTCAGTTAAGCCACATGTGTAAGGCCACCATCACCACGGAAACCACCACCAAAACCGTCGTCACCGCAACCATCTGAATCTTAAACCCCGAACTCTGAATTCTGAAGAGTATATTTGTTTTTTATTCCGCATGTGTGGGCTTACACATGTGACTTAACTGAGTTTTTAAAAGAATGGGGCATTTTCCCAAAATTTTAAATGTTAGGGCAGATTTCCGACATTGCATCCCATATTAGGTCAGTTTCCCTTAATTTATATATATAGGTACCCTAATTATATAACAAATCATTATTACCATTCACATGATTAAAACAAATAATTTAAAGAAGCATTCGTTTATCTTTGATATTGGTGGTTGTATTTTAGTTTCTGAATATCCGTAAGAACTCCCAAGATGCTCGAGAAGTCTTATATGTACCAAGGCGCGTCGACCCTTCACCATTTAAGCCATAGTCGAGCTGAGGACTCCAAGGCGTGATGGTTGTTGTAGCACAGGTTTTTACGGTGAGATAGCCATATTCGTATGGGGCTGGGTTGGACAGACGCGGACGCGTAGACGCGAACGTAGACACTACAAAATTCTCAAAAAACTAGGACGCGAACACATATTTACATATTTTTTATATTTATATATATAATCATGTATTTATGCAACAAAGTCAGGTATTTCGATCCTAAAAATTAGAAAATGATGCTATATATATATAAATTTCAAAAGAAAAGAAGATATCGTTTGTTTATACTTATACACGCCGAATGTCAAACAATCAGTCACGATTAAACACGACAAAATCAAAATGCATTCCTAGAACAACACATGCCCAACTAAGGGTATATGTGATGTCATTTCCAATTACAAAACCCTAATAATGACCTAAATTATTGATCTAAATGTTTGTCTTCTTTATTTGGTTAATAACATTAAAAATAAAGGAAGAAGTTTAAATGAAAATGAAAAGAAAAAAAAATGCGTCGGACACACATCATCGGTGCGTCCAAACCAGACGCGTGCAGGACGCGCAAATTAGTGAGTCGGACACGCATCATGTCAGCGTCCCACGCACGTCCAGTGTCCGACGCGATTTGGGCACGGACACGGCTCAAGAAATGAAGCGTCCGTGCAACCTAGGTATGGGGTAAGTCAGCAGAGGTATGAAACCCTTCCAAGTAAAGTAGAAAGGACCAGATATATACTAGGTGATTGCCCCCAACCTCATCCGATCCCATAAAAGTTAAAACACCTCTCATTTTCGAAACAAATTAAAGGCACTGTTTTTACTAGATTAATTGGGGGCATAAAAAATAATTGGGTGCCTCACCAAATTTATGCCCACACCAAAAATTATAGAGAGCTTCCACAATGAGGGTGAAAGTGCGATTTTACCGTTTCCTTAAAATTAATAGGGTCGTTTGTTTATTAATATTTGTACTAACAACTATACACATTTGTACTAACAACTCTTCACATTTGTACTAACATTTGTACAAACGACTCCACACATTTGTACACTTGTACTAACGACTCTACACATTTGTACTAACAACTCTACACTCTACACATTTTTTTAATAGGGTCGTTAACTAATTTTTCTTCATGGTAATTTTAATAGGGTCGTTTGTGTTTTTATTAATAGGGTCGTTAACTAATTTTTTGTAGTAAGGTAAGAGTCGTTAGTATAAATAGCTAAAATGTGACCGGCCCTAATTCGAAAAAAAATAATTATAACGACTCTAGATGACCTACAAAAGGGAGTCGTCAATATTTTCAAAATTGATTGACGCTTTTTCATAACTGCACATTAGAGTCGTCCATTTATTCAAACCTGAATGACAATTTTTCATACTACAGATTAGAGTCGTTTATTTTTGTGACAAATAACTAACGACTCTTAAGGATCGTCAGTTTAATAAACTCCCGACCTAACGACTCTAACACTGAGCTGCTGCATAGTGACCATGAATCGACAACTTGGAGTACCATTCATGCGATTTGAAGAGTATAGGAAGTTTACCTGATTGTTTAGAGCTTTGAATTCTTCATTTTGAGTATTGGTTCCATCATTTTGAGCAAAAGGATCTTCATTTGCAACCATTTTAACCTAAATTTCCCCCCAAAACTCACTTTCTTCTTCTCTATCCAACACAAAAATACAATTTTTCTATTATCTAAACTAATTAATAACTAATCTAACTTAACTAATCAACTTAATTAACACTAATGATTTGGGATAGTTCAGCCATTTCGAAAAATTCGGATAGGAGGTAGCCCCAAAATGCTATTGGGAAATCAACTGGTGAGGCCCCCAATTATTTTTTGTGGCCCCCAATTCAGCCGGGCTGTTTTTGTGTGTTTCAACTGCATTTGGATTATAAATATAAATACGATCTACTGTAACCATTTAGATCCTTTATTACTACAAGAAAATTGGACTTTAGCGACTACCCAGATTCGGTTGGCAGAGGCCCTATTTTGGTGGTTGGAGCTCTATAGCCACCCACGTGGCAACAGATACGCTCTGTGGTTAAAGGCTTATTTTCTAAAGACATCTACCGATCATACTGTTGGTATAGATGTCTTTCGTCTATAATGAAGCAACTCAAGGCTTAGTCGGAACAATATTTTGGTAACTACTAACTGTCGTTGGTAGAGTATATAAAGCTTTTGTTGCTGAAAAATTTAACCCACAAAAATATTTGTCGCTGAAGACTTATACGTTATTGGTGAAGGTGGTCAATTATAGAACTTTGTCAGTTGATAAAGTATTTGACCCACTGAATTTTGGTCGCTTTATATGTTTTGGGTTGAGGATTAAGGATTTGAGCCTCTATATGTCTGGACAGTTAAGAGTTTTATCCACAGGGTGTTCGTTGGTTAAAGGGGTTTAGCCACAACAAATCTGGTTTCTAAGCAGTTGGTTATGGCCTCTGGGCATTGAAATTGCAGTTTCTTGAAGAGTTCATCCACGAATAGTTAGTCGGCGAAGTTCTGTAAAGACTTCATGTACTGTTGGTGAAGACTTGTGGACATCGCATGTTTAGTTGGCAAGAAGTTGACCAAGGGCTTAAGCCACTAAAAATTGAGTTGCACAAGTGTTTCATCAGCTAACAATTGAGCTGCTTAAGGTCTTGGCAATAAAAGGATGATTTGTAATAAAATAGAAGTCCACAATAAATTCAAAATTTCTTAAATTCAGAAATTTTCTTTTATTCATTATTTTCAATCACTACTACAATTAGAACATATATGAACAATGATAAATTTAAAAAAACAATTTCCCAGTCATTAAGCTTTTAGAAGTTAACCTTGCTCCTGCATTTGCACCTTATGAACGTTTCAGAACTGACCACTCAAATGATCCCCTTAAACTGTTGTCCTTCAGAGGGTCATCGTTCTTCAGAAGTTCTATTGTCTCAGCGTACTTAGATTTTTAGTTAGTGGCTTCTGTATTGATCTGACTATTCCCCTAGACACTTCACATTCTTAAGCTAACTGCAATAGGAACAAGAAATAATATAGGCCAAATTTTCTAAGCAATTTAAAAATAAAATTAACAATATGAACAATCGTTATTAACCATAGCTCCAAAAACCTTCAAAATTCACCAAAAATGTAAAAAATAAACCCTGATTCACAATTAAGAAGTTAAAATTGAGCCATATAGAATGTAATTTTCACCTTGAATACGGTCACAGTTCTTAGCTTCTTTCTGGACAACATCAAGAACTAAATCAATGAGCTCAGATAATATCCTTCAGCCCAGTTGTTACTAAATCAATGAGACTGTGACTGTAAGCTTCAGCTCCAATGGCAGAATCTCTGTAAAACAAAAGTGAAAACTCAATTGAGTATACCAAAATAACAACCAAATATGAATAGTAAAGAGTTGCATAATGAATAGCAAAGAGTGGCACCAGAATCATGTTATACTAGAAAATTGTATACCTACAGAACTGATCTGGATTCATGTTATACTCCAATAGACTTAGAACCATGTTATACTCCAATGGACAGCATATCATGGCATCCATAGAAATTATAGGATGGTCAATCCCGAAAAGAATATAACGATTGTGTGAAGTTCATCTAGCACCTTACCGAGTCGGACCAAAAAAAAATCCATCACCAAGTTCTCAAATATTGAACTGTTTTCCTTTGTATGTGAACCGTTTTCCTTTGTATGTAAACTTAAACATTGAGCTAAGTTTAAATAACCGCATAATTGTATTTCATGGAAATATATGACCCCTTCCTGGCTAAGAGCCCATCGGGTACTAAACTAAAAAGAGATGTCATAAACTACAAACCCCTGCTATGTTTTTTCAGATGTTGGTAATATAAGGTGGCCACTAATACATTAAGATTAAATAAGAAAAACACAGATATTCAGCCTTTCAATTAGGGCAGAATGTTGAGGCCCGGTACTCAGCCAATTTGCATGCCACTGGGAGGGTCATCTCAAAAAAAAGACATTGGTGTTACTAGAGACAGATAGTGTACTTTTTAACTTCATGCTGGCCTGATGTGGGGATTATTTGTTTGATATAACTTGGGTAGTGACCTCGCCTATGTAATACAGGCTCCACGACCTTGCAGACGCACGAGTATGCACAAAATGTGGTGCGTTATCAGACTGACTAATATTACAATATAATGAATGCAAGAAACCCGCGAAATACAAGAAAAAATATACCTCGGACACCTGGTAGTTGTTGTTGTATGACTTCCATGGTTGAGGCTCTAGCACAAAAATACCGCCCTTCATAACAAAATAAAATAAACAAATTTATTTTTCTAGAGAAAACAAAGAGTTAATTTTGTCATGGTGCTCCAAGAAAATTACCGGTCTAAGAAGTCTCCAGATATTTTGAAACAAAGTAATCAACCCTTCATAGCCCCAGTTCAGATGGATCCATTTTGTTACACTGAAGCTGCAGTGCACCAGAAAATTCCAGTTTAGAATGCAAATTACAGAATGTACCTTTATTTTAAGTCAACAAATCAGTGTGTCCATGTCAATCAGATCAATATTCCAACTCAGAGAACCATAATGGTCGTAAGTCATGAGAGACCAAGGAAAAGGAGGTATATAACCTATAAATACACAGTAAGCCTCGTTCCTAAGAAAAAACTTAAAGAGTGTAAGTGGAGTTATATTCGAAGGATGTAAGACTTCTCAGACGCGTAGCTGTGACAGACATGTCAAAGAAAAAAGAGAAACAATACGTTTACCAAGTTATAGCATCATATTTCTCATCGTCGGAGTGTTTACGGAAATGTTCAACAAACAAAAAAATTCTGAAAAGACACTATGTCCAACAGACTTTTTGGATGATCCCGTTTTCCCTCTTCGGAAGAGACTGTATCACGATGCTCTAGATCCTGTGTCCTTTCTAAATGCTCTGGTTCAGAGACATCTGGAGATGGGAAACCAACACTTTCCATTTTGTATATTTTCTTAAGATTCCAGTATGCACTTTCCACCAAACCTGTCAAGGCAAGAGCACGGTTCAAATTCACAAACAAGATGACTAACGTAAACTATGCAGCCAATTTTTTTTTCTCATCAGTAGTCATTAGTACAGCAGGTCAGATAAATTACCTCACCCAGCCATAAAATCATGAATACTAATATGTCATATATTAATAATAAGAAGTATAGGATCACAACCTTTCACAGTTTAAAGCCTAAATGGCATTTTTGTTCGTGAAGAGGTGCCTAATTTCTGAACTCCTCTTTGTAATTTTCTTGACCTGCAAAGTCGCATCTAACGACCACCACCACTGTCATCAATTAATTTCTTCCATGGAGGGAAATAAGACCCTTGAATCTAACAGCACCACTTGATGTCTTTCAGATACTTCAGAGCACCTTCTCTACTGCAACTCCACCAGCTAATTCCATTTCACAAGATGCAAATCAATTTCAAGGACAACAAATCTCTGATTCTCCATCTAATTTCGGTTCCATATATTTCTTTCTCGATCTCCATTTCATTTTCGACATCTCAACTCATCTGAATCTTTTCTTCCCATCCAATTTCGAATCCATTGGAAAACTTACAAATGCTCAATCAGTAGACTCACTGTTGGATGAAGGTCGATGCATCCGACCAAACCAATTCCTGAAAATACAGCTACATAAAACAACAACAATCTCAGAAATCCTCTTAGAATCCTCAATTGAATCTTGAATGCAGTACACAAATGAGCTTACCAAATTCATATACTTATTAGTGATAAAAGAATTATACCTTAAACCAAGCTCTTAGATTGAAGAAGTTGATTTTGATTTCTTGTTTTGCCTCAATTGAACTTCTGAAACTTCAATAAAATTCAAAACCCTAACTTTTCAAATTAAACTCCCCATCTCTAAGTCTTCTCGATTTATGTTTCCTCTATCAGCATCACGTCCACGAACTAATTCCCCATCACTAACAGAGTAAGAAGATCCCCAAATTTAAAAACCCTAGTTTAAGATCGAGATAAAAAAACAAATAAAAACAAAATTTTGAACATCTATTACAACAAATAAGATAGACAGCGTTAGGGTTCATGAAACTATACATTTTTGAAGCTCCAATAGTCTTCTTCTTGTTCATTAATTCTTCTTTTGCCTGAGAAAGTACAGAACAAGCCATTTTAGATCAAAATCAAACAAGATCATCAAAAACAACAACAAATTAAGCTCGGGATTATACCTCAATCGCTGGATAATAGATCAAAGAACAATTATTATCACAGAAAAAGGGTTCTTTTTATTTCAGGGACAATATCAAATTTTTAGGGTTATGAAAGTTTCAATTAGAGTTTTTTTTTCCGATTTAGGATTGGTTTTGATTCACGGATTAACAAGGATTCAAGGATTTTTATGGTTATGAACACGGATTTCTTACGAGGGTTTTGGTTAAGGAGGAGTTAGAGAGGAGCGAGAGAACAGACCGACAAATAGGAAGAAAGTGAGAGAAGGAAAAAAAGTTTAGGTTTTTGTATAAAAACAGTTGGACGTTGGATTCCTCCTCATACGGATTGCAGAGATTTATCAATGGTAGACAATTGGTTTTGGATTCTCCTAAGGATTGAGTCAAAGTGTGTTTCTTTAGAACACAAGTGTGTTTCTTTAGAACACAAGTGTGTTTCTTTTGAACTTTCGTAAGACCAAAATCCAAAGTTTCGTATTTCTAAATATTATCATTTTTGGTAGGAATGTAGAGTTTTATAAGAGGAACATGTCACCAAAATCTTAGCTTCAAATTAATCGTCGTTTACATGTTTTAGAGAAAAAGATGCCACCATGTCAAGATTATGTCATTATAACTATGTCAACGGATCATACCCCTACGTATAAATCATAATAAATTTGGATATTGTTATCGACCTTCTGACAATATATAAATCCGAAAAATATATAAGAATGAATCAGAATAATCAGAAATGAAATCAAGAATTGTTATTTTGTTTCAATTAAACAAGATTTCAAAACTTAGTGACAATAGATTAGGGGTTTCGTATAATGGCATACAATCTATGAACCATGAAGCTCTGAGAGGTTTTTGAATTCAAACTTAGCATGATACATAATCAAAATCGACGAATATGAAGCTTAGTGCCTATTCGAACTTCAAATTTGGTATAACGACTTACAAACTATGACTTTAAACTTAGCACGATACATCATTAAAATCGATAAATATGAAGCTCGATGTCGATTCGAACCTCAAATTCAGTATAATGGCATACAATCTATGAACCATGAAGCTCTGAGACGGTTCTAACTTCAAACTTAGCTTGATACATCATTAAAATCGATGAATATGAAGCTCTAAGAGGGTTTGACTCCGAGATTGAAACCTGGACTTGAGTTAGACCTGAGTTCCTCGTTCGGATGAACTGAAGACGAAAATATCAGAATTGAACATCATGCACATGTTCAAATATTATTAGAGTTAAACCTGAATTTCTCATTCAGATGAACTGAATTAGAAATTTATCAGAATTGAACATCACATGTTCAAATATTACTAGAGTTACACCTGAGTTTCTCGTTCAGATGAACAGAATACGAAATATATTAGAATTGAACATCACAGGTTCAAATATTACTAGAGTTAGACCAGAGTTGCTCGTTCGGATGAACTGAAGACGAAATATATCAGATTTGGTGCAATAAATATTATGGAGACTGTGAAATGACCAGACTACCCTTATTCGAAATATGTAAAGTAAATATTACAGAATGTGAAAATGACCATATTACCCTTAATGGGAATAAGTGCAATAAATATTATGAAGACTTTGAAAAATGACCAGACTACCCATATCAGGGATAGGTAAAGTAAATATTATAGAATGTGAAAATGACCATATTACTATTAATGGGAATAAGTGCAATAAATATTATGGAGACTGTGAAAAATGACCAGACTACGCTTATCGGAAATAGGTAAAGTAAATATTACTGAATATAAAAATGACCATATTACCCTTAATGGAAATAAGTGCAATAAATATTATGGAGACTGTGAAAAATGACAAGACTACCCTTATCGGAAATAGGTAAAGTAAATATTACATAATGTGAAAATGACCATATTACCCTTGATGGAAATAAGTGCAATAATCATTATGGAGACTGTGAAAATGACCAGACTACCCTTATCGGAAATAGATAAAGTAAATATTATAAAATGTGAAAATGACCATATCCCCCTTAATGGAAATAAGTGTAATTAATATTATCAAATCTTTAGTAATGACCAGACTACGCTTATCGGAAATAAGTAATGTAAATATTACAGACTTTGAAAATGACCATATTACCCTTAATGGAAATAAGTGCAATAAATATTATGGAGACTGTGAAAATGACCAGACTACCCTTATTGGAAATAGGTAAAGTAAATATTATAAAATGTGAAAATGACCATATTACCCTTAATGGAAATAAGTGCAATAAATATTATGGAGACTGTGAAAAATGACCAGACTACCCTTATCGGAAATAGGTAAAGTAAATATTATAGAATGTGAAAATGACCTTATTACCTTTGATGGAAATAAGTACAATAAACATTATGAAGACTGTGAAAATGACCAGACTACCTTATCAGAAATAAGTAATTTTTAGAGAAGGCTTTCGCACTATTTGCGGCTCATTCACCTGAGCACTTGTGTGATGTACGTTAGTTTCACTATAAACTTTTCCATATATATATATATATATATATATCTTGTTATAAGTTAGTTTCACTATATACTTTATAGTTTTTCCGATCTCACTCTCACTTGGTCTCAAAGTTACTTAGGAACTTACATTAATTTTTCTAACTATAAACTTTGCTCGGTTTTATTGCTTAACATTTGCACCTTGTATGTCAAGCATCCATGGTAGTTAAAATAATTCTTGTTATGTAATGAAGCATATGATTATATATGCCTTAAACAGGTATCTAATGCATGCTAAGGAGTGACATACTTTCCTGAGGTTGAGTCATCAATATGACATGTGATTATATCACATCTTTGAGGAAGCTACAACTTCTTGATTAAAAAAATAGGTTTATACACCTAGGGATTTATATACAATTATGAGGTGGATTTGAAGCCTTCATTTCTCTGTTTTTTTTTTAATATTGTTTTGTTAGTATAGTCATGCATCTTGGTCATCCGACTACCTATTAGTTCAAAATTATTATTCGTCTGGCATTCTGGATTTGGTCCTAAATAACTCAGTATACATAATTTCATAATAGAATCCACTTTTGTTAATGGAATCATACTCATACTCATATTGATGTAATTTGTTTTTTTTCTTTCAAAAAGTAAGGTGATGCATTTATATCATCAAGATGCTCTAGCGATAAACTCGCCAAGAAAAATTTTGTTTCAAAAGAAGAAACTTTTCAAATGATACGATGCTTTAGCGATAAACTCGCCAAGACAAATTTTGTTTCAAAAGAAGAAACTTTTCAAACGATATGATGCTCTAGCGATAAACTCTCCAAGACAAATTATATCATCTTTCCGTACTTAATTAATAAACCATGAAACTTGGTAGAAAATTATATCATCTCCCGAGTTATCTCCTCATGCTCGTCATCATGAATCTATTCTCTGGAGACCCTCGTGATACTAAATCTACGAGTTATAGTATAGGTCGTACGAGCCCTCTGTTGTGACATAGACTCGTCCTCGCCTTTTCTGATCCTTCATTAAATGAGGTGCTACTTTTATGACTTGACTGACTGAATCGATTAGACCACTCCTCACACGTGTCGTTCATGCGACATTCGTGGAAGGCGTCTCGATTCAGACGAGATAAGCTTTATAGAGTATGATATGGTCATCCTATCTTATCATCTCATCATGAAATCATCCCTTGAGACGTTGACACGTGGGCATCGGGTATTTTACCCCCGAATTTTTCTCATTTTCTTTGCAACTTGCCGAGGGCATGATGGGAAGAAAACTTCATAACTGTCCCGTCTTTTTCGCCAAGTCCGAGATTTCCGCCGCGTCTACTCTTTAGTGCGCTTTTACCCATTGGACTAGAGGCGCCGATTGGTTATCTCTTGGTTTCTTATAAAATCTTTTAAGGGAAGAGAATAATGCCTTTACTTTTTGCGCTCAGAGTTCAAAGCTTTTTCATCTGTCTTTCGCTGTTCCTCCTTAACTCCTTGTCTCCTATAAGGAAACTCATTATGTCTGGAAGAAATTTTCCTTCTCGACCTCAGAGACGGTAAGAGTTATTTCTCCTTTTTTGTATGTTTTCATTCTTTGTTGATGTCAGAAGACTGTTTCTTTTGATTTTGTGAACATTAATGGTTCTCGCCATTGCCCTATTACTTCATAGTTTTTACGGTTTCCGTGATTCCTTCCTTTTTTTCCGGCATTAACTTTGATTCTCTTTTTCTGCTTTATTTTTGCAGTACTGATAATAGACCGGCTAGAAATACGAGCAATAGTCGATCTTCCGGAATGTATGATGCCGAGTTTCTAGAGATGGTGAAAACCAAACAACGCCTTCAGAGGTTTGAAGTAAGTTTTGCTACGCCGGAATGTCAAGCCGGAGTTCTATCACAAAAACTTTTTGAGGACAATCCCTGTGGTCCCAATAATATCATTGTAGCACCGGGCCAACTGGATGCCAGGCATCGCCTTCCTTTGTACTGTCCTTTAGACTCATTTCAATACGAGGTATTCGGCATGCTCAGTCCTCAGTGAGTAATATTTCAACCAAATGACAAATTCTACAGGATTATACGAAAATGCTCTCGGCAAAGTCAAGGTAAGGTCACAGATCACGAGATAAATAAATTTGTCTCCGAGGAAAGGGAGTTGTACTCGCCTTCGACTTTCATGGAGAACTATTGGTCTCAATAGTCCGATACCTATGATGGCTTCGGGGCTAGAATTTTAAGTTCTCGGAAACCTGTCTGAGGCCCTTATCTCATTTTCGATCTGGATCCCCCGAACCCTACTCAACTCACGATTCGTAAGACGCATGATCCCAAGTGGTGTGTTGCTCCTCTATGTATTGTGGGGCCTTATATTTATGGTTGGAATGAGGTTGGCGATGTTCTTCCCGGCATTCCTGAGATGCATGCTCATCTGTTCACTTATAAGCCGTGGGTGCTCAAGTGGATTTCTCCTCATAGGCATTCATCACAAGCTACTCGAGGTGCTGAGGATGCTAAGGTAGAAAATATTATTGGGTTATTGACGTATATGTACCTTGCCCTATTTTATGCCTTAGTGTCTGATGTTTATTTGAATGTTTGTACATAAGAGGAGGGTTACTGATGGTTATGGTCCGTCTTATTCCCCTGTGATGGAAGAACATTCTCCTGGCGTCGATGTTGATGCTCTGTTTAGGGAAGGTGATTTGGTGGATCTTGGAGATTCATTTTTTGATGATCTTGACCAATCTTTGTCAAATGATCCTAATAATCCCGGTAATACTGCTCCGATATAGGATATGAGGATGCCCCCGGAGAGTAACCTCGCTGGCAGGGGCGTCACTTCCGGAGCGAGTGTTTGAGCTGGTGTTGGTGTGCAAAGTTCTTTTCTTGGTAGGTTTCCTTATGCTCTATTGGATCCTTCTAGTTCGTCTAGTTTAATTTTTAGTTATGGGTCTGAGGCGATGAAGGTGCTATGCTCGGAGCAGTATGCTCGGATGAGTGAGGATGAGCATGATTGTGTTTTGACTACTTTGCTAAAGTCCGCTCAGCAGCAGCTCATTTTAGCGGTATGTAACGAAACTTAAATGATATTATTTCGTACTGTTGCTCCAGTTGAAAATTTTCTAACTTGGATATGTTTTTTGGTTTGCTAGAGAAACAACCTTCGTGTTGCCATTCTTTCCGAGACTCGTGTTTCTAGGAGACGAGCTAGGGAGGCCGAGCACGAGGGTTCAGAATCTTCGTCTTGCTGTTGAGATTTCTCAGGAGGAGAACTTGTCCCTTCGCCAGGATAAAAAAGATTTAGAATGTATTTATTGCTCTTCTTGATCTTATGTTTTTACTACCATGATAGGTTTTTAGAGTTCTGAACTTGTCCCCCTCTATTGGTAGCCACTATCGAACATTGGGAGGAGAAGTTAGATAATACCGGTCATAGGTATGCTAGGGAAATATTTGATGTGATGCTCGATGTGAGATCTTGTCAGTGCAGAGTTGATGCCTTAGAACATTAGAATGCTCAATTGTAGAAGGATGTAAATGTTCATCGAGATCGTATGGTTGAGCTTCGCGCGATGCTAGATAAGGCCAAGTAAGTAGTTGTGGATCGGATGGATGAAATCAAGCTTCTTAGAAGTCCGAAAGACAAGTTGGTTGAATGGAAATCAGATCATATGTCATTGCTAACTCAGCCCGAGGATGAGAGGGAAGAGTTAACGCGTCTCAAGCGATATTTTGTTCAGCTTGAAAAGGAGCGTGATAGGCATCTATTTTCATGCCAAGCCAGTGATGCAGCCATAACTCCTGCTGAAGCACAGATTAGTTCCATAGACAGCCAAAACTCCCAACTGGAACAAACCTTAGCTTCTTTTTTGGTTGTGCTTGAAGGTTTCCTATTAGCAGCTTTTAAGTTTTATGCAGCTTAAGTTTTTGTAGATAAACGATGTCGTATTTGAATTTCATTTGATTCTTCTTGCAGTGGCTCATAAGCGTATTGCAGAGATAGGGAGGGAATTGGAGGAAACGAAAGTTACCAAAAAAAGACTTTACGAAGAGTTGAACATGCTGGTCAACAATCACGAGGAGGAGCTGGAGACTGAGCGTGCTGATAAGAATCAAAAGCTGAGCAACCTTTGTGCTGAGTACAAGATATTGATTACTAAATCTTGCAAAGCTGCAGTTCTTCTTGACCGACAAATGGTTGCTACTGCTTCTAGTGTTGTGTTTCCCCCTCCACTTGTTCAAATCGAGCCCTATCAAATTGCTTCCGAGTTCGCCGAGGTTCAGATGGAGACAGATCAAGGTGCTGGTGATCATATGGAGACCGATCAAGGTGCTCGTGATCAGGGGGAAGCTTGAGCTTCTGAGTTTTCTCACTTCTATAGTTCTTCTGTTCGGAACTATTTTTAATGATTATGCTGGTACTTCTGGTCTCGTACTGTAGTACGAGAAAATATTATTTGGTTGGTAAGTCCTCATATATTTTTTGAGGCATCTCCTTATTAACAGCATTTTGGTAAATCCTCGTATGTGGGCAGCAATTACGCTTTCTCTTTTGTGGAGTAGTTTTTTATAATATCTTCTTTAGGTTGGATTATGTCTCCTTTTTATTTTGTATCTATTGGCTTTAAGGAGATTGTGTGTTTGCTATGGGTCCAACCATGGGTGACAAAGACAAGGAGTGATCATCTCCTTAATTGGATTGGTCATCTCTTACGGCGTTGGATTCTAGGTGTGGCACCTTTTCCTTCTTGCCTTTATAGCGATGCCTTCATGGGCTTATTTTTAGTAGTGTCATGTTTAGTTTACACTTGTGTAGCGCCCCCTAAGCTAGCAGCTGACCCCGCTCATTTAGTTAAATATTTAATTAAGAAATCATTTAGTTAAATATTTAATTAAGAAATCTGCTACAAAAACTTAGCCCAAAGCTAACCCCGCTCAGAAATATATATACAAGATCTTCTCTCAAATGATACATATATAATAGTCCATTGGTTTTCAAATAAAATATACAACATAATAAATATAACAGAAGTTAATCAACTAGCGAAGTCAACCCGTGAAGCTTTCGTTGTGCAACCCTGATCTGTCACAGAAACTGAAGTGGGAATAATTAACATTTAACCTTCTAAGTAATCATATGCAAGATTTGGAAAACAATATATGTTTTTCCGAAAACATTAAACAGTGACTAGGTCACTGAAAATAATCATACATGTATATGGAACAAACTCCTTCGTCAAACAATGTATAATATGGTTGTAAATCCCTACCCGGAAATTCACAACTAATAGCTATGGATGCCACCAAGACCATGGTGACCAATACTCTAAACAATAAAAGCTGAATTAAAGTAGGTATAAATGTGAAGGAGCGTATCCTATATACCACAAGTGGAAATTCTCATTTCCCATAACCATTCATATTGACAACACATTACAAGTCCTTTCCAAATCGTGGAAAGATTCATAGAATTAACAGGATTATCATAATGCATTTTAAACAAAACATGGAATGCAGAAACAGACAATGAATGAGTTTGTTAAGCATAAACTTTTATAAAAGCAACAATAATGAATACAAAGAGTCAAATGCATTCCCACACCTTTTTGATGACAAGCCACGCCTACCTCGAGATCCACGATCCACTGGTTCATCCTTTGAATCGATCGTTGTTAATAATTAACAGTTAATCACACAAGAATTCTAAGATTCTAGCCAAAATGGCTCACACAAGAATTATACAATTCTAACTAATAGTCTTAAGCCCAATTACGTTTTTATACCCTTTTATTATATATCTTAAGCCCATCTATGGTTCTTCACATCTTCATAATCCATATCTTGTGTATCTAAAGATTTACCAATTCATTGGGTTGGTTCTCTAGTCCAATAGCTAAGTCTTATGAGTATCTACAACTTTGTAGAAGAAACCAAAGTCTAATTCGGACCACAAGAGGTCCAAAACATCTAACTAAGAAAACTACCCTAAGCCCAAGTCCATTAAACAAGCCCATTACACAAGGCCCGATCCACTAGGGTCAATTAACGGTTTCTATTAGTCAAACTAACGGTCAAAGGTCAACCAACAGTCAACGTCAGTCATGGTCAACGTCCAGGGTCAATGGTCAAAGAAATCAACTCAGTCAAGGTCCACTGAGTCAATTAGGGAAATCGGTGAGTTAACTCAGGTTCAACAAGGTTCACTTAACTCATTCAGATAAATGAATCAGCTAAGGTTAAATCAACTGACTGGGATGACAAATAGGCTTAATTCCTATAGAAGCTACATTTCTTACATCAATTCCTTAATATCAATTCAAAAGCAATCCAATCATTCATTCTAAACAAATTCAAGATCAATATACAAATACAACTCTAATTTAAGCCTACCTGCAATAGAAGTAGCAAGCCTCCATTGGAGCTAATAGCTATTCCCTTCAATCATCAATACATAGTACACATCTCAGGCCTGAATCACTCTTCTGCACCCATTATGGTTCACCTCCAGACTAGATCACAATACCCTACATCTTCACATACACAACCACATCATCTCAAACCACCAACACAGTTAAACTGCCGCTGCAACCCTAATGACCCATGCATCTGTGAACCTCAACACTTACAGTAACTTTAGTTCCATAATCTAATTCCAGTCAGTTGAACCATACTTTGTATCTCAATCACATTACTAGATGCACAACCGAAATCACAGTAACACCACCAATCATTCTCAAAGCCTCAGGTCCATTCCACACACACCTTCAATTGCTCTTACAATCGGAACTCCATATTCGTACTTCATCCATACTACCATACCATCCCCATAACTAGTTCAAGTCTTTAATATCACTTCACATACCAACACATCAGTCTAGAATACAACCTTATACAAACCAGGCCTCCATTTAGTAAATTCTTACTCCAATCCCATTACCTGAAATCACTCATTCATCTGAACCATAACAACTCCAATTATAACACACTTGAACTTCAATAACTCAATCATCATTGTCAGTTAGACAACTCGACTGCACATCCATACAACTGACTTAATTATAGTTAACTTCAACTATCAAAAATTCATATCACTATAGACGCAATAATCCATCTCAACTGAGTTCTAATGAACTTACCTTGAATTTATTCAGCACCACCAGAATCTGCAATGCATCACTCACAACTTCAGATAACCCCCAACAATAACTCAACCACAGGACAACCTTCAACTCTGCTCAATTTTCAACCATAATACTCAATCAACAATTAAGTTCACTAATCAATCATAAGAGCAATTACCTCAGGAAGATTACACTCAAACAATTGAATTTATATTACTCTTAATATTTTAACTTGATTCACAAAGCACCAATTCGACACTAAATACGAAATTTAAGCAATATAGAAACTTACCCATTCTCTAGCTTCCTTTGAATTGCTAGTTCACCAAGCCAATTCCACTGAAACCCTAATTATAATTTTTGGGGAAGAACACAAGAACTAACCCTTCAATTTCTCCAATCGAACTCTCAATTTAACACCACGAATTTCTTCTTCATGACATATTCCTAAAACCTATCCTTAATTTGATCTAATTATTCTTTGAATCTCAAATGAAACCCTAGATCATTCATATCTCAAACCCTAATCTTCTCTGAAATCGAAATTGAAACCAAATAACAATTCTACTTCATACCCAATCAAAACCCATCTCGAATTACTCAACTCTTCAATCAAACTCATACAATTTAATCTTCAATTCAAAAGAACCCTAAATCAGTTCATCTCCAAAACGACTTTAGAACTTCAATTGAACCTCCACCCATGATTTCTCATCTAATTCTAGTTCTATATATCATATTCCAAAACTTCAAAACAGTAATCAACCTACTAACCCCAATTTATATTATTCTTCCCTGAATCATCACTTCAAACAGGAACCTAACAATCCCTACTTGTTTTCATTTATGATTCACAGCATCATCATACTCCTCATCAATTGATTCACTCACAAACTCTCAAAATCGCTCGCTGAAGAACAGAAGGATACAAAGATGGAGAAGAAATAAGAAATAAGAAGAATAAAGAAAGAAAAGAAATTGAAAGAGAAAAATACGAAATCCTTAATCTTATCGATTTGGTTTGAGTTATCCTAAGAGGGTGCCTTGAGAAGAAACTCGGTTGCCTTGATAACACTATAAGGTGAATTGACCATTTTACCCTTCACATAAATAAGATATATCTTCTTTGAATGATGTCCGAATGACACGTTCGAGTAGTCCATTCCGCGTAATTTTTCGAGACCTATTCATCGGTACTAGTTTCGTAGATAGATCATTGTTAGATTAATTCCTAATAATTAACGTTCGAGTTACACTCATCGAGTAATTAACTGCTAAGACGTCTCTTGACTGGTCTAATATCATTGACGAGTTTGAGGATCGTTACATTCTCCCCACCTTATATCATTTTCGTCCTCGAAAATCGATCCATCCTTTTGGTCTTCATAAACTCCCCACCTTATAGAATAAATCCATCTCTTATCCAAGCGCAAACAATAAAAACATAGCACAAACCTATATGGATCTACAACTAAAATTTAAAATTTGTAGCTCCAGGTTTAATTACGCTGATTTAAGTTATATCAATTAGGAAAGCCTAAGTTTCTTATGTGAAGTTCTATAACGAAAACTATGACTTTTATATGTAATTCCTCTACACTAATTCTCATTCCAATAACTTACTGGTTCTAAGTATTTTGGAAAATATTTTATAATAAAGTTTCTAATTAAAATTGGGATCTATCAGTTCACTAACAGAAGCAAGTCTCCCTTCAATGCCTAGTGATACAAGAATGGAGTTGCCCTGTCTAGGTTCGCGACGCATGACAATTCCAACTACCTAACAAGTATCACATGAACATATCAGAATTACCAACCTCACTATCCCCCAGTGCTGGATTAATTATGTGTAATCTTATTACGATTAACCAAGTGTTAATTTGATTTTATCAAGATTATTTAGTCTTTAACTTCTATCTTAATTGGTGTAATTCTGAAAATTTTACTTCATAAGATATTTAAATAAGTCATATCTTATTAAGTAATTTATTCATCAAAATTTGGTTAATTAAATACTAACTTATTATGACTAATCAATCTCTCAATTCATTGTAACTAATTTAGCTTAAAATTTCTACTTCATAAATTATATAAATAGGTTACATCATTTTTAGCAATTTAATCATCAACATTTATTTGATTTAATTTATTTATTTATTTATTTTATCTATATAGAAATCCAATTTCGATTTTATGTTAATTTATAATATCTGATATTTTTAACTTTGCTGTGATATCATATATATTTTTTTTTCATGAACTATTTACGAATAACTTAATGTTATAACCATTATCCAAATGTTACGTTATTATATTATTTTCAACATATTATTTCCAATATATTTATTGTTTATTTCATTATGTGACTTGATATAAATAAATAACCATTAAATTTTTTTTTTTTTTTATAGTTGTTTGGGATTAATATTTTATTATTTTTATTATAACCTTTATGTCTTATTTCTTAGACCGATAAAAGTTAATCGTGATTAATCGTAATGCCAAGTTTAAATTTTATTGTTAATACTAGATTTGATTTGGTCAAACTTTATTTTCTTAAGTTCATATTATTGCTAAGTAACCCTTAAGTTGTACTATAATAAAAATTACATTTTGCTATTACTATTCAATAGTTATTATCCAACTGATGTTTACAGTAACTTTAAATTTTACAGTAATTAGTATTATATAATATTACTATTTGCTGATCTTATGAAAATTATTGTCTTGATTATATTATCATTTTCATTATTCTTAAGTAAGAGTCCATATGGTACACAAAGCCTTAATCTTCTCAATTTAACTCTATATTCACGTAAAGATTTATATAATAGATTTTATTTATTCATATTGAATCGGTAGTATAGTATATCTTGTTACATATTGGCGTTGGTAATTTAATATAATTTAAATTTTGAGTCCGCATAAAATTTCAATATGTCTCAATAGCCTTCAGATTATGGGTATTAATAATAAATATTTTATTCATAGGCAAACTATTTTCCTTTAAATCTAATTTTGTACTAAGCATTTGAGTACTATAATTATCACTTCCTATGTATTTTAGTGATTTTGTGAATCATTTATTAAAGTATAAATAATTTAGGTATAAATCGTTCACATGTCTAATCCTTATTATGTGTCTTATATGACCTCACGCTCTTTTATTCCTACTTAATAAGTCTTATTTATCTATCTGGTTTAAAGGCAAAACACATAATTCTAATTTGTTATTCAAATTTTAATCTTAGATAAGCACTAATAAAGCTATTTAATCTTAATCATTATTTTATCAATATATATTTGTAAATGGAATTTTAATTTAAATGATACTCAATATAGTACTAATTTAAACTTTAAAAATTTAAGTTTGCCATACTAATTTTTTTTTTTCATTTTAAAAGATGATTGAATTCATTTACGAAGAAGTATCCTATTAATATACGAGTTTATTTTCTTTTTATTCATGTGTATTTGTTTCATTTTAAAAGTTTACTAAATCATTGGTTAGACTAAAGATAATTTTGGTATAAGATTACTAACAAGTTGAGTCTTTTCATTTTATATTTTTATATTATTATACTAAGTCTAACATTTAATATTATCATTTTAACTATCTAGTTTAGACGGAAAACATTTATCCTTGACTTGTAATTAGTTAAATTTACAAAACTTAACCGTAGATAAGTGTTAATAATATTCCATAATTATTTAATCATAATTATTATTTTAATCCTTATATATCCTTATTGAGATTTTAGTTAAGTTTGATATGGTACTTATTGATAAATGCTAACATTATTTTATTAAAACTATTATTACTTTTATGAAAGAATGCCACCACGGGCTTTTACTAAAAACTAATAAGTGAATTATTATTCTAACAACTCTAGTGAATTATTACTCTAATAACAAGTTACTTTTATTATCATCTATCTATAGTTACTATTATAACATTTTATTGAATTTTTATTCTAACAACTCTTACAAATTTTATTGAGTCCCAAAATATTATTAAAATTTATGTGATTACAGATTATTGACTCTATGTATACTCAAGGTGTTCACTAACTTTCTATGTGACTTTCAAAATTTATCAATAATATTAATCTCACTATTTTTATCATATTAAATTGTCTACGTGCTAATAATTTTAAATCATTTATTCTCTAATCGTCATTAGTTTAATTATTGGTGTACCCTATAATTTTTACTTCATTACATACAAACAACCAAACAAACAAATCAATCAGATAATTCTTTTAATTATTAATTAATAGGATTTAGTAGTTAAGATTTATCTTACAAACACAACCCAGTTCTAAACTAATCTAGTTCACTAACTGGAACTGGTTAATTTCTAACTATTCCCATTTAAGATATAATAGTAACCTCTGATACCAACTTTTGTAGCGCCCCCTAAGCTAGCAGCTGACTAATCCAGGAGATTAACTAAATAAGAGGCACTAAAAATCTAAAACATTTAGTTAAACATTTAATTAAGAAATCTGCTACAAAAACTTAGCCCAAAGCTAACCCCGCTCAGAAATATATATACAAGATATTCTCTCAAATGATACATATATTATAGTCAATTGGTTTTCGAATAAAATATACAACATAATAAATATAACAAAAGTTAATCAACTAGTGAAGTCAACCCGTGAAGCTTTCGCTGTGCAACCCTGATCTGTCACAGAAACTGAAGTGCGAATAATTAACATTTAACCTTCTAAGTAATCATATGCAAGATTTGGAAAACAATATATGTTTTTCCGAAAACATTAAATAGTGACTAAGTCACTGAAAATAATCATACATGTATATGGAACAAACTCCTTCGTCAAACAATGTATAATATGGTTGTACATCCCTACCCGGAAATTCACAACTAATAGCTATGGATGCCACCAAGACCATGGTGACCAATACTCTAAACAATAAAATATGAATTAAAGTAGGTATAAATGTGAAGGAGCGTATCCTATATACCACAAGTGGAAATTCTCATTTCCCATAACAATTCATATTGACAACACATTACAAGTCCTTTCCAAATCGTGGAAAGATTCATAGAATTAACAGGATTATCATAATGCATTTTAAACAAAACATGGAATGCAGAAACAGACAATGCATGAGTTTGTTAAGCATAAACTTTTATAAAAGCAACAATAATGAATACAAAGAGTCAAATGCATTCCCACACCTTTTTGATGACAAGCCACGCCTACCTCGCGATCCACGATCCACTGGTTCATCCTTTGAATCGATCATTGTTAATAATTAACAGTTAATCACACAAGAATTCTAAGATTCTAGCCAAAATGGCTCACACAAGAATTATACAATTCTAACTAATAGTCTTAAGCCCAATTACGTTTTTATACCCTTTTATTATATATCTTAAGCCCATCTAAGGTTCTTCACATCTTCATATTCCATATCTTGCGTATCTAAAGATTTACCAATTCATTGAGTTGGTTCTTTAGTCCAATAGCTAAGCTTATGAGTATCTACAACTTTGTAGAAGAAACCAAAGTCTAATTCGGACCACAAGAGGTCCAAAACATCTAACTAAGAAAACTACCCTAAGCCCAAATCCATTAAACAAGCCCATTACACAAGGCCCGATCCACTAGGGTCAATTAACGGTTTCTAACAGTCAAACTAACGGTCAAAGGTCAACCAACAGTCAACGTCAGTCAAGGTCAACATCCAGGGTCAATGGTCAAACAAATCAACTCAGTCAAGGTCCACTGAGTCAATTAGGGAAATCGGTGAGTTAACTCAGGTTCAACAAGGTTCACTTAACTCATTCAGATAAATGAGTCAGCTAAGGTTAAATCAACTGACTAGGATGACAAATAGGCTTAATTCCTATAGAAGCTACATTTCTTACATCAATTCCTTAATATCAATTCAAAAGCAATCCAATCATTCATTCTAAACAAATTCAAGATCAATATACAAATACAACTCTAATTTAAGCCTACCTGCAATAGCAGTAGCAAGCCTCCATTGGAGATAATAGCTATTCCCTTCAATCATCAATACATAGTACACATCTCAGGCCTGAATCACTCTTCTGCACCCATTATGGTTTACCTCCAGACCAGATCACAATACCCTACATCTTCACATACACAACCATATCATCTCAAACCACCTGAGTCTCCTATTATTTCTACAATTCCATCAGGAGTAGGGAACCTTAGCCTTTGGTGATAAGTTGAGGCCACTCCTCTGATCCCATGCATCCAAGATCGGCCGATGATAGCCGTGTAAGGTGAGATTATGTCTACCACACAGAAAGTGGTTAGAGTGAGGATTTTTCTTACTCGGATCTCTAGTGCGACTTCTTCCCTTGGTCGGGTTGATGAACCATTAAAGACAAATATATTATTGGTGTAAGGAATCAAGCACTCATCTCTGATGCCCATTTGCTTGAATGTTTCATAAAACAAGATCTCAACAGAGCTTCCTTCGTCTATCAGTATCTTGGGCATAGCTCATGGCAGCGCCTTAGGTGTTTCTTCTTCTCCCTCGTACCCGAGAAGCGTGATAACCATTTTTACTACCAGTGGATCGTTGTGGTTGCGCCCTTCGTTGGGTTCCTTTGAAGCTGAGAAGCTAATAGATATTTTCATCCACTCCTCCATGGGAGGTTCTTTTTCTATGCTGAAAACTTCATCATCTTTGAAATCTCGCTTGTGGATTCGTCCTATAACACCTCCCTCAGGTATGGGAGCTGTGTTGACTGAGTGTGATATCGTGTTGCACCCCAGATATTGTGCCTCGCGTAGTATTTTAGTATTTCTACACGCTGAACATGTGTCCGTGTGGATGGATGAGTCGCTAGCTGCACGACGTACTCCTGAAGTTTACCTTCATCTATCATATCTTGTACCATTTTATTCATATCACTGCATGAGTCTGTGGTATGACTAAGAAATTGATGGCACTCGCAGAAGTCAGTGCGGTTCTTAGCTCTCACTAGATGCTGTCCCCTGTTCCAAGGATAAGTTATTTTATACTTCCCATCAATCTTCTTGAGGATCTCGGATATGGGAGTGTTTAGCTTTATGTAGACAAAGTCTACAAAATTTTCCTTCTTATTTCATGCTTGGTCTCTCCCTTTCCATCCTCCACTCCGATGTTTATCTAATCCGATAGATCTACTGTCGTATCGTCTTGTTCCTTGGGTAGGTGCTTGAGGGTTCTGTGGTTCTACCAAGTTAGCTCCTCTGGTGGTTCCTTTCACCAATTTATCATAAGTGCCATCTTGAAGTTCTTCTAGGGATATGTAATTCTCTTGGATCTCCCTCAACTTTCCCATGTTTGGTGGCATGGTTTCATACATGCGAACAAATATTGGGTCTATCTTTCTCAGACTATTTTTGAAGCCTAAGATTGCATAGGCCTCTGGGACCCTTCCGATATCGGCACACAGTTTCCTCCATCGTGTCACTAGTGATCGGAGTGGCTCATTTGGTCCTCGGGCTAGTTGAAACAGCATGTCTATTTCTGGTTTGACTCTACTATTATGTATGTACGTCTCCAAGAACAACTCGGATAGGTGGGAAAAGGATCTGACCGACTCCTTCAGTAGGTTATTGAACCATATTAAGGCTTCGTCTTTTAGACTAGCCAGGAAAAATCTGCACATAATCACATCGTAGTGGCTCCACTGAATTAGTTTCATACGATACAATCTAAGATGTTCTATGGCATCGCCTGTCCCGTTGAAGGGAGTTGCAAACGTCGGGAGCGAGCACTTCCTCGGAAAGGGTTGGGCCAATAGGTGTACAACCAAGGGAGATTTCCTCGCCTCCCACATTACCTCCGCCATCTTTTTACTATCTTACATCCCGGTGACTTCTCTGCACATTGCCTCAATTTGGAAGAGTCGTACCTGCAACTTATCGTCTATAAGCCTTCTTTCGGCCTTCTTATTTCTTCCTTGTGCCATCTCGGGCGAGAAATAGGTCTCCGGTCGACGATATCTTGATTGACCTGAATCCTCGTCTGATTTTTCGGCGTGGGAAACTATCTTAGAGCGAATAGACTTTGAAGTCTCCCCTTTCTTAGGGTTAGTGACTACGAGATTCTCGGTCTCATAGTTAGTTTTTACTCCATTTTATTTTTTCAGCTCTCGTATGTGTTTTGGATCGACATCGGATGATCCCTCGGACGGGCTCTCCTCCTGTTTAAGCGATCCATTTTCGTCGTCTTGGAAATTTTCAAACGGGTTTTCCTCCTCGTAGGTCTCATCGGCCGCGATGCTTGGCTCCTTCTTCTTGGACTTCCGTTTAAATCTCCGGTTTTTCCGTTCTAGTCTCCTGTTACGTCTCTCAAACTTTTTCATTCTCTCATCATGTGCTTCTTGGGCTTTTAGGATGGCTGCGATTCTAGCAGTGGTATCATCCGAGCCAGAATTATTATTTTTCTTGGGCTCATTGTTTACTATTTTCCTTGGAAAACGATCCAACCCTCCTGGTTGAGTTAGATGAATATCATCTTGTCCCTCGAAGGGATTTTCATCTCCATATAAGCTAGAGTTATCATTTAACCCTTCCTGATATTGGTTATCAGGTTGTCCCTCTCCTAGGAGTGCACCGTTGTGCATAATTTCACCGAATTCCATCTCGTCTAACCCCTCTGGTTGGGATCCATCATTTTCTCCTTGGCTCATGCGAGCAGATCATCTCGACACTATTGCCTTACCTGCGATATATGCAATAATACTCAATTTGTCTTTACTTTCAGAAGTGGGACCCTCATTTTGCAGGTCATGTGCAATTATTAAGTCATGGCTCAGACTGGACAAATAAGTACAGGAAGACTTTAAAGTAAATTTTGCAGACATGTGAAAATGTCAAAACATTCTCTTCGTGCATAAGGTTTCAGTGATGGAAAAATGGTGTTTCGTCGGTTTCTCTTCTCAAGAAAAAAGTACCTCTCTTCATGCCTTTGCTGGGAAAAATCAGATCATGATTCCTTTCCATTTTAGGAAATATTTCCCAACATCTTTGAAATTTTGAGTTTGATCAAACTTTGAGCTTGGTGAGTGATTATGTACTCACTAACCCTTTCCCTTGACTTAGAGTTAGATTTCTAAGAAGAAGATTGTGAGTTATCTTGCACTAGGCCAAATATCAACATAGGTGACATTTCAAAACTGTCACTGTATCGATTCCATGACGGTTCAGGTGAAATTTGAAAGTGTCACCAATGTCGATGTCACCATAGGGGTTATCTTATACTGACGCTTATGAACTGTCACATAACTGTCACCAATTAGCCTTCAAAACTGTCATGAAGTATATTAAACCGTCATTTTAACAGACATCCACGACGGTTTTTTATTGAAAACGCCACCTTAACGATGTTATGGTGACTGTTTTCCCAAAAAACCGTCAATATAATATTAAAAAGCGTCGGCATAAATATTATTTCCAACGGTTTTCTTATATAACCGTCAATATATGTACAGTCACTTTAACACTCTTAAAATGACTATTCTATTTTATATAAAACTTTCATGGCATCTGTGTTAGAGCTGGCAAACGGGCAGGCCGGGGCAGTTACTCTTCACGGGTTGGAATTTCTTCAACCCACGCCCATAGCGGGTAAAGCTTGCGGTTTTACGAGTAACCCGGCTTGTTAAATTAAAAATAAAATTAACAATTAATTAACTTAATTTATGACAAATTTACATACATCTTATCCACACCAGTGGAAATCATATGGAAAAATTACATCTTATCCGCATCATGAAATTTACTTTCCATTGATCCACACACATATTTACAATTCATCGAAACTGAAATTTAATTGAAATTTAATTACAATTATTTTATATGATTTGCAGGTTGTTTTTTTTATTGTTTTAAAGTAGCAGGTTCCCAGTCGGTTGAACAAGTAAGCTTAAATGTAGGAGTAATATCTATTTCCATTGGTGCCGCATGATCCATCTCCACTTTATCGAACCCCACCAAATGAGAAATGTCGGACCACACTTTTATCTTTTGTCCCGTGCTCCCTTTTTTTCTTGTCTGTTCTTTTTCCACCCCTCCTAGATTTGTCACGCCTCCTAGATTTGCCATGATGAGCCATCTTACTTTAAGATTTTAAAAAATCTTGGTTATTGAACAAATTATTCCCCGAAATTTCCGGTGAAAATTTTAATTTTTGAATAGAATCGGCTAAATTGCTATAATTGTGTCTTTGCCACTAGATCTTCCCTTTCCTTGTTTCTATGTGACACCATGAACACCACTGCGTCACCAATTCCCGCATCAGCAAGACCATTATCAAACCCATAACCATATCCTCGATTTGTTTTTGTTGTCAATCACCATTAAACCAAGACCAAATCTAGGCAGAACTCATTGTAAATAAACAAGACAAGCACCACCGAAATCACCCTTGTTGTCTCCATTCATATCACCACTGCAAATTCCGACCAGCCGATACACAGACCCTAACTTCGCCATGGTGAGAACAAATCAAGACTTCGTATCAAACAAAGCAATGATTACATCTATTTAGCACATAAAAACATCGAATAACTATCAATTTCAAGAATGATATCTCTAAAATAAGTCAGATTAAAGAATTTTCAATCTAAAAAAACAAACAGAGAACTGATTTTAAGAACAAAGCACCTTCGGAATTTCGGGTTAGGAAGATGATGGATCCGGTATCCATTTGCCCGTATTCGAAAACTTCACTATGTATCATCATCCTCCAAATAGAGATGCTATAGCTTCATTAGCGAGTTTCCTCCAGGATACAACTATCGTTAGCATTCCTTCTTGTAGCATACAAGAGAACTCCCTTAGAACTTGGCAGTGAAAAACAACACAGTGAAACCACCTTGTTTCACTCAAAATAAATCTGATAGAGAAAAATAGAAGAATAAAACTTGTTTTTCTCATTTTTTTCTCCTACTCTTTTTCCACCAAAAAACAGAGGAGTTAATGATAAGTTGTTTTTCTCTCAAAAAAAAAAACGTAAAAACCAAAAATCATGAAGGAGTTCATTTTGTTTGTTCACTTTATCTACTGCTCTCTCCTACTCAAAACCCAAGCGCTGCAATCACGAACAGATCTTGTTCTAAGCAACCTCTGCTCAGATTCCCAGTACTCTCGCCATAGGACTACTCCACAAATGATATATGAAGCAAAAAGAGGGAAAAGGGGTTCTTAGTGATATTTTAACATAATCATCATCCACTACACATATTTAATTATGTATGAGAAGGACAATATTAAAGAAAACTTCTTTAAGCTTTTTAGTTTTCTTCTTTTCTTTCTTCTTTTGTAATACGTTCTCATTTCCTTGGTCTTTGAAATATTCTTTTTATGGGAGACAAGGAATTTTTGTTTTAAACTACTTCTTATCTCTTTCTTTAATAAATTTATGACCCTTTAACATTCCGAGAGCACAATTAAGAAAATATTTGTTTTGTCGGTAAGAATATTGAGTCTCTCCAAAGACAATTCTTTTTAGTATTTTAAGTAAGGTGTGGCAAACATCTTTTGCATAAAAGAAAATTTCTTTTGCTTTTGTGAAAAGCTTTTGCAGTATCAGATTATAAGAACGAGGTTTAAACAACTTTATCTTTTGTCAAATGTATGCGAGATTCTTCACGAGGTGTGCACAGGTGTCAAGAAGACCTTGTAGCAAAGATGCTTCACGAGGAAGGACAGGGCGCACAGCTGTCATGAAGACTGTGTCAGAAAGAATCTTCACCCGTGAGACCATGAGACCAAATTCAGAATTTCAGTAAAAAGATAGGCTCTAATGAACCCACACCCACTCTAGAGCCCGAGCCGACGGACGGCGTGCTTCTGTTCGAAGCACCGCGTATTATTCTTCAATTCTAAGGATAACTTTCAATCTTCTCTCACACCTCAGTCTTAACCAAACCAAAATCAAAATCACAAGCGCATTTTTTCAAATCGGAAACAAACTCACACATGTAAATATTTAATTAAAAAATGGATGCACAGATCGACCCTCATAATTTAAGCTGAATCAATGAAGTTGTTGTTCAACTCTCACCATCATGAGTTAAGCCTACACATACGGATGGACGGACCAGATTTCGTTTGATCCACTCATACGAATTGAGAAAAGAATCTGACGGTTAAGATTGTATTTGTTATGCTCATACGGATTGAGCTTATTTGTGTTTCTCTTTGTGCTACTACGAACTCATGTATTCGGTTTATTATCAACCTTCGACATGAAAAAAAAAAATCCAAGAAAAATATTAATAAATTTAGGACATTTTTATCGACATTCTTATATAAAAAAATCCAAAAAATGTATAAGAATGAATCGGGAAAATGAAAAATGAATTCGATAATTGGTGTGTTTCTTTGTGCTTTTTCTTTGTGTTTTTGTGCTTCCGGTTTGTGATTCCGGTTTGGATTTCGACTAGCCGCATAGGTCATGAAGTAATTTTGAAAAGTCATACAGATCATGAAGTAGCTTTAGTTCACACGAAATTCCAGATTCATCCGATAGACGGATATTCAGAAAACACAACGAACAGTTGGCTGTCCAGGATTTTTAACTCATCATATTTCAGTCTCAGTTTATCAATTTTTCACATAGCAAACGTGACCCGATCTTACTGAATTTTTTACGGTACTTCCACCATACAACTTAGTCTCACATATAAATATTTCAGCATGATCCAACCACTTGATCTCAAGATATCATTAAAAGAAGAACAGACGCGCCGATGAGTGGAGGAGGAAGATAGGGAGAAACGGATAAGAATTGATTTGAGAATGAGAAACAAATGCTTAAAAAAAAAAGTGAATCCGAGTGTAAATGATGGACGGACCAGATTTCGTTTGATCCATTCATACGTATTGAGAAAACAATCTGACAGTTGAGATTGTATTTGTTATGGTCATACATATTGAGAGTATTTGTGTTTCTCTTTCTGCTACTACGAACTCATGTATTTTGTTTATTATCAACCTTCGACATGAAAAAAAAAATCCAAAAAAAATATTAATAAATTTAGGACATTGTTATCGACATTCTAATATAAAAAAAATACAAAAAATGTATAAGAATGAATCGGAAAAATGAAAAATGAATTCGAAAATGAAAACGTTTCATGATATATCATTGAAATCGGTAAATATGAAGCTCATAGTCGATTGGAACTTCAAATATGGTATAACGACATGGAAACTATGAACAAGAAGCTCTGGGAGGGTTTTAACTTCAAACGTATCAAGATATATCATTGAAATCGATAAATATGAAGCTCATAGTCGATTCGAACTTCAAAGGTTCCTTAAGCCGTCGGAGTTTGTCTATATATACCCAATAAGTATGTATAGTCAAAATGTTCTTATTGTAGTATGTATTTATGTCAAGAATGTTTCAAATGTATTTATCGTGTTTTAATCGTTAAACATGATTGCACAATTTGAGCCTATTTTGACAGACAAAAAAATTAACAGAGCTTGTATAAGACACCAAAAAAAAAATGTATCCCATTCGGTTGGTATGGCATGTCAGATAGTCGAAATCCCAGCAGGTATTTGAAAATGAAGTAGTTGGCAACGTTGTAAGCAGAAGAATGGGTTAGGACCGTTAGGTGCCCAACAAATCCACTTTCCTGTGAAGTATAAATGGTCAAAATGATTTTGTTAGTATATGTTTATATATATACCAATAAGTATATATAGTCAAAAATTTCTTATCAATAATATTTAGGATTTAAAATACCGATTCCATTACCACTAGATAGATTATCATGTGTTAAACATGATTACACAATTTGCAGCGACTTTGATAGGAAAATATCATTATGATCTATGGTGAGGGTTAGTCACCTAACCGTCACTACAAATTCCAAGCTATCGTGAGGGTTAGTCACCTACCGTCATTATATGGGATAATGTGTCAGTTCAGACACAAAGTGTCATTATATAATGAATATATGTGACAGTTCACAAGTGTCACCGTAGCTTAGGTCTATTGTGACGGTTTATAATAAGCACCGTCAGAGTAAGAAGTTTTCGTGACAGTTTAGTCTAACCGCCACAATTTGTAGCTCTAATTTATGACGGTCGCCTCAGGAACCGTCATCTATACTTGACCAGCAATATATTGTGACACTTTTTTCAAAAACCGTCATGGTAAAATATTTCAAACCGTCACTAAATCACATATTTGGCCTAGTGTTGAGTTTCTTAGAAGATGAAGAGTGTCATCATGAATGATTCGTTCTTTCAACCTTCATAAGATGATACATCCCTTATGAAGTTCTACTGACTAAGCTCTTCCCAGCCCTTTCACGGAGGAGATCATTTAAGTGTCGAAGTTTTGAAAACCCCATTTTCACTACGATCTTCTACTCTCCTGAGTATCTTGAGGAAAGCGTAAAAAATCAAAAATTGTGAAGAAAGTAAGAGAAAAACATGTAGATCTGTTGATTTCGAGGGTCAGGTAGATCGTGGTGATCGTGTTGAGTCCGAGCTCTACTCATGAATCTTAACTGAATACTAAACTGTGGTATAAAATCCACTTCTCTCAGAGAGAATATGAACACAATATAGAGCTCTTATTAGGGAGGTAGATTATATCTTCATACCTCCATGTTTTCTAGCTCCAAAATGTAGTTGCATCTTTTCTGATGACTATATCCATATACATCTAAAGTCTATATCATCTATCTAACATTCAAAATAAGAAGATAAATAAGATGTAAAGAAAATGAAAGTAAAGATTGACACAAGCATATAACGTGGTTCGGATATGAAGACCTACGTCCACGGGAAATAAGATGTTTTTTTTATTAATCATAAGGTCTTACCCTTGATAGTGGTACAAATCTCACTAAGATCTCTCACCCTTTCTCTCTATAGATCTCTCTCAGGAATTCTCTGTAGAAAGACCATCTAAAAATACATTAGCTAACCTGCCCATCTCCTGATACATGGAATGGTATTTATATACAAAATAAACTCGTGAAGGTCTGGCCTCGCCGAGATTGTGGAGCCATAATTCGTCGTCTTCATTGTTTCGGGCTGGTTCTATACTATCCCTTGTGATGGTATGCTGGGTTCTCCTCCCGATTTATCTCGTCTTGTTCGTCATCGTGAAGCTCTTCTTTGGAGACCCTCGTGATGATTGATCTACGAGTTATAATATAGGTCATCCGAGCCCTATGTTGTGACATTGACTCGCCTTCGCCTCTTCTGATACTTCATTAAATGCGGTGCTGCTTTTTTGATTTGACTGACTGAATCGATTAGACCACTCCTCACACGCGTCGTTCATGGAAGGCGTCTCGATTCAGATGAGATCACCTTTATAGAGTTTGATTTGGTGCTCCTACCTTATCATCTCATCATGAAATCATCCCTTGAGATGTTGACACGTATTTCACCCCCACATCTCCAGCTCCCGGTACTTCTTATGCAGTGAATATATGGATTGTTTGTGCCAATCTTTTAATGGTGATACCTTTGCCAAATTTAGTATTTCCCTTCCCTCACTATCTCTCGCATAGACTCTGCTTAAGAAATTGTCATGAAAATTTTCTATACTTTTGAATGAGTGTATTATCGAATTACAATATAGATTTCTTTCCTTCGCGCCTACTTCAATCAAGTATTTATTTTTTCCTGCTTTTTTATTTTGCGCACGCCCTTCAGGTGGTAATGGCAGATTCTGTTGCTGATAAACTAAGAAGTGATTTAGTTTTCCTTGATCAATAATTCTAGATATAATTTTCTTCACATTCCTACAGTTGTTAGTTGTGTGACCATGAAAACGGTTATATGCACAAAATTCATTACTTTTTTTCCTTGGTTGAGGTCCCTCTCCCATATTTGGTGGTTCTGGTATTTCTTCTATTAGAATTATTGCTTTCCAGATTTTTTCCACTGTCTTGTTTAGATGCGGCATCTTTATATGTTCCCAGACTACTCTGTTACTTCCTATCCCTGTGGATGGTAATCGAGTATCTGGATCTTATTGTTTCCTCCACGATTATTATACTTCCTTTATCTGTAAAACTCCACTTGGTTTCTGCTACCCATAGCTACCATCTTTTTTTCTTCCTCCATCACTTTCTTTTCTTTATTTCCTTGAGATGTATCTTCCATTGTGTTCGTTATTCTTGGGAATATACTGGTATTTCCTTCCATAACACTTGTTATCCCTATTTAATTTTGGTTTGTCTCAAGAGCGATATACTCTTCTTGATATTCACGAAATTCAGCCATAGTAATCGTAGCTTTAATTCTGAAGATTTTCGTATACAACAAATTTGTAGCGAAAAGTGCATTGATGAAATATAGAATAAGATTTCTCTCACTCTCTCTACCAGCCATTTCACTACATATGCTACGCCATCTTGTTATAAGGCCACGCAAACTCTCATTTGTTCTTTTTCGTAAACTGAACACTTTTTCTATACCAGGTATTAGCATGTTATTACTTATGTATTGTCCGAAGAAGATGTTATGTAAGTGGTGGAATGAGCGAATATTCCCCATTGGCAGTCCTTCAAACCACTGTAACTAGGGATGCCCATGGTTCGGTTTGGCTTGGTTTTATGCCAAACCCAAGGACCAAACCAATATCTCTTTTAAGAAACCAAAAACCAAACCATACCATGCTTGGTTTAGAATATTAGAAACTAGAACCGTCCCACGGTTTTTTTTTGGTTTTTCTGGGTTTTTTGGTTTTTTTTAATAAACTTTTATTATTAACTCATAAATCAAAATTGTAAATTAAATCATCAAAATAATGTCTTTATTTATGGGTATACTCATTAAAATCATATATATTATACATATATAATTCTAGATACATTTTCATTTATATTTGCTTTATTTATAGATATACTCATTGAAGTGAATGTATATTATACTATGATGGAAAGTTCGCTATATAATGGCTTTTGTCGGTTTTTTTGGTTCTTACTCTCGGTTTCTTTTGTGGTTTGGTTTTTTTGGATTTTTGGTTCTTTTGTGACATCAATCCAAAACCAACCACCTAAAATCGGTTTTCTCGGTTTTTGGGTTTCTTGGTTTTTAGATTTTTCGCTCTGGTTTTCTGGGTTTTTTTGTCAGTTTGGACCAGTTTGGTTTGGGTAGAAAACCGATATATGGGAAGCCCTAACTTTAACGCTTCACATGTCAGACTTGTCGGGAAATATTTGCACAACACCTCATCAGGTTCTTCCCACTGTAACAGAGATCTGTTATTTCATCGAATGTATTGTACCCCACACGTACTTCCATCGAAGATGCTAGTAAACACTGGTAGATTTCATTTAGGAGGTATCATTGCAAGTTGTATTTGTCTTGCAAATGATGTTTTCCATACTTCTTCTATTGCTTCATCCAACTGCCTCCTACCTCATTCTTTTCGCATCGTTATCATTTATCGCATCTCCGCTAACTCTCTGCGGAATTCTTCGTTTATGATTTGGTCGGTGTCTTGTTGCATTGGTATTTTTAATCTTGTTTGTCTTATTATATTATCAATTTATCATGTTTATTTTGGCGCATAGCTTCCTGTAGTTCTCGCTATTCATTCGCTTCTCTTCTTCTTATGCGTTCTTCTCTATCATATCCCGCATGTGACTGTGCGGCTTCATTCCTTTCTTCCTCTTCATTTATGTTACGTCGATTTATTAATATCTCCCTTCCATGCAATATCATTCTATCTTGATCTTCATCATTTTCATCTTCTTGATATCTATTGATGCGGTCGTTGTCTCTATGTTGTTCATTGAAGTTTCTTCTGCGGTAATTATCTCATGTCTGGACGTCATGATGTCTTTCTCTATTTTCCCTTTCATGCATTCTTACTTCATTATGTCTATCAACTTGGTCGTGATGGGAGCGATAACATTCGCCTTGTTGCTCGCATCTATTGCCTCTGCGATCCTCATGCATATGATGATTGTTTTCACGCGGTATAAAATCTATCATTACCATGTTGTTTCTGTATGCGGTACACTTCGCGTTTTTCTTGTGGGTTATCATCCATCTCAAAATTTTCAGCGATATCATCTAGAGGTTTCTCTTGTCTAACATCTCTATGACTAGAGTGACTATGCCTTGATGTACTTCCACTTGTTCTTGAACTTAAGCTCTCTCGTGTTTCAATTATCGACCTTTGTTATCTTGTAACCTGATATTTTCTTTTCTTTATTCATTGTTCTGACGCGTTAAGTTTGCACGTTCCTCTTCTTCTCTTGTTCTTGCTGCAATCAATCTTTGTCATAGTTCTTCGATAGTCATATCTTCTTCGTTGTCTACTAGTGGTCCTCCATCCCCACTTCATTGCTCATCTTCTTTTGTTGACTCCATTTGTGTGGTATGAACACTAACTCTGTCATAATCGATATTATTTTTCTCCACTTGTTCATGAATCTGAGCTTGTGCTTGTCTTTCTTGATTATTTCTTTCTCCCATCCTTGAGGATTCAGGTATTTCACTTCTCTTTCTCCCAGTGATTTTCCTACTCCTTCTAATCGCTATTTATTTTTATGTTGTTGTTGCTTGCCTTACCATCTTGCGTAATTATACTTTCTTTTGTACTTTACAAAGGAAGAAATTCTTTTAAGATCTGTCTCTAAAGTTTGTTAAGATTCTGAGTAACACTAAGAGAATTGCTTACTTGCTTTCAAAGAAATTCACCAACACGGAGCATCATTCCGAGCTGGTTTCTAGCTCCAAAATGTAGTTGTGATAAATCTCACAACTACACCCTTATCGAAATTTGTCGAACAATCTAGGTTAAATCCATGGAAATCACAAGAACGTTCATTAATATCTATGAATTTGGCACAAATATTAGGAAAATTCTTACTTGGGAAGCAAACAATCTTTTCTCTCTCCTAAAATATCTTGTCCAGATTCTAAAAGCTCTCCTTCATACAAGGTCGCTCGATTCCTTATATAGGATTTTTACATAGTGGAGGACATCTAATAAGTCCCCTATTTTCGAATCTGGCATGCGTTGTTAACGCACACTTACACTGGCTTCTTTTCGCATACCATATAACATCGCATGGTTCATCACACTTGTGTTGTGATTAATCTGACGTCCTCTGATGTGTCACTATGGATAAGCTTTATGCAATCATATTCGCTCGGCCTTAATGATCTCCACTTCGCATACATAATTGGTGCGCAGTATTTTGTATCTACACGGAGCTACAGTGCAAGCTGCCATCATGAGTGGTGAGGGTCATGATTGGGTTAAAGATTAGGTTTTGTTAGATGTCACCCCTCTTTCACTTGGTTTTATGATTCTTGGAGGTCTAACGAGTATCTTGATTCCAAGGAACAGTACCATTCCCACCCTGAAGGAAGAGTCCCTCACTACTACCTACGATAAACAAACTGTTATGAATTTTCAGGTGTATGAGGGTGAGAGAACCAAAAGTAGTGACAATAACTTGTTGGGTGAGTTTGAGTTGAGAGATATTTCTTCGGTAACCCGTGGTGTTCCTAAGTTAACAGTAAGCTTTGCCATGCATGCAAACTGCATGTTTTAAGTCTATGCCGAGGATAAACTGATAGGGGGGCTAAAATATGGCGGTGATTACTAATAATAAAATTAGATTTTCTAAGGATGAGATCGACAAGTTGGTTAAAGAAGCTGAGAAGTACAAGGCATGTGAAGTTTGAACGTGAGCTTGAGGAAGATGAAGTTTTTAATGCAATCAAGAGTTGTGGTGCCAATAAAGCAACATGGACGGATGGTTTCAATATGGAATTTTACAAAAGCTGTTAGGAGATTCTAAAAAGGGATCTGATGAGTGTTATAAAGTGCTTTCGTTATACAGGTAAAGCGTATTGGAGATTGAACATGTCTTTCATAAAATTGATTCCAAAGAAAGAAGATTCGTCTACTCCTAAAGATTTTAGGCCTATTAGTCTCATCAGTAGCTTAAACAAGGTAATATCTAAAATTTTGGCTGACAGAATTAAGGTGGTTATGCCACATTTGGTTTCAACTGCGCAAGGATCGTTTGTGAAACATAAACAGATTTTAGATGGTATCTTAGTGCCTAACGAATGTGTTGACATCATATTAAAACAGAGAAAGCCAGGCATTCTATGCAAAATTGACATGAAGAAGGTGTTTGACAATGTCAATTGGCCATATGTTTTTACAATTTTAGAGAAAAATGGCTTTGGGAGAAATTGGATAAAATGAATTATATGGTGCGTAACGGAAGCTCAATTCTCAGTATTGGTGAATTGAGTTGCCACTGAAAGAATCAAGCCTTCAAAAGGAATTAGACAATGTGAACCTTTGTCACCCTTTCTATTCTTATTGGTAGTTGAAGTTTTGTCTTGTCTTCTTGAGGATGCTAGACAAAAAGGTTTGATTACAGGTTTCCAAGTTAAGGAAGGAGGCACTATGGTTACTCATCTGCAGTTTGCGGATGACACTATCATTATGCTTAACTCGACCAAAGAAGAAGTCAGAGGTTTGCTTATTTACTCTTATGATTTTTGTGGTTCTAACATGTCTTAAGTTGAATCTAGAAAAGAGTTCTATGAAAAGTATTGGAGCGGAGGAGGTGGTGAATGATCTGGCATTGGAGTTGGGATGTAAAATAGATGTTCTTCCGATTATTTACTTGGGAATGCCAATAGGAGCAACTAGGAGAAATACGGCAGTATGGGATGTAGTGATCAATAAGATGAAGAAGAAGCTTGCTCCGTGGAAACAAATTTTTCTCAACAAGGCAGGTAGGCTAACACTGATTAAAAGTGCTCTTGAAAGTATTGCTATGTATTATATGTCTCTTTTAGTGCTTCTATCTTCTGTTGAGAATGAATTAAACACAATTATGCGAAAATTCTTATGGGGTGAATATGGAGAGCATAAGAAGATGAGTTGGGTTTCGTGGTTGAAGATTTGTAACCTGAAGAGAAATGGGGGCTGGATATTAGAAATATAATATTAGTTAACAAGTCTTTACTAGATAAGTGGCACTGGAGATATGCTAGGGAGAAGCAGGCACTTTGGAGGAGGAAAATTTGTGAGAAAACAGGTTCAGATGAAGACAGTTTGGTTCCTATTATTCCGACGGGCACTATTGGCAGAAGTATGTGGTTTGAGATTGCTAAGGGTCGAGTTTTCTATGAGGTTTCAAGTACCCAACTAGGAGATGGTACAGGCGTGCGTTTTGGGGATGATTGGTGGGTAGAGAAGAAAGATCGAAAGGATATTTATCCAAGGATTTATAAGTTGAGTACGCGGAAGAATGCAAAGGTGGCTGATATTCTAGGAGATAATATGAAAATGCTGTTCGGAAAGGATCTTGATCCAGCGGAAAGAATTGACTTCTTGGAGATAAGGTATGTCACAAGGAATATTACTCTTACAAATGGTATTGCTGACACTGTGACAGGCAATTTCACGGCAAAAACTTGTTATGAGAAATTAGTTGATTCCACTGAGAATTTAGATTTTTCAGTTTTATCAAGATGTAAGCTTATTCCGCCAAAGGTTGTTTTTCTTTGTTGGGCGGCTCTTCATAACTATGTCCCTACAAGAATGATGCTGCAACATAGGCGAGTGCAAGTTCAGTAAACTACTTGTCTCCTATGCAATGAAGCTGATGAGGACTTGGATCATCTTTTCATCCATTGCAGTTGGGTTTGTCAACTTTGGAATTATTTTATAGGTTCTCTCAATGTAAAATGAGTAATGTCAGGTGAGCTTAAAACTCTTTTATAATGCTGGAGATTTCAAAACTTGGAAGAAGACAGGCTACAATTTGGCAGGTTATTCCATTTGCAATCATTTGGGAAACTTGGAAGGAAAGAAATTCACGTGTTCATGGTGGAAGATTGAAGTCAGTTGAGGAGCTTAAGAAGGTTATCAAGGAGACGATTTGTCTGTGGTGCTCGACTACAAAAAATTTCTCATATGTTTCAATCTCACAGGTTATTTATCAATGGGAAATGGTAGTTAAACTGTAATCTTCTGTTTCTACTGTTTGGGAGCTCTTTTGTTTCTCTTTGTACATTTGTAATTACCTTTTCTCCTCAATGTATCCTTCCTTTTATCAAAAAAAAAAAGTACAAGGCAGAAGATGTCCAAAACAAGAAGAAGGTGGAGTTGAGGAATGCCTTTAACTATTACATAGACGACGCAAGGAAAACAATTGACGAAATTAAAATAGAGGATGATAAAACGAAGATGGAGTACGCACTCGATGAAGCAGTTTATTGGTTGGATAAGAATCGGCTAGCTGACATAGACGATATCAAAAACAAGATAGAGAAGTTGCAGGTTGTATCCAACCTTATCATGCGACCTGGCATGCCAATCTAGATTGGAGAAGTCTTTTGTCATATGGTTCAACTAAATTAATAGTAATGTTTTGCAGAAATTAGTGATTAATTTATGGGAAAATTGGGAAAATGCCCCAATACGAGGTGTAATGTTGGAAATCTTCCCAACGTTAAAAATAGTTGGAAAAATGCTCCATTTTGTTAATATTTCCATCCAACTCAGTTAAGTCACATGTGTAAGGCCACCATCACCACGGAAACCACCACCAAAACCGTCGCCACCACCACCTGAATCTTAAACCCCGAACCCTAAACCCTGAATCTTGAATTTTGAACCCTGAATTCTGAAGGGTATATTTGTCTTTTTTTCCGCATGTGACTTAACTGAGTTTTTAACGGAATGGGGCATTTTCCTAAATTTTTAAATGTTGGGGCAGATTTCCAACATTGCATCCCATATTGGGGCATTTTCCCAATTTTCCCTTAATTTATATAGGTACCCTAATTATAAAACAAATCATTATTACCATTCACATGATTAAAACAAATAATTTAAATAATCATTCATTTATCTTTGATTTAGTTTCTGAATCTCGGTAAGAACTCCCAAGATGCTCGAGAAGTCTTATATGTACCAAGGCGCGTCGACCCTTCACCATTAAAGCCATAGTCGAGCTGAGGACTCAAAGGCGTGATGGTTGTTGTAGCACGGGTTTTTATGGTGAGATAGCCTTATTCGTATGGGGTAAGTCAGCAGAGGTACGAAACCCAAGTAAAGTAGAAAGGACCAGATATATACTAGGTGATTACCCCCAAGCTCTTGCGATTCCATTAAAGTTAAAACACCTCTCATTTTAGAATGAAATTAAGGGCTCTGTTTTTGTGCGTTTCAACTGCATTTGGATTATAAACACGATCTACCGTAACCATTTAGATACTTTATCAGACTGTATTATCAAGTTCCTGCGTGCATGTATGTCGACCATTTTAGATCCTGTAAAGTGGTGTCAGATCATCCCAACTAATTAATTTAATAGTAGAGAGAATAAGACTGAGAGGAGAGATGCAGAGTCTTTAGTACACAGTGAAGGCCATATGGGAGTAATGGAAAGCGAACGTACAGACTCTGAATTACAGTTTTTGGGGCTTTGAATGACCTCAGACAGGACCGACACTGTCTTCTTTATTAATTATGATATGATGATCATATTCTTTTAAAGCCACGTGGACATCTGATGAAGCAGTAACTCCTATATCCTCTATTGATTGCGATGATCAGGAATGAAGAATTCAAGCATATCCTCTATTGATTGCGATGATCAGGAATGAAGAATTCAAGCGCAGCGGAGGCAATATGGATCCCAACCTAGTCAACGAGTTTCAGTGATGACATTTCGGCAAAACTTCAAGCCAAGAACCTTCGCATTTGCATCATAGTCGTAAATCCCGTATTCCTCACCTCATCTTCAGATCAACTCTACAAAAACCCAAAACCTATTCTTCTTCAAAATCAAAGTTTATTTCCGCAAAGCTAAAATAAGCGAGATATTTCAGGATATTGTTTACCACATTAGTAATGGGTACCTGTTTTTTAGCTAATTGAGTAGTTATCAAAATTCATATAAGACAAACTTATAAGCGATTATACGTGTATTCCACATTCACGAATAATTTAGAACTGAAATAACCTATAACTAAAGAGCTCCCATTTATTTGACAAACATAATAAGTTCACTCCTTTATCATGGCGAGCACGGAAGGCCCTATTATTCCTTCCCTTCCATAACTGCCGAACCACAACATAACTATAAACCTTTGTTTCAAACATCTTAACTTTCCCTGAGAGCAAGGGCTACGGGATAGATTCTAAAACAGTTTATCCCTATCAAAATGAAAAAGTGACTAACTGAACTAGTGCAAAACCCACCGTGGGTAGATGGCAAAGAAGAACCAATCTGGACGGCAAATAATATGCCATCTAATATTTTTATTTTATTTTCTAAACGCCAAATCGTACGCCGTATACTTTTAGATGATAATTCCTTACTTTATAGATATTTGTTTTGAAGCTCCCTCAACTATAAATACAAATATAGATCAAGTTCCTGTTCCTTATCCTGCTTATCACCAATCTTCATTTGTTGTTGATAATAATGATCAAGACGTTCTTTAATTATCAGCAATGAAAGATGAGATGAACTAGTAGTACTAGTAGATGATGATTCTCCATTAATGCACCCTGCATTTTCTCTTGAACTCTTTTGCCAATTCAAGAAACTCTGTTCATCGTGATCATGTTCACGCTGATGATAAGACGAAGTTACAAAAACATCATGAATGTTGTTAACATTAAATCCATGATGAATACCACCACTACCGCTATAGATCCCATAATCAGACCTAGGTGCAGCATGTGATCCAAACCCATCAGAGAATTGCTGATGATGATCATGATGAACATAGTTTAGCCGTTTTAACTGCAATGCAAATATATTTACACGGCATTTCAATAGCCGTTTTTGGAGAAACAAATTTAAACGGCAAACTGTTTGCCTTCTATTTCAATTTTACTCATATGCGTCAAACAGTTTGCCGTATTTCTATTGATTATTTCAGACGTCAAATGATTAGCCGTGTAGGGAACACTTTCAGGGACTCCTTCGATTGAACGAGAGTGTGATAGAATATTGGGTGAAAGGGTGTTTCACTCTATCCATAGGATGTAATTTAATCAAGTCTTTCATTTTGAAAGAGGCTCTCAACCCCATAGCCCTTGCTCTGAAGAACATTCCTATTCCAAGAATCCAATTGAAACGAAACAGTAGAATGTGCAGTCCAAGATATACGAAAAAGCTTTAATGAAACAAGCCATGTGAAAGAAATTTGGCTTAGTCAGAAATCAAAATATACATACACAGTAGATACTTTGATCATGATTCCAAACCTTTTAAATTGTTGTACAACCCAGATTCAAAATTGCTCTTTTTTTTTTTGACAAAGAGCTATATTTAGCCTTTGAAATGCTAGATTTTGTATATATATCTATACCTTTTGGATTAACCAACATAACTGGGCGTCCTGAAATGTAAAATAAAAGTTATTCGGTGTAGCCTACCACTACAAGAACTCTCAAAGTGCGTACATATGAAAACAAAGTAGAAGCTCGCACAAAATCTCAAATCAAAATGGTGCAAAATTAGACTCATTTTCGAACGGAATATGCAAGGCGAAAGCAAATATATGGTTAGGGGTAGAGGTGTAAAACGTGTCGGCCCAGCACAGCACAGCCCACGAAATCACGTGCTTAGCGTGCTATGTGCCGTGATGTGTTGTGCCGTGTTAAAAGGTGTTGGGTTGGGCTGTGCCAGAAAAGTAAACGTGCTGTGCCTTGCTGTTCTGTGTTGGGCACATTTATTTTATGTTTTCCAAATATTTAGGTATTATATGTATTATTATGAAAATAAGTCAACAAAACAATGATAAAATGTCAATAACTGGCTAGAATAAAGGTTTTTTAATTGAAATATACACAAAATGTGATGTCTTGTGCCATGTTTTATAGTATTTTATACATATTATGACGTGCTTTCTTAACGTGTTGTGTTGTGCCGTGCCACGTGCTAATCCGTGCCGCGTGTTGTGCTGGGATATTGTGTCAATTAGTCAAACCCAGCACGTCCCATTTAACTAACGTGATGTGCCGTGCTGGGATAAGTCACGTGCTGGGCTGCGCTGTGCTCAAATTTCAATGTGATGTGATGGGATGTGCTCGTGCTGACACATCCCAATTTACACCTCTAGCTAGGGGTATACGGATGAAGTTTGTCATATCTATATATTTGACCATTTGAGATGGTATCTAGTGGTTAGTGTTGCCATAAAGTGAATTAGGACATATTCAAGTTAAGGTAATTTATATCAAGTTGTCATATTTCACTTGATTTAAACCAATAATTTAAAACAGAACATTACCCATCTATTTATTTATTTTTAGTTTTTTTTTTTTTTTTGAGGAAACTAGGTTTTTATCACTATAAGCAAACCATATTGACGAGTTGAAGTAACATACACAAAGTCTTGAAATATTCCATTTATTAATTATGGGTGGTTATGAATTTTGGTGGAGTATGTATTTTCGTTTTTGAATCTCTGTTGGAACTTCAACATTTTTTGCGAATTCAAGATACTCGAGACATGGCTGGAGACTGGATGGAAGATGGATGACATAAAACTGGCAACATGGATGAAGCCAGGATGGCAGCGCGGCTGAGTACTTGGTTGAAATCTTAGTGGGAAGCGCGACTGACAACTTGATTGGATGCTGGTTGGCAGCACCGATGGAAACATGGATGGAAACTGGCTAGAAGCACGATTGACAACTTGGTTGGAGACTGGCTTCAAGCACGACTGGCAACTTCACTTCGATAGTTGGCCGACGGTTGACTTTGACCATCGACCAAAGATTGACTTTGACCATTGACCGGTCGTTGACTTTGACCATTGACCGGCCGGAAGATTCGATATCCTATTGTTTATAGGTGAAAATAGTTTCTGCTGATTTCGGTAATTACGGGTGTCAAGGTGAGAAATTGTTTAAACCCTAAACAATGTAGTGCAAGGGAGTACTTTAGATCCGAGAGATCAATCTATACAAGTCCAGCCTAAACCAAGGAATGGTCGTTCCATACTTGCTTCAGTCACAAAGTGGAGGAGAATGGGTTGGTTTTGGGGAGGGAAGCAAGGAAAGTGGTGATACCAGAATAGTTGATTCTGGAGGAGTACTTGGATTACTACGACTTGTTATCCGAAAAGTAAGAGAGCTCACGAGGAGAGATAGCAAGTAAGTATTTCTGAGTGTTGTCTTGTCCCGTATGAACTCGTCGTTCAAATGGAAATAGGTAAGACCTATTTATACAAGTCGAAGTAGAAACGTGCCCTGGTCTCATTAAGGGGTGGGGAAGTAAATGGGAGGAGGTGGTAACCGTATGCATGAACTTGATGTTCAATAAAGTGGTTAACGCATGAAACTGGTTTTCATGAAACTATTATGGAATTGATGTTCCATAAAGTTGTTAACGCTCGGCTTTATGTCCCTTGAACGTTTCCCACATAACTTCCCGTATTTACTAGCCGCCTCACCCTTATGATATTCCTTATGAAGGGCGTAGTGTACGCCGCACGCTGTAAACCGCCAAACCAATACCCAAAAAGGATTCCCCAATTTGTGTTGATGTTTCAAATGTTTTTGGAAAACATGTAGCATGTTGTTGTGTCTTGGAAAGTCATGCTCGGGAAACTTGATAGCTTGGTGACCTTAGACGGTCGAGATTTTGCTTCTTGAGAGGAGGGGAAACCGTTGATCGTTGCATGCCTTCATTTTGGTAGTGCGAGCCAATGTGGTGGCGCAACTAGGTTGGCATGCCATGGTTTGGCGTGGCCAAACTTAGGTTTTCTGGCCAAAAGTCGTGAGGTGACTTTAGACGGCCAGGATTTGCTCCTGGGATTGAAGGGTAGGCGTTGATGGCCGCACGCCTTTGTTTTAGAAACCCTAATTAGCGCCCTTTACTAGAATCGTTGTATAATAGTAGGGACTCGTATTTTGACGGTCCGCCCCTCAAATCAACCGAAAAAGAATTTCCTATCTCCTAGTGTGGAGAAATTTAGGTTTTGAACTCGTTCTGGAGAAGAAAACAGCCCAAAAGTAAAACTCGGGAAGAATTCAGCAGGGATGGCATCATGGTCAGGCTAACATGGCATGCCTTGGCGCAAATAGATTGGCATGACATGCCTTGGAGTGGTTTGGGCACATGGGGCCAAGGATTTTCCATGAGTGCATGTCGTGGCTAGGTCCAAGGCAAGGGCGTCTATCTTGGCATGGTGTGACTAGCATAGCTAAGGCCAAGGCAGGGTGCATTTGGCATGGCGCAGCTAGCTTGGGATAGGTTTGGTTTGGCTTGACGCGTGGGGCCAAGGGTTTTCCATGTGCATATGGCGTGGCTAGCTTGGGCTAGGTGCGTGACCAAGCTAGGGTTTTGAGCCAAAGTCGTGAGCAGACCTTAGGCGGACATGATTTGCTCCTGGGATTGAAGGGAAACCGTTGATTGTTGCATGCTTTCACTTTGGTCGCCGTGAGAGGAAGGACAGCATGGTGGCGCATCATGAGGGGCCATGATGAGTTATATTTGGCATGGCGCGGCTAGCTCGGTTAGGTGCGTGACCAATCTAGGGTTTTGAGCCAAAGGCCGTGAGGAGACCTTAGGCGGCCAGGATTTTCTCCTGGGATTGAAGGGAAACCATTGATTATTGCATGCCTTCACTTTGGTAGCCGTGAGGGGAAGGCCAGCATGGTGGCGCGACATGTGGGGCCATGGCGAGTTATATTTGGCATGGCGCGTCTAGCTTGGCTAGGTGCGTGACCAAGCTAGGGTTTTGGTCCAAAGGCCATGAGGAGACCTTAGGCAGCCAGGATTTGCTCCTGGGACTGAAGGGCAACCGTTGATCACTGCACACCTTCACTTTGGTAGCCGCGAGGGGAAGGCCAGCATGGTGGCGCGGCATGGGGGGCCATGGTGAGATGTGTTTGGTATGGCGCGGTCGGTGTGGCTGGCATGATTTTCCATTTGCACAGAGGTGCGGCTAGCATGGTTAGCATGCCTTAACGCGGTTGGTGTGGATGGCATGATTTTCCATTGGCACAGAGGTGCGACTAGCATGGTTGGAATGCTTTGGAGCGGTTGGTGTAGCTGACATGATTTTCCATTGGCATAGAGGTGCGGATAGCATGGTTGGCATGCCTTGGCGCAGTTGGTGTGGCTGGAATGATTTTCTATTAGCATAGAGGTGTGGATAGCATGGTTGGCATGCCTTGGCGTGGTTGGTGTGGCTGTCATGATTTTCCATTGGCACAGAGGTGCGGCTAGCATGGTTTGCATGCATTGGCAAAATTGGTGTGGCTGGCATGATTTTCCATTGGCACAGAGGTGCGGCTAGCATGGTTGGCATGCTTTGGCGCGGTTGGTGTGGCTGGCATGATTTGCCATTGGCACAAGTGGGAATTAGGGTTTGGCTTGTCGTAACCCTAATTTGAAAAATATACCCCTGTAATTATTTAGAGACACATTAAAGACCTTTCAATAAATGCGCCTAGTAAATGCTTTATTACTTAAATGTTGTGACGTCAATGTCTTCTAGGGTTTAGTGTTTTACCATTTTAACCCTAAGTTAAAAACCACAATCAACATTAAGTCCCCTGCTTAGCTCGAAATAGGTGCCTTGTTGTGAGGTAAGCATATTATGGTGACAGACGATGATGGAATCGAGATGTAAATCATTGCAAAGATGTTCAGGAGAATCCGAATAACCTTTTGAGTGTTGAAGAGAGTTTTAGCTTCCCGAATTGGCGTCCCTGCGTAAGTTGTACTTGGAATGCAGACCATGGAGTGGTGATATGAAAGTTACCAGCTTGGTATGGTCATACATCTCCAAGGAAAGGGTGCGCGGTCTTGAAAGGAGGAGCAAGTGGACGGCTTGGATCGAGGGGACAAGAGGTGGCGTGGTCTTAGTAAGGAAAACGCGCGTGGATGATAGGGTCGCAACAGTGGAGTAGGCGGATTGGAATAGTGTGGCCTTGGTAAGACGAGACGAACACGGACGACTAGGCGTGGTGGGGCCGCGACAATGGAGTGATAGCTTGGCCTGGCGTGACTATGACAAGGCGTGGTTCGGTGAGGCATGCATAGGTGGCTCGGTACGGTTGTGATTTGTCTTTGTGCGATTGCTTATTGTTCGATGCCCATGGGAAATCCTTTCCTCTTTCAAACATCAAAGTATCGCACCCTCCTATCCCACTTAACTTTCATTGGGGTTTTGATGAGGCGTTTCGTTTTGAGGATGATCTCTCAGCCGTGATTCCATCATGTTCCACCTATTCATCCTGCATTTCTCTTTCTTCCTTCCACAGTATTTACACCCGGTGAAGTTGTGTCTTGAGAGTGATCGTTCGAATGTCAGTCCCTAGTTCTGGAGAGGTAGCGGCGGTGAGGCCCCAGCCAAACCATGTATACCCTTGGCATGGTGCGGGCATGATCTAAGCACAAACTTTTGATGACGGATTGTTTCAAAAATTGTACGTGGAGCGCTGGCAAGACTAGCACTGGCAATGAAAGAGTGGATGTCTTGGGAGTGGCAAGGCTCGCTCTTGTGGGACCGATTGCTTTTCTTCATGCGCGGCTTTAACATGGAATTCTTTACTTATTCAAAACTCTTCTTCTAGAGGTAGGTAGCATCTGTAATCTTTTCATATGATAGCTTTGCACAAATCCCGGTATGATTGGGTGTCTTCAGGGCTAGGATTTGGAACGCGAGGTGGATCTTCTAGCAGGGAATTGGAATGTGGGGCATTGTGGTATGAACCTTTGTAGGAAGAGGTGTCATTGAAGCAACTTCGGCTCTTAGAGAGGATATTGAAACTTAAAAAGTCAAATACTGAAGTTTTGCCTTCGGATCCTGGTGTAGCTCATGGTGAGAACACTGAAGAGAAGTGACTTCTGGAGCGAGCGTTGAAGATGAGCGGCTATCAGAGCGAATGTTGAAGCGGAGCGGCTATCAGAGCGAACGTTGAAGCGGAGCGGCTGAGTTAATCAGTTTGTTGTCAAATCGGACACCCTTCAAGTAAACAACAGCTAGGATTCCCTAGTTCCATCTATCAATCGTGCTTTCCAGGAGTGGTTGGGGTTTGGGAACGGCTTCCCTGGATGGAAAATCCTTATTTCTTGATGAAGTACGGTTGAGGGATGAAAATATGTCTTGACGCTACGCCTTGGAGAAATATAGAATCTCACATAATTGTTTCATCATAGACTGTACGACTTTGTATGTGAAGTTCCCATCGTGCAGATCCTGACGGGAAGAGGATCTCTATGAACTCAGGGGGGTTGCTGATTTTCTTTGCTTTCGATTTTGGAGAAGTCATACCTGATATTCACGTGTGATTAAATTGAATTGCTTATCCCATTCTACTGGGCGTTCAAGAGCAACGCGAGCCTCTTCATCCATAAACTCACGTCCTGCTGAATTGTATTTTGTCTTTTCATCAAATCAATAGTGGTAAAAGGAGGTCGGCTTCTTTAGGATCTTCCAGTATCTGGCCCTGATGGTAGAGTAGTGCCTTTGGTGACGGTTGGAGCTATCATGCTCGTTGGGGCGGCGGAAGCAGTTCTGTTTCTGGTGATCGTAAGCGTATCTTGCAGAGATGGCACTGTTTTGATCACGTAATACTGGAGACATGGCGTAGCTTTAGGGCATGTGTGCCTGGCATGAGCGTGCGGCACGTGTTCCTGATATGCACGTTTGGTAAGTGCGTTTGGTATACGCGTCTGGTAAGCGAGTCTGGTAAGCTTGTCGGGTAAGCTTGTATGGTAAGAGCGTCTGGTAAGCTTGTCTGGTAAGCGCATCTGGTAGGCACGGACTGTTGACTGGGCATGGCGCGGACTGTTGACTGGGCATGGCGCAGACTTTGGCTTGGCATAGCGCTGGCTTGGAATGGCGTGGACTTGTTCTTGCGGGCCCAGTTTTTTATTTCCAGACATATCTCGAACAAGAAATCCTTTCGTTATTCGAATTCCAAAAAGTGTTATGCTTATGAAAGGGGTTGGCACCCATTTTTACCTCGTATCTTCATTATCACGTCATGGTTTTAGCAGTAGCGCGGTAGTGATAAAATGGGCAAGCATATTCCATCTATGTACTCCAGCGTTTCTTTTTCAATTTGTTTTCTTGTGCTGGTGCAAACCATAACCATAGGTATGCCTTCCATAAACTTGTGGAAATACTTCATCATAAACAATTCTTCGAATGTCACCGTAGTAACATCTGATAATAGTGACAGGTAATCATTGTTGTGCAAAGTAGGCACGTGCGGGTATGTGACTGTTTTTTTTTAAAGGCAAAAGAGACGACGGGTTTATGGTTTTTAATTTTCTGGTTTCTTGGGTTGATGGAAAAAAATTACCTTGACGGTTTTGGATTATATATTTTTTTTTTGAATGAAACATTTAGAATTGAACTGTCTTTGGCTATGAAAGAAAGTGACGTCGATGTCCCAAGTAAACCATGGAACCGTGTGTTGGTAGATGACATGGGATGAAACATGGTTATAGGTTTTATCAAAACCTAAAGAAGAAAAAAACCACGTATTTTGTCTAAATAAGACTTGCACAGTTTCTCAAGTCTTCTGGTGAAAATAAACTTTCCGGGCGTTGGACCAAGTTTTTCGAATAACATGGACAAGGGAAGTCCCTAGTGTTTCGAGTCGTTGATGAGCTATCTAATAACCGAGCCATTAATCCCGGGGCGGATCGTTTTTCTTCTAACCCCTGGGGAGTCCCCAGCCATACCTTATCGTGTCATGACTGACAATTGAGTCGTCGAGTAACTGAGTCGGAGTGAGTCGCCTTCCCATACCATCTTGACGTCTGGGTCGAAGAACGAGATCGATAGTCTAAAATTGACATTGTAACTGATAAATCAATCCTCCCGCTGTGGTCGCCAATTATTTATAAGTGAAAATAGTTTATGTTGATTTCGGTAATTTCGGGTGTGAAGGTGAGAAACAGTTTAAACCCTAAAAAATGTAATACAAGGGAGTACTTTAGATCCGAGAGATCAATCTGTACAAGTACGGCCTAAACCAAGAAATGGTCGTTCCAGACTTGCTTCGGTCACAAAGTGGAGGAGAATGGGTTAGTTTTAGGTAGGGAAGAAAGGAAAGTGGTGAGACCAGAATAGTTGATTCTGGAGGAGTAGTTGGGTTACTACGACTTGTTATCAGAAAAGTAAGAGAGCTCACGAGGAGATCTAGCAAGTAAGTATTTCTGAGTGTTTTCCTGTCCCTATGAACTCGTCGTTGAAATGGAAATAGGTAAGACCTATTTATACAAGTCGAAGTAGAAACGTACCCTGGTCTCATTAAGGAGTAGGGAAGTAAATAGGAGGAGGTGGTAACCGTATGCATGGACTTGATGTTCCATAAAGTGGTTAACGCATGAAACTGGTTTTCATGAAATTGTTATGGAATTGATGTTCCATAAAGTTGTTAACGTATGTCTTTATGTCCCTTGAACGTTTCCCATATAACTTCCCATATTTACTAGTCGCCTCACCCTTATGACACTTCCTTATGAAGGGCGTTGTGTACGCCGCACGCTTTAAACCGCCAAACCAATACCCAAAAAGGATCCCCCAGTTTGTGTTGATGTCTCGAATGTTTTTGGAAAACATATAGCATGTTGTTGTGGCTTGGCAAGTCAGGATCGAGAAACTTGCTAGATTGGTGACCTTAGACGGTCGAGATTTTGCATCTTGAGATGAGGGGCAACCGTTGATCATTGCGCGCCTTCGTTTTGGTAGTGAGTGCCAAAATGGTGGCACGACTAGGTTGGCATCCAACTGGCATGGCATGGTTTGGCATGGCCAAACTTAGGTTTTTGGGCCAAAAGTCGTGAGGTGACTTTAGACTGCCAAGATTTGCTCCTGGGAATGAAGGGTAGCCGTTGATGGCCGCACGCCTTTGTTTTAGAAACCCTAATTAGCGCCCTTTACTAGAATTATTGTATAATTCTAGTACAGACTCGGATTTTGATGGTCCGCACCTCAAATCAACCGGAAAAGAATTTCATATCTCCATTCGCTTGGATATTTAGGTTTTGAACTCGTTCGGGAGGAGAAAACTGCCCGAAAGGAAAACTCAGGAAGAATTCAGGAGGGATGGCGGCATGGTCAGGCTAACATGGCATGCCTTGGCGCAATTAGGTTGGCATAGCATGCCTTGGAGTGGTTTGGGCACGTGGGGCCAAGGATTTTCCTTGGGTGAATGGCATGTCTAGGGCCAAGGCAAGGGTGTCTGGATTGGCATGGTGTGACTAGAATATCTAGGGCCAAGGCAAGGTGCGTTTGGCATGGCGTGGCTAGCTTGGGATTGGTTTGGTTTGGTTTGGCTTGGCGCGTGGGGCCAAGGGTTTTCCATGTGCGTATGGCGTGGCTATCTCGGGCTAGGTGCGTGACCAAGCTAGGGTTTTGATCCAAAGTCGCGAGGAGACCTTAGGCGGCTAGGATTTGCTCATGGGATTGAAGGGCAACCGTTGATTCTTGATTGCCTTCACTTTGGTATCCGTGAGGGGAATGCCAGCATGGTTGCAGGGCATGAGGGGCCATGGCGAGTTATATTTGGCATGGCACGGCTAGCATGGCTAGGTGCGTGACCAAGCCAGGGTTTTGGGTCATAGGCCGTGAGGAGACCTTAGGCGGCCAGGATTTGAAACTGGGATTGAAGGGCAACCGTTGATTGTTGCACGCCTTCACTTTTGTAGCCGCGAGGGTAAAGCCAACATGGTGGCGCGGCATGGGGGGCCATGGCGAGATGTGTTTTGCATGGCGCGATCGGTGTGGCTGGCATGATTTTCCATTGGCACAGAGGTGCGGCTAGCATGGTTAGCATGCCTTGGCGTGGTTGGTGTGGATGTCATGATTTTCCATTGGCACAGAGGTGCGGATAGCATGGTTGGCATGCCTTGGCGTGGTTGGTGTGGCTGGCATGATTTTCCATTGGCACAGAGGTGCGGCTAGCATGGTTGGCATGCCTTGGCGCGGTTGGTGTGTCTGGCATGATTTGCCATTAGCACAGAGATGCGGCTAGCAAGGTTGGCATGCCTTGGCGTGGTTGGTGTGGCTGGCATGATTTTCCATTGGCACAGAGGTGCGGCTAGCATGGTTGGCATGCTTTGGCGCGGTTAGTGTGGCTGGCATGATTTGCCATTGGCACACGTGGGAATTAGGGTTTGGCTTGCCGTAACCCTAATTTGAAAAAGATACCCCGGTAATTATTTAGGGACACATTAAAGACCTTTCAATAAATGCACCTAGTAAATGCTTTATTACTTAAATGTTGTGACGTCACTGTATGCTAGGGTTTAGTATTTTACGATTTTAATCCTAAGCTAAAAACCACCATCTACACCTATATACTGAGTTGGTTGGCTGAATGGAAGACATGAATGAGGGCCAAATGGTGGTTCCAGTAGCAATCTGGTTCAATATTTTGGCATTTTTACTCATGGTACAAATTGTTTTAAACGTGTAATTATGTTAAAATATCTAGGGTAAATATCGTTTATTACTGTGATGCCCTTGTGTCTAGCCCTATAAATAGAAGATATATATGTTTGTCTATTGTACTAATGAATAGACTTTTTATCTTCTTCTTCTCCCTATTTTCTGTCTCCTTCTCTATTCACAACACGTCATCAGCGCGTAACTCTAATCAGTGAGCGTTTCTTTTTTCTTAACCATGTTGTTGATCATAGTTTTTAGAAGACTTTAATTTGTGAGCGATTTCTTTTTAAAACCCTAAAAATTTTTTCTTCTTTTGGGTTGTTAGATCATTATTTTTAGATTACTCGCACATTATTTGTTTGTATTTACTAATAGGCAAAACAATAATTGTACTCGAGCAATAACGTTTTGGTTTAATTTTGTTTTTATCTTGTCAACCAAACAAGAGGTTCATAATTGGTATACAATTAATTATACCTATCTCATGATCAACGGTGGTTATTGAAAAAGATTATATTAATCAATCTTTTCTTTTAATTACGAGGCTTTGTTTCTGCTATACACAACATGTATATTGATGCTACCGTGGAGTAAATTTAATAATACTTTTCTTCCCCCGAATTATCCCCCTTTTCACCACCTACTTGTGATATTTGGTCTATGCCTCTACACGACATCATTGGATCTACACGGTGATTGGGGCTGATTTTCGCCAACTACAAGGCCATATCATTCTCACTCCAAAAGGTTTGGTTTGGCCATGAAGTTTAACTTTGTATAATGACCGATCAATATATATGGATGCTGCTCCAATTTTAGACTGGATGTGGTGCCACAGATAAGTAATTTTATATTCATATTACTATCTTTTTTTTACTCACGTTTTCTTCTTCTCATATTGTTTGAATCCTCCAACATTTATCTACATACTTGAATCAAATATATTATATTGAGATTTACACTAAAAATTGCAGTATTCAATCATTTGCATTTGTGGAATGAAAATGGTAGCAATAACTATGGTAGAAAATATACCATTTAACCGATAATATCTTTTTTTCTCCATCTTAGAGAGATGTGCATGGGATCGGTTTCCACCATGTGCTTTTCATATGTGGTTTCTATTCTTTTTGTTGAAACTGTAATCACCGAAATTGGTGTTATCGCAATTTAATTACCTTTATGATAACTAATCACGTGCATGGTTGAAAAACCTACGGCCAATTGATTTTGGTATCTTTGTATTTTAGACAAGGATCATGTGATTTACATGTAGTTGCATCTTTTCTGATGGCTACATCTAAATGAAGATAAAGACTAAAACTTACTCAAACATGCAAGGTTCAAAGATAAATAAGATGTAAAGAGAATAAAAGTAATGATTGACATAAGCATATAACGTGGTTTGGCCATGAAGACCTACGTCCACGGGAAAGAAGATGTTTTCTTTATTGATTATAAGGTATTACCCTTGAAAGAGCTACAAATCTCACTCAGATCTCTCACTCTTTCTCTGTCTAAATCTCTCTCCGGTATTCTCTCTAGAATGACCATCTAATAATACATTAGCTAACTTGTCCATCTCCTGCTACATGGACCGGTATTGATAAACAAATAAGACTCGTAAAGGTCAGGCTTTGCCGAGCTATCGGAGTCATCATGCATCGTCTTCCCTACTTTGGACTGGTTCTATACTATTCCTTGTGGTGGTATGCCAAGTTCTCCTCCGATTCATCTCGCCATGTTCTTCATCGTGAAGTTCTTCTCCGAAAATCCTCATGGTGCTTCATCCACGAGTTATAATATAGGTCGTCCGAGTCCTCTCCTGAGACATAGACTCGCCCTCGCTTCCTCTGATCCTTCATTAAATACGGTATTTCTTTTTAGACTTGACCGACTGAATCGATTAGACCACTCCTTCACACGCGTCTTTCATGTAGTATTGGTGGCAGGCATCTCGATTCTGGTGATATCAGCTTTATGGAGAATGATTCGGTGCTCCTACGTTATCATCCCATCATGAGGCCATCCCTTGAGATGTTTACATGTGTCCATCGGATATTTTACCCTCACATTTTGCTCCTTTTCTTTGCAACTTTCCAAGGGCATGATGGGAAGAAAACTTCATAACCGTCCCTTCTTTTTCGCTACGTACGAGATCTCCAACATGTCATCATTTTAATGCGCTTTTTTATCCGTTGGTTTTAAGGCGTCAGTTGGTTATCCCTTGGTTTTTTAATGGGAGACCGCTTTATCCTTGTTGTCAACGTTGTTTATTGTGCCCTGATTCCTTTGGATAAGCATTGGTTGTTTTTTAGAGGACTTTATCTTTGTATAAATTTTATTATGGTTGGAAATTTGGATTTCATTTCCTTTTTCTCTTCCTCCTGAGGGTTTTTTGAGAGAGCTTTTTATGCCTGGTGAGTATCCCCCTTCTCGTCCTTCTTGTCGAAGAGTTGCATGTTCATGTTTTCTTAATCATATAGTATGCCCTCTCATTTACTTATCGTTTTCTTATTCCTTGATCTAATTTATAGATCATCACCGATGTTTCCTTGGGAAGGATCATTTTTCCTCATCTTGTTCTTACCCCGTCGGTGCTTTAAAGGACTTGATTTGTCTGCTAGTGTATTGTGCTTTCTTTTGGAAGACTTCATATTTGTCATTGTACTTTTTATTACGGGCAAGCTTGGAAACACTTTTGTGAAGTGTTTATTCGTGTGCTTGGCCTTTGGAATGCCTTGTGTTTGTTACATAGATTTTCATTTGATAGTTTTTGTTTGTGCAACATGTCCTTCTCTTCCCAAGTGATGGGCATGGATGGTCCGAGCTGCTGAGGATTCTAAGGTATAAAACACCGTTTTCATCTTCTAATCGTTTATATATATATATACCTTGCCCCTATTTTATTCCTTAGCATCGGGTATGTTAGGAAAATCAGTTAGATGGTTTCTTGGATGGTGCGGTCATCACCTTATGGATGCTCCGGCCCGAGTTGGTAAAGAAACGCAGCTCCTACTATCGTCGAGGGCGAGGGTCGGAACGGTATTGGCGGAGATGCTCCTGGTAAAGTATGGTCGTGGAGTGTTTCTCCGAGTTGGGTATTGTAGGATATCCTCGTGCTGTGTCCGAGGTTAGTGGGGTGTGTAGAGAGAGTTCTCATTCACTGGGATGTTGTTTGATATGTTATGTCCCCCTGAGGGTTTATTGTAATGGCTATTTGGGATTATTAACGTATTTTGTTTGTCCAACCGTGGGTGACAGAGCCTCGGAGTGATTTTTTCCTTGAATGGATAAGTTATCGCTTACCGTGATGGACATTAAATTTCGTCATTTTCCCTTTTTTGCCTCTTCGTGTTGGTTTGATTTAATCGTGTTCTTCTTAGGTTACACTTGACCCTAGGTGTGTAAGCCATCTTTTTGTTAACCATCGTTTGGAGGGCGATACCTCGGCCAAGTGATTCCTCCCTTAGCCAAAGGTTAGTACCTTGATTCTGAGCATCTCCTGTTATGGCAGGACATCACCCGATTCTTGGATCATGATGGCATTACCCTAGGTCTATATCCGTATTAGGTAGCTTAGAGTGTCCCCTACATCATCATGATTTATTAGCTAGATGGCATTGCCTTAGGTGTGTGTCCGTGTTGGGAATCTTGGGTATTTTTCCCGCATCATTCGTTGTAGAATGGAAGGTGTGGCTAGCACCGTGCCATAATCTTGATGTGCTTTTTTTTTTTTTTTTTTTTGAATGTTGAAATGAGTGGAGTTATATGCAAATGTAAAAAGAATAAAAATAAATAAAATACGAAGTAAAACAAAAATAAAAAATCTAGAAATAGCTAGTACAAAATTTTAAAGTGAGTAAAATAATCATGCAAAAGGTTTAATTTTATTACTTTCAAAAGAGGGTTGTGGACCCTTAATACATTTTAGTAAGGTATCACGACCTATGACATGTAAGGATTCTAATCCTGGCTTTTTTTCATGCTATACTAAGTGATAAGCTTTTCTCAAGATTGAGTAGATAGGCATCTCGGAGGGACAGTCTTCCTCCCCGAGGTATTATCTCTTGCCATCGTTTAGCTTGGCGTGTGTTGTATCCGAGGCGGGGTTCTTCATCCAGACTTTGGTTTCTTAAACAATAAGCTATTTAATCATTGTACGGCTTAAGGTATTTGATATTCCATGGGCTCTCTAGCTCTTACCCATCGGCCTTGAGCAATCTGTAAGCTCTGTTGCCTTCTTTTGCAATGACCGTTAGTGGCCCTTCCCAGATGGGAGAAAATTTTCCTGATTAGCACTGATACGGTGGGATCTCGCACCAAACTTTGTCTCCTTTGTTGAAATGTCTCAGATAGACTCGTTTGTTATATTCTAGGTCCAAACTTCGATGGTAGTTTTCCATTTTTTGCAGAGCAATTTCTCGGTTTTCTTCGAGATCATCTAGCTTAGAAAATATCATATCCGAGGTGAGGTTTTTCTCCCACACCTCGGTCTTGGTCGTTGGATCATTGCTTCTATAGGTATGATCACTTTCGTTTCGTAAGTCAGAGCGAAGGGAGTCATTCCTGTATCCTCTTCGGGTCTTCCTGTAGGCCCACAAAACATTGTGTAATTGTTCGCACCATCTCGCTCCATGACCGTCTAGTTTTTTCTTGAGTATGTCGGCATTGGTTTTGTTAGTAGCTTCTTCTTGACCATTACTCACGGGGTAGATGGGTGTGGATTTGAGCTTCCTAATTTTGAAGTAGTTAAAAATGAGGTCAATATTCTTTCCTCCGAGATGAGCCCCATTTTCCGAGACGATGGCTGCTGGGATACCGAAACGACAAATGATGTGCTCGAAGAGGAATTTAAAGACATCGTGGTCCCTAATGTGCCTCAAGACATAGGCTTCCACCCATTTGGTAAATTAATATGTATCCACTATGAGGTATTTTCGCTGTCCTGTACCATATCGTAGTGGTCCGACAATGTCGACCCCCCACTTGGCGAATAGCCAAGGGCTGAGAACAGATTTCAAGTCCATCGATGGTGCATGTCTCCTTTTGCCAAATTTTCGGCATTCTAGGCATGATTTTGCCATATTCTTGGAGTCCCCGTTCATGCGAGGACAGAAATATCCTTGGAGCCTGGCTTTGTGGGCTAGATATCTTCCCCCACTATGGTTTCCGGCGTATCCGTAGTGTAGTTCCCTTAGTATTTCCTGACCTTCCACAAATGAAATGCATCTGAATAGAGGCCCCAAACGTGACTTCTTGTATAGGATGCCATCTCTTAATTGGTAGTTCCCCGATCGGGCGATGATTTTGTGCGCGAGTTGTTGGTCTCTTGGGAGGACGCCATCGGATAAGTACTTCATGATTAGGGTTCGCCAATCGTTTTCAGTCAAGGATTCTTATTCGGTTGCCATGTTTATATTGAGGATTTCCATTTCTCCTAGAATGGTTATAGAGGGGATTGATACCCTTTCGATTCTTACATTTGTTATTGTGGGATCTGCTGTCATAGAGGCGATGAAGGCAAGGGCATCGGCATGCCTATTGTTATGCCTGGTCAAATGCCTGAAGGTAATATTAGGTATCTATTTAATGTAACTCCTTGCGAGGTTAAGGTATTGTTGTAAGTAAGCATCCGAGTCTTGGTATACTCTATTTATCTGACGCACTACGAGTTGTGAATCACTTGTGAGTCTTACTTCGTCTATGCCTAGCTCAATGATTATTCTAAGAGAGTGTATGACTGCTTCGTACTCCATGATGTTGTTCATAGCGGGGAATTAGAGTCTTAAGCTGTAAACAATCCTATGACCTTTCGGGGTCGTAAAGACCATCCCGATGACGGACTCTTCCGAATTACATGACCCGTCTACGAAGTATTCCCATCGTCTGGGATGTTTCAAGTGAAGTAGCTCGGGGGTATCCTCCAGTTCATCTTCTATTCCGGGGATATCCTCTATTTCATCTGTCTCTTCTAGGGGGAAGTCAGCTACAAAGTCCTCCACGGCCTGGGTTTTAACGGAAGTCTAAGCTTGGTATTGTACTCCGAATTGCTTGACTTGGGCTCCCCATTTGGAGATTTTAACAGCTCTGTCGGCATGGTAAAAACGGATTCTATTGGTGCCTTTGTGATGACCGTTACTGTGTGGGCATGGAAATACGTTCGTAATTTTAACATTGCATATACCGGGACATAATAATCTTTTCGATTTTTGAATAATTCTTCTCTGCTGGCGTCAGAGTCTTGCTAATGAAGTAGATGGATTTTTCCATTTCGCTGTCTATTCGAGTTAGAACCGCACTAATTGAGGTATTGGTAGATGAAATATAAATGTATAGGTTCTCACCCGGGATGGGTTTTTGAAGAATTGGCAAGGTGTCCAAGTGTCCTTTAATATTTTGGAATGCGTGTTCGCATTCGGCAGTCCATGAGAATTTTTCAACTTTCATTTGAGTGTTGAAAAGAATTTTTCAACTTTCATTTGAGTGTTGAAAAATTCTCTACACTTGTCAGAGGATCTAGCTATGAACCTTCCCAAGGCTTCTAGCCGACCATTTAATCGTTGTACATCTTTGACGGTGGCCGGCGTGGGCATTTCGAGTATGCCCTGTGTAGCGCCCCATTTTCAGAAAAACCGCAATTAGCGCACAAACACAAAACTTAAATAATTAATCTGACTAGGTTGGGTTTTAACAGTTTGCTTAATTCAAACTAAAGAATAAACAACAAAAAGAAAATCTAAAAGAAAAGCTAGCAAGTGTTTCCCTTGCTGGGTGAAGAGACCATTTACACTGATTTAATCCTTAAAAGTGCAGTACAACTTATAAAGTTTCAAAAATAAGAAGGCGCTTTAAAACATGATCAACTGAAGATTTTAAAACATACTTTTACTGTACATAAGGATATAGTGTGTTTGTGATAGATAAGTATATATACACAATCTACAAAAGATAGCCTAAGTTAAACACATCACCTTCAAAAAAAACTACATACACAGGACAATCTACAAAAGATAGTCACGTCCCCACATACAACCGAGACCCTTCACTCAACCCAAATGTGAATCTCCCCTTCGCCCAAATCGACACCACTTGTATCAAAGTTGCCTGCCACAAAAAGATAATGGAAAGAGTTATCTAAACAAGCCCAATGGATACTTACACTACTTTAATGTAATCATCAAAGTTGAATTTAAAAGAATGCAAGCTTTCCACAAACAACAACACAACAATCAACTCACTGAAAATGCACAAATCATGTATATGAACCAACCCCTTCTTTGAATTATAATATTGATGCCAATTCCACACCGATTAAGTATTACTGCGGTGTATCGCCCTATCCATAGTGCTTAAAAATAGATACAAGAAAACGTGAAGGAGTACATCTTATATACCAAAGATGGAAATTTTCATTTCCCATAACAGTCAAGCAAACACACTTCAGATCCTTTCCAAACAATGGAAAGTTTGAAAGATTTAAATGCATGAATTTGTTAAAACACATCAACACAGCTTTGTAAAGAGTCATCAATGGTTACAAGAAAATAATGTAAATTCCCACCTCGAACCGCACTCAAACCTTAATCCCTGAAGTTCGCCAATCAAAGCCAAAGATACATTAAGCACATAGAAGTTAAAGTTAGAAGTAGAACAAACTCAAAAGAAACACAAACTAAAAGAAAAGCATGACAAACTGCTCTGTCTAAAGCCTTATCCTATATCACAAATCAAAGCATCTTAAGTTAATATGGAACATTAACGAAAGTTATAAACATTATCAGAAGAAACTTGAGTCTAATCCAAGATACAAAGATACCCAATTCATAGAAATCAGGGCTGCTCGGGTGAAGAACGAAATCCATCGAAACTGATATACATATATACTAAACAATAAAAACTTGATCTGACTTTTATTTACTGCTAGAAATATTGAGGTATAGCACCACGAATCAGTTTCTGAATTGTTGGAGCGAACTCTAACGTTACTAATAAACACTTGAGACTGATTCAAGATGTAAAGGTGTCAATTCCGTTGAAATTAGAACTACCATGGTGACAGAACAGCTGCTACACAGACAACATACTTCAATCGTAATTCTAACTACAATAAAGATGGTCAAGCTGGAATTGTTGATCAAAAGATAAACTAATACTTATCAGTAGCAATTCTAGGCCAGTTTAAGATGTGAATGTGTCAAGTTGTTGAGAATAGAACTCCCATGAGTGCATGACAGTTGAAAATGAATATACTCAAAATGTAACAATTAACAAGTGAACTGGGTACTCAATACTAAGTTGAAAACACCACTCAGAGACATAAGTTGATTAAGGTATCATCTCCAATCCAGTTCAAAATCTTATATGCCTAGACACAGGCCAAAACAATTCTAAACAACTTAAGAATAATATGCAACCAGACGATTTAATCAATTCAACTAAGTTTCTATAAAACCTAAATTTAAGAAAATTTAGAAATCCAGGGAAACATAGTTTTAATCCCTAAAAAATTCTAAACCCTACCCAATCTCAGTAATCATGAAAATATGAATCGAAATACAAAAGAAACCCTAGTCAGTTCAAGCATAAATTATCAAGGGTAGATAGTAGAATAGGTATTTGAATCACTGAGCACAGATTCACAGTGGTTTAAAAATCGTTGAACAAGAATTCAATTCTGTTAGCAACCCCTTGGTCTTACAAATTCAAATTGAGAAATATATGTAGAGTAAGAATTATAGAATCATACAATAAACCATCCTATCCAATTCAATCAGCCGAAACAAAATAATACTTAAGGTAAAATTCATACATGCAATCTCAAAGTATGAACAGCAAAACTCCCCTCTTTGATTTCTCTTGATTCACTACTGGGGTTGACTATCGCAAGGGTTCATAGCCAACCTTTCTTTCTCTGAATGGAGATCGGAAGTTAAATGAAAATTCACAACTTTGCCTTGGTATTCACCTGAATTCTTCTTAGATTTTTCTCATTACCACTACTTGTTTTGTATGAAGAAGAATAAGCATATTTGTATATACGTTTCGAGAGTTTTCATCCACTATTTTAATTATTTTCGAACTTATCCTCAAAGGGCATAAAAACCAAGCAGCTGTGTGGACTCTAGGTGTCAAACATAAGCCCACTGCATGTCTAATGAATTATATATTAAGCCCAAAAATCTGATTGGTAACTCCCTAATTTTCTCTTAAGCTAAAACAACATTACAAACAAGGCATAAAACTTCATAGTTTTGGTACCCTAAAACAATCTATTAGCCAACACTCGAAGGCTAACCAACCGTACGATTGGTATTTCGTAAAAAAAAAAAAAAAAAAAAAAAAACAGAAACACAGGCAACACAACAATTATAATTGAGCTTAGTAAACAATAACAAAAGGCTAAATGTAGGATCGCTACAATCACCCTACCTACAGAACTTTTCGTCCTCGAAAAGAAAGCCAACATACCTGACTGAAACAAATCTGGATATTGAGCTCTCATGTCCGATTCTTTATCCCAAGTGGATTCTTCGGTATTATGATGAATCCATCGTACCTTCACTAAAGGAATAATTTTACTCCTCAAAATTTTCTCCTTACCATCCAGAATTTCCACCGGTCCTTCTTTATAAGAACCATTACCTTGTAACGGTAAAGACTGCCAATCCAACACATGAGAAGGATCCAATTCGTACCCATATAACATAAAAACATGAAAAACATCATATACCTGACCCATACTTTCTGGTAATGCAAGCATGTAAGCTACTTTGCCAATTTTCTCAACAATCCGAAATGTACCAATAAACCGTGGTGCGAGTTTTCCCTTCAACCCAAACCTAGTAACACCCTTTCTTGGTGATACTCGTAACAGCACATACTTCCCAACCTCAAACTGCAAAGGATGTTTACCATGGTCTGCATAACTTTTCTGCCTACTCTGAGCTGCTCGTAGACGTTCCTTAATGATTTTAACATTTTCTGTGGTCTCTGCAATTATTGTTGGCCCAGTCAACAAACTATCTCCAACCTCTGTCCAACATATCGGTGATCTACACGGTCGTCCATACAAAGCTTCAAATGGTGCCATACCAATACTTGCCTGATAACTATTGTTGTAAGAAAATTTCGCTAACGGCAAATGGCTCTTCCAACTACCTTGAAAATCCAGCACGCATGCCCTAAGCATATCTTCTAGTATACGAATAACCTGTTCTGACTGTCCATATGACTGCCGGTGAAAATCCGAGCTAAGATTAACAGTGGTACCAAATGCTCTGTGAAGAACCTTCCAAAAATCAGACGTAAACTGAGCACCCTTATCTGATATGATTGATAATGGAACACCATGTAATCTTACAACTTTAGAAACGTATACCTGTGATAACTTGTCAACTGAATATGTAGTTTTGACTGGTATAAAATAAGCCGTCTTCGTTAATCTGTCCACTATAACCCATATGGAATCCATACCATCACTAGTTCTAGGCAACCCACTAAAAAAATCCATTGTAACATGTTCCCACTTCCAATATAGAACAGGTATAGGTTGAAGAAGACCCCTTGGTAACTTGTTTTCAACTTTTACTTGTTGACATATTAGACATTTCTTCACTAACTCCGCAATGGATTTCTTCATTCCGGGCCACCAAAAGTTTCTCCTTAGATTCCTGTACATTTTAGTTCCCCCTGGATGGATAGTGTAATGAGATCGATGCGCCTCATCTAAAATTTCATTCCTTAGTTCCAATCTCATTTTCTTCGGCACCCATAAACGATCTCTGAAACGAAGAGTCTTATCAGAATGCAGTTTCCAGTCTTTATTGTCTTCGTCTTTAGCCATATCTAAGTATCAAACAAAGTCTTGACTCTCAACTTAAGTTGTGGCTATCCTCTGAATCAAAGTAGGATTTAATGTCATTTGAGCTAAGTATCCTTCACAAATACTTCCATTTTCTACTACTTGGAACATATAATATGCAACTTCTTCCAACAACATCCATTCCATAACCAACATGTGTGCCAAAATCCCTTCTTTCTTACGACTAAGGGCATCAGCCACCACATTTTCCTTACACGGGTGATACAACAAGGTAAACTCGTAGTCCTTTATGTACTCAGTCCAGCATCTTTGTCTCATATTCAAATCTTTTTGGGAGCACAAGTACTATAAACTCTTATGATCAGAAAATAACCTGAATTTCTTACCATATAAATAATGCCTCCTAATCTTCAAAGCATACACAACATCCGCCAGCTCTAGATCATGTGTAGGATAATTCTTCTCATGAATCTTGAATTTCCTGGATGCATAAGCGATAACCCGTCTACTCTGCATTAACACACACCCAAGCCCGGTTGTGGAAGCGTCTGTGTACACATTGTAAACTTCCCCTGAAGTTGGTAGTGTTAACACCGGTAATGAAGTTAAACGGTTCTTCAATTCTTGAAAAGTAGATTCACAATCAGCTCACCACTCGAATTTAACCCCTTTATGTGTTAATCGACTCAATGGTGATGCAATCTTGGAGAACCCCTGCACAAACCGCTGATAGTAACCTGCCAACCCTAAGAAACTTCGGATTTCTGAAATTGTCCTTGGTTGCTGCCAATTCAAAATACTATCGATCTTGGAAGGATCTACTGCAATCCCCTCACTTGAAACCACATGACCAAGAAATTTAACCTCATTCAACCAAAACTCACATTTACAAACTTTGCATAAAGCTGATTTTCACCCAAAGTTTGAAGAACATTCCGCAAATTAAATTCATGGTCTTCACGAGTCTTCGAATAAATCAGAATATCATCAATAAACACAATCACACATTCATTCAAATATGGCCAAAGTACCATGTGCATCAAATCCATGAATGTTGCAGGAGCGTTAGACAAACCAAAAGGCATAACAAGATATTCATAATGTCCTAACGCTGTCCTAAAATAAGTTTTTGGAATGTCTCCTTCCTTGATTCTCATCTGATGATAACCCGTCCTAAGGTCTATCTTACCAAAAAAATTGGAATCTTTCAACTGATCAAACAAATCATCTATCCTTGGAAGTGGATACTTATTCTCAATAGTGACTTTATTTAATTCCCTATAATCAACACATAACCTAAACGTATTATCCTTCTTTTTAACAAACAAAACAAGAGCACCCCACGGAGAAAAACTAGGTTGAATGAATCCTAAACATAATAACTCTTCTATCTGTGACTTTAACTCTTTCTTTTCACAAGGATCCATGCGGTAAGGTTTCATCGAAATTGGAGAAGTTCCCGGTAATAAATAAATACTAAAATCTATTTCTCTCTTTGGTGGTAACCTTGGAAGAATATCTGGAAACACATCTTTAAAATCACGCACTACATGTATTGATTCTACTGTCATTGTATCCTCAGGGACGCAAGCAAGCAAACCAAACCCATTTTTACTACTACTCTTTTTCAGTTTCTGAAACGAACTCTGTGGCTTTACGGAACCCACAAACACAAAAGGAGATTTACCAGGCAATAAAAATGTAACTACTTTGGCAAAACAATCCACACTATCATGATATTTAGCTAACCAATCCATACCTAGTATGACATCAAAACCACACATTTCTAGCATTATCGAATCCGCAGTTAATTCTTGGTCATTAACCATCATCACAAATTTCTTGGAAATTCGAAAAGGAAAGGTTTTTCTCCTTAACGGTGTAGCTAACGCTAACGTTTTGTTGTTACATGCCATGTCTAACTCCAGTTCAGTTGCTATGTTCAGATTAATAAATGATTGCGTACATCCAGTGTCAATCAACACATGAACAAGATGATTGAATAATAATATTATACCTTCAACTAATTTATCGGTCGCTGAGCCATCATCTTCAACCATTGAGTAAAGTACTTGACTCTCTTCTGATGTTTCCTGATTAGAAGTTAAAACTCACTCCATTGTGTATACCATTCCTTGTTGAGTTAACCCTGTTGATGGGTTCTTTGGGAAATCCTTTCTAAAATGACCCACTTCATTGCAGGTATAATATCTGTAGGAACTTAAGCTAGAACTTTTTCGTGCAACCAGAGGTACTTGTTGAAAATGCACAAATCTCCCTTGGGGTCTAACTGCAGGTGGACGTTTTGTAGGTGGTACTGTTGCTAATCCCATTGACCAAGGTCTAACTGATGGCCTAAAATTTGTCTGATTAGGAGCTGATAACATTGGTCTCTTTGCTGGATCTTGTCTTGCTGAAAAATTTTGTGGTCTTTCTCTAATCCGTGTTGCAAGTTGATCATTCATCTCTTTTTCCTAATCAAGAAACCGATTCAAAGCATCCTCATAATTCCTGATTCGAAGACATGAAAGTTGTGTTCGCATCTCAGGATCCAATCCCCTGATGAATTTCTTCGCTTTAGCATGATCAATGGCTATCAACTCTTCTCCATAAAGCGAAAATCTTGTAAATCTATCATTATAAGCGCTAACGGACATACCACCCTTCGTTAAGGCCATGACCTCATAAAATTTCCTATCTCTTGCTGTATCAGGTACATACTTGTTTAAGAACAGATCCTTAAATCTATTCCAGGTCATTGTTCCACCAATGCCGTGATGATCCTCAAAATTTGAAGGTAACCAAATTAACACAAGTACCTCTATCATTGGACACATGTTCCAAAACATGTTCTGCATTTTGTAACCATTCTTCCGCCTTCTCAGGATCTGGAGGATTGCCACTGAATACCTCTAGAGAGAGTTTTAAATACTGCTGAAGTAACTGTCCAGGTTGATAATGGTTTCATGCTAGCATGCTAATATCTCCTTGCGTTGATGTCTGACCTGCGCCCGCTGAGTTGTGTCTTGGAGGCGAAATCCCTAGCCTTTCTTCTAATAAATGATGGTGTTGCCTCATATATGATATCGACTTCATTATAATTTCCATATTACCAATCTCCACTTCCTGACCAGAGCCACCCTCCAACCTCTGATTTTCTGTATTATCCACCATTCTCTGTCCAAGCAACAATAACACGAATATTAATATCTAAAGCTTTACAAGACTTATTATAAGCACACTACACACACACAACAGCAATTAACCACTGCTATAACCAATATGATTTTTATTCTTGATGTCTCTTAAATCAAAAAGAATAAAAAACTTTTACTAACTGCCCATATAAGACCTATTAATGGGCTCTGATACCAACTATATAGCACCCCATTTTCAGAAAAACTGCAATTAGCGCACAAACACAAAACTTAAAGAATTAATCTGACTAGGTTGGGTTTTAACAGTTTTCTTAATTCAAACTAAACAATAAACAACAAAAAGGAAATCTAAAAGAAAAGCTATCAAGTGTTTCCCTTGCTGGGTTACGAGACCATTTACACTGATTTAATCATTAAAAGTGAAGTACAACTTATAAAGTTTCAAAAAGAAGAAGGCGCTTTAAAACATGATCAACTAAATATTTTAAAAGGGATAATTTACATACATACTTTTATAGAACATAAGGATATAGTGTGTTTGTGATAGATAAGTATATCTACACAATCTACAAAAGATAGCCTAAGTTAAACACATCACCTTCAAAAAAAAACTACATACATAGGACTGCCACAAAAAGAAACCGACAGTCACCTCCCAACACACAACCGAGACCCTTCACTCGACCCAAATGAGAATCTCCCCTTCGCCCAAATCGACACCACTTGTATCAAAGTTGCCTTCCACTAAAAGATAATGGAAAGAGTGAGCTAAACAAGCCCAATGGATACTTACACTACTTTAATGTAATCACCAAAGTTGAATTTAAAAGAATCCAAGCTCTCCACAAATAAAAACACAACAATCAACTCACTGAAAATGCACAAATCATGTATATGAACAAACCCCTTCTTTGAATTATAATATTGATGCCAATTCCACACAAATTAAGTATTACTGCTGTGTATCGCCCTAGCCATAGTGCTTAAAAATAGATATAAGAAAACGTGAAGGAGTGCATCTTATATACCAAAGATATAAATTTTCATTTCCCGTAACAGTCAAGCAAACACACTTCAGATCCTTTCCAAACAATGGAAAGTTTGAAAGATTTAAATGCATGAATTTGTTAAAACGCATCAACACAGTTTTGTAAAGAGTCATCAATGGTTACAAGAAAACAATGTAAATTCCCACCTCGAACCGCACTCAAACCTTAATCCCTGAAATTCGCCAATCAAATCCAAAGATACCTTAAGCACATAGAAGTTAAGTTAGAAGTAGAAAAAACTCAAAAGAAACACAAACTAAAAGAAAAGCACGACAAACTTCTATGTCTAAAGCCTTATCTTATATCACAAATCAACGCATCTTAAGTTAATATGGAACATTAACGAAAGTTCTAAACATTATCAGAAGAAACTTTGGTTTAATCCAAGATACAAAGACACCCAACTCATAGAAATCAGGGTTGCTCAGTTGAAGAACGAAATGCATCGAAAATGATATACATATATACTAAACAATAAAAACTTGATCTGACTTTTATTCACTTCTAGAAATATTAAGGTGCGGCACCAAGAATCAGTTTCTGAATTGTTGGAGAGAACTCTAAAGTTACTAATAAACACTTGAGACTGATTCAAGATGTAAATTTGTCAATTCCGTTGAAATCAGAACTACCATGGTGACAGAACAGTTGTTACATATACAACATACTTCAATCAAAATTCAAACTGCAATAAAGATAGTCAAGCTAGAATTGTTGATCAAAAGATAAAATAATACTTATCAGTAGCAATTCTAGGCCAGTTTAAGATGTGAATATGTCAAGTTGTTGAGAATAGAACTACCATGAGTGCATGACAGTTGAAACTGAATATACTCAAAATATAACAATTAACAAGTGAACTGGGTACTCAATACTAAGTTGAAAACGACACTCAGAGAAATAAGTTGATTAAGGAATCATCTCCAATCCAGTTCAAAATCTAATATTCCTAGACACAGGCCAAAACAATTCAAAACAACTTAAGAATAATCTGCAACCAGACGATTTAATCAATTCAAATAATTTTCTATAAAACCTAAATTCAAGACGATTTAGAAATCCAGGGAAACATAGTTTTAATCCCTAACAAATTCTAAACCCTACCCAGTCTCAGTAATCATGAAAATATGAATCGAAATACACAAGAATAAATTATCAAGGGTAGATAGTAGAATAGGTATTTGAATCACTGAGCACAGATTCACAGTGGTTTAAAAATCGTTGAACAAGAATTCAATTATGTTAGCAACCCCTAGGTCTTAGAAATTCAAATTGAGAAAGCTATATAGGGTAAGAATTGTAGAATTATACAATAAACCATCCTACTCAATTCAATCATCCGAAACAAAACAATACTTAAGGTAAAATTCATACCTGCAATCTCAAAGTATGAACAACAAAACTCCCCTCTTTGATTTCTCTTGATTCACTACTGGGGTTGACTATCTCAAGGGTTCATAGCCAACCTTTCTTTCTCTGAATTGAAATCGGAAGTTAAATTAAAATTCACAACTTTTCCTTGGTATTCACCTGACTTCTTCTTAGATTTTTATCATTACCACTACTTGTTTTGTATGAAGAAGAATAAGCATATCTGTAGATATGTTTCGAGAGTTTTAATCCACTATTTTAATCATTTCTGAACTTATCCTCACAGGGCATAAAAACCAAGCAGTTGTGTGGACTCTAGGTGTCAAGCATAATGCCACACTGCATGTCTAATGAATTATATATTAAGCCCAAAAATCTGATTGGTAACTCCCTAATTTTATCTTAAGCTAAAACAACATTACAAACAAGGCATAAAACTTCAGAGTTTTGGTACCCTAAAAACAATCTACTAGCCAACACTTAAAGGCTAACCAATCGTACGATTGGTATTTCGTAAAAAAAAAAAAAACAGAAACACAGAAACATAGGCAACACAACTACTATAATTAAGCTTAGTAAACAATAACAAAAGGCTAAATATAGGATCACTACAGCCTGCACCTTGGTGGGGTCCACCTCAATGCCCCACTTGGTGACCAGGTATCCTAAGAACTTCCTGGAGGTGACCCTAAAGGCGCATTTGGCTGGGTTAATTTTCTCATTTGTTCAAAGATCTCCTTGAGATCACTCGCATGTTCTTGCTTGAACTTGCTTTTTACAAGCATGTCGTCTACATAAACCTCCAGGGTTTTATGCACCCATTGGTCAAACATTTTCTCCACCATTCTCTGATACGTTACTCTTGCGTTTTTGAGTCCGAATGGAATTTTGGTGTAACAATACAATCCTCGCGGAGTGAAGAAAGCAGTGTGTTCTTGGTCTTCCTCAGCGAGGGGAATCTGGTTGTATCCGGAATATCAGTCCATAAGGGATAGTAATACATAGCTCAATATTGCTTCGACTAGCTGGTCAATACTGGAGAGCGGGAAACTGTCCTTTGGACAAGCTTTGTTCAAGTCACTCAAATCAATACAAATTCGCACCCCTCCATTTTTCTTTGGTACGATCACCATGTTAGATATCCATGTTGGATACTTCACCTCTCGGATGACTCCTGCTACCTCCATCTTTTTTAATTCCTTTTGAATCTCCTCGTGATATTCTGATGCCACTTTGCGCATTTTCTACCTCACAGGCTTATGTTTCGGTTGATTTTAAGGTAGTGGAAATAGACATCTGGGTCTATTCCTGGCATGTCTTCTATTCTCCAAGAGAATACATCGGAGTATTCCTTTAGTACTTGTTTTAATTTTTCTTCCTCTTTGTCCAGGAGGGTACCTATCCTGACCATACCCGGGTTCGCGGGTGTCCTGATATTGACCTCCTTGGTAGGTTCCGAAGTGGAAAAATTTGTCTGTTGCTTATCGACCTCAGATAGGTTCCTTATGGTCTCTATGGGTACATCAGGGGTTGTGGAGGCTTTATCTTTATTGGAGCGCCTTGCTTCGTTTTTTGTTGCTATGTAAGCGTCGATTTCAACCTAATCTTTAGCGATCCTGGCTATTTTCTTTCTGGACTTTTGGGAATTTATTTTATTCTCACCATTTTGTTGTTCCATAGCATAGCAGTACCTAGCTTCGTCTGAGTCTCCTCTTATCTCCGCGATTCCTTCGGGGGTAGGGAATTTTAGCCTTTGGTGGTAAGTCGAAGCCACTCCTTTGATACCATGGATCCACAATCTCCGAATTATGGTCGTATATGGCGAGAGTACGTCTACCACACAGAAAGTGGTTAAGGTAAGGATTTTCCTTACACTGATCTCTAGCGTGATTTCGCCCCCTGGTCGAGTTAACGAGCCATTAAAGACAAATATATTATAGGTGGAAGGAATCAAACATTCATCTCGGAGACCCATTTGTTCAAACGTTTCGTAAAACAAAATCTCAACCGAGCTTCCCCCGTCTATCAGGATCTTGGGAATCGCCTAGGGCAGAACCTTGGGTTTCTCCTGCTCACCTTCTTGTTCGGGAAGCACCATAGCCATCGTAACCATCAATGTATCGTTGTGGTTGCATCCCTCGTCAGGCGCCTCCGAAGATGAGAAACTAATAGGTATTTTCATCCACTCCTCCATGGGAGGTTCTTTTGTTACACTGAAGACCTCATTACCTTTGAAGTCTCATTTGTGGATTCTCCTTGTAATGCCTCCTCCGGGTGTAGTAATTACTGAGTACGATATTGTTTTGCATCCCAGATACTGCACTTCGCGTGGTATTTCCACACGATGGACAAGTGCCCCTACTGCGGGTTGGATCACTGGTTGTGCGATGTACTCCTGAAGTTTACCTTCATTTATCATTTATTATATCATCTTTTTCAGATATCTACAAGAATCTGTGGTATGGCTGTGAAATTGATGAAACTCGCAAAATTCAGTGCAATTCTTGGCCCACTTTGGCTGTTGTCCTCGGTTCTATGGATAGGTTATTTCATATTTCCTCTCGATCTTTTTTAAGATCTCTAATATAGGGATATTTAGCTTCATGTAGACAGGGTCCACGAACTTTTCCTTCTTACTTTGGGCTTGGTCTCTCCCTTTCCATCCTCCACTATGATGTTTATCGAATTGTGTACCTCCAATGTTGGATCGTCCCTCACCTCGGGTAGGTACCTGAGGGTTTTGTGGTTCTACCACATTTGCACCTCTGGTGGCCCCTTTGACTAATTTGTCATAAGTGTCGTTTTGCAATTCCTCTAGGGCTATGTAATCCTCAAGGAGTTCCCTCAATTTGCTTAAGTTAGTTGGCGGGGTTTCATACATGTGGACAAATATTGGGTCCGTCTTTCGTAGGCTGTTTTTGAAGCCTAAGATTGCGTAGGCCTCTGGGACCCTTCCAATTTCGGCGCAAAGTTTCCTCCATCGTGTTACTAGCGACCGGAGTGACTCGTTTGGTCCTCGAGCTAGTTGAAACAACGCATCAATCTCTTGCTTAACCCTACTATTTTGTATGTATGCTTCCAAGAATAACTCGGATAGGTGGGAAAATGACCTAACCGACTCCTTCGGAAGGTTATTAAACCATAATAAGGCTTCGTCTTTTATACTAGCGGGAAATAATCTACACATCACAACATAATAATGGCTCCACTGGGATAACGTCATGCGGTACGATCTGAGATGTTTTATAGCATCGCCTGTCCCATTAAAGGGAGTTACGAATGTTGGGAGCGAGAATTTCCTCGGGAAGGGATGAGCTAATAACCAGGGGGGGATCACCTCGCCTATTGCATTACCTTCGCGAGCTTGTTGATGTCTTGCCTTCATGTTGCTTCTCTGCACATTGCTTCGAGTGGGCAGATTTGGGCCTATAATTTGTCGTCTAAGTTCCTTCCTTTGGCCTTCTTCTTCCCTTGGGAAAGCGATATCGGACGATCCTTCGAATGGGATTTCCTCTATCTCCAATACTCCTCTGCTTCCCTTGGGAAAGCGATCTGTCGTCTCCTCGTTTGAGGTATTAGGGATGTTGACTCTCTCGTCATCCTGCAACTTTTCAAAAGGATTCTCCTCCTCGGGGGTTTCTTCCTCCACGACGTTTGGTGCCTTCTTCTTGGTTTTCGTTTCAACCTATGATTCCTCCGCTCTAGCCTCCTATTACGCTTTCGCAACTTTATCATCCTCTCATCCTGCGCTTCGTGAGCTTTAAGGATGGCTGCAAGTACGGCATTAGTATCGTCCGAGCTAAAATTGTCAGTTTTCTTGGGCCCATTGTTTACTATCTGCCTTGGAAAATGATTCAACCCTCCTGGTTGAGTTAGATGAATATCATCCTAGTCCTCGAAGGGGTTTTGACATCCTGCTGATCTAGAGTTATCTGTTAACCCTTCCCGGTATTGGTCATCGGGTTATCCCTCTCCTGGGAGTGCACCTTTCTGCATAGTTTCGTCGATTTCCATCTCGTCTAGGCCATCTGGCGGGGCTCCACCGTTTCCACCTTGGCTCGTGCGAGATGATCGTCTTGTCACCATTGCATTACCTGCGATATATATAATAATACTCAATTTGTATTTGCTTTCAAAAAAGTAGGACCCTAGTTTTGCAGGTCATGTGCATCTGCTAAGTCATAATTTAGACTAGACGAACAAGTACAAGAAGAATTTAAAGCAAGTTTTGGAGACATGTGAAGATGTCAAAACATTCTCTTCGTGCATAAGACTTTGGTGATGGAAAAAGGTGTTTCGTCGGTTTCTCTTCCCAATAGAAAGTACCTATCTCCATACGTCATGTTTATGCTGGTAAAAATCAAATCGTAATGATGAAACATATCTTTCCATTTTTGGAAGTATTTTCTCACCATCCTTTGAACTTATGATTTCGAACAAACTTTGAGTTTGATGAGTGATTATGTACTTGTTAACCCCTCCTCTTGACTTAGAGTTGGATTTCTAAGAGTTGTATAGAGTTTTTGAAAAAGACAAAAAATCATCACTTAACGGTTCATCTTTTTAACTTTCATAAGAATTTTGACTCTCTTAAGAAGTTTACTGATGAAGATCTTCCCTGATCGTTCATGGAGGAGATCACTTAAGTGTCGAAGTTCAATAAACTCCATATTCACCACGATCTTCTACTCTCCTGAGCATCTTAAGGAAGATAAAAGAGATCTCTAAGAATCCAAGAAATCTTTAGAAAAGTAACGAAAAACATGCAGATCTGTTGATTTTTGAGGTTCTTCTAGACTACACAGATCGTAAAGACTGTGTTGAGTCCGAGATCAACTCTTGAATCTTTAACAGAAATCTACACAGTGGTTTGAAAACCACACTTTTTAGAAAGATAATGAAACGATATAGAGTTGTTGATAGGGAGGTAGATTATATCTTCATACCTCCCTGTTTCTAGCGCCAAAATATAGTTGCATCTTTTCTGATGGCTACATCCAAATGAAGATAAAGACTAAAACTTACTCAAACATGCAAGATTCAAAGATAAACAAGATGTAAAGAGCACAAAAGTAAAGATTGACATAAGCATATAACGTGGTTCGTCCATGAATACCTACATCCTCGGGAAATAAGATGTTTTCTTTATTGATTATAAGGTATTACCCTTGAAAGAGCTACAAATCTCACTCAGATTTCTGACTCTTTCTCTGTCTAAATCTCTCTCTGGTATTCTCTCTAGAATGACCATCTAATAATACATTAGCTAACTTGTCCATCTCCTGCTACATGGACCGGTATTTATAAACAAATAAGAATCATGAAGGTTGGGCTTCACCGAGCTCTCGGATTCATCATGCATCGTCTTCCATACTTTGGATTGGTTCTATACTATTCCTCATAGTGGTATGCAAAGTTCTCCTCCGAGTCATCTCGCCCTGTTCGTCATCGTGAAGTTCTTCTCCGAAGATCCTCGTGCTGCTTAATCCACGAGTTATAGTATAGGTCGTCCAAGTCCTCTGATGAGACATAGACTCGCCCTCACTTCTTATGATCCTTCATTAAATGCAATGTTGCTTTTTAGACTTGACCGGCTGAATCGATTAGACCACTCATTCACATGCGTCGTTCATGTAGTGTTGGTGGCAGGCATCTCGATTCAGGCGAGATCACCTATATGGAGAATGATTCGGTGCTCCTACCTTATCATCTCATCATGAGGCCATCCCTTGAGATGTTGACATGTGGCCATCGGATATTTTACCCTCACATTACATATGATTTCTTAGTTTTTTTACAAGAAATGATCCGTCAACCTTGAAGTAGGTTTCTTATGCGATGACTAAAACGATAATATTTTTATTTTGTCCATACGAGTTTAATTAATCGTAGAGACCAATTTCTGTTAATTTTTTCACTCGTTTTTATAAGATGAGAGAAAATAAATTGGCATATTCTCTAAATCTTTTCCAATAAGGAGTGAATTTTTCAACCAATAATGGATTTTGTTTTCCTTCCAAAATCGATAACGACAATGATATCTTCATTTTTTTTACAGAAGAATCATATATGCAAATTGAAATTAGTTTCTATATAGATCCTAAAGGGATGATATGTCGTTATCTTGTTATTCACAATTGCAAACACCAATGAAACGGGAGATTGCTGCATTCCTGAGGGATATTAAGCAATATTTATTTATTTTCCTAATACTAATCTCCCAAATAGGGCCCGTTCAACTTGATGTTGAGATACGGTAGGACATAAAATATCAATGGGTGCGCTCCCAGCTTGATTAGACAATATTATTAGTCCTTGTAGTGACTAAATTGATCTTGAAATTAATTTATTTTCATAAAGAAGTGTCCACAATTTTTATTTGTTAATCTTTTTGGAGTTTTATCTGCATATTGTATATGTTTTTGGTTGTAATCATGAAAATCCATGGTTGATGGTAAATATGTATGTCTATTAAGATTACATTTTTTTTTTAAATGTCGAAAGACATATTTCATAAGGAGTATATGTCCTCGATTTAATCGGATAATACTCTACGAACTTGTTTTCGTATATGAGATGATTATATTTCCGCCATAATCATGGGTGATTATACATTACCAGACGTTTCTCTCCCATTTTTATTAAATCGAAAAAGGCTATCTACTAGGCGTGAAAATATCTCATCTAGCTTTTATTATAAGCTTATGCCGTTTGAAACAACAAATTCAATCACATATAGCAAGAAAGTAGCATTTTTATATAGGCTACAGATAGCTCCAATGGAGTCTATCATAATACAATTCACATTCTCAAATTTCCTATCTCCTCATTTGAATAGTAGGAGATTATCATGTCTGTGGCGCTGGTACCAGTAATTTTTTGAATTTTACTAAGTATGCATACACTCTAAGTTATGTGAGATCGTGATAAGAAAATTATTGTCGAATATTCATTTATAGTAGCTACTGCAATAAAAAATTATGGTGGTTGTTAACCCCTCTGCAGAAATAATATCGACATATGTGATTGGTTGGCATTCAATCCTAATTAGATTGGATTATTTTAATTTCTCAAGTGACGTAATATAAGGATCCTAACTAGGCTCGACATCTTCAAAGTGCCATGCCTAAAATTTACAGGTTGGTGTTAGTCATATTACGTATTAAGAAAGAAAAAAAATCCTTTTGAGAGCGATTACGGGTTATATGTTCAAACCATAGGATTGATTCAATAATGTTTTGTTCTCCATGTATGGTGCATTTGGCGTGGTATTCCTTGAAAGTCTTATATTGAATTTACACAAGAATTGTGATTGGGAACATATTCAAATTTGTAATCCTTGTAGGATTAAAATTATATTCAGACAGCCACCTGACTCGATTATGTTAGGTTTTAACAATCCTTTATGTTTTTTTAGAAATTTGGTACAAAATCAAAAATCTGGATTAACTAGTTGATGTTATGAACTTTACAGGTCTCTTGAAGAGTCATTAAAAACACTAAAAATCCTCGTTTAAGGAGCATAATTTCTTATTTTCCTTTTTCTTAAATCTATAGTTTCAGAATTATGCTTGCACACTTGTCTATTAAATTGACTATACATTATGGTTTGATGCTTGTTTTCTCTAGTACTCGTATAGTTGAGTTAGCATCCATAAATATGTCAAAAGTTGTACTCTTTTTCCTTCGTTTCAGGTTTTGTCCCATTTGGTTTTCCTGACAAGGTTTTAATGAGGCAACATCTTATAGAATTTTAATTTTCTTTCAAAATGTTGATATTTGTGCTCTTTTTCCTTCGCCCAAATTTTTTCCCATTGGGTTTTACTGGCAAGGTTTTAGTGAGGAATTATTCAACATGGTGGTCATCCAAGGCGGAGTTATATTAATTTTGGTTATTTTGTGGATTCCCACCATTAGCTTGATAATTTTGTTAGACCACATAATCATAATCATCTCCTATGAATTTGGATATCAACCTTATCCATATAAGGTATGATCACAATTTTTTTTCACTTTTGGTACTGTAACTACGTATTGGCACTTTGTTGAAGAAAGTACATCCACTACTTTTTCAAATCATCTCCAAGAAGCTAGCAATCCCAGAAGCAAGTCATCAATGTAATAACCATGAAGACTCGAGAACGCCGCTATTAGTAGACTAACACAAAAGTGGACTTCATCAACTAGCAATTTTCTAAACATAAGCGTTGTTATCTCCAACATTCAAGAAATTCGTTCATCGAAATTGCGAAGTCTCGACTTAAAGATTTGCAAGCCAAGATTTAACTGAAGTACTTATCAGGGGGAGCATCATAGTGAAAGGTATTTTACTGGACTATCACGTTGTACTCTTTTTCCTTCGTCAAGGTTTTGTCCCAGTGGGTTTCCTTGTCAAGGTTTTAATGAGGAAACATATGCATGTCCAGCTCCGTTCTAAGTTTACTAACAATTTTACTCTTTTCCTTTCGATTAGGTTTTGTCCCTTTGGGGTTTCCTGACAAGGTTTTAACGAGGCAATTATCTTAGACACAATGTCATCAGGGGGAGTGTTATAAACGTGTAATTATGTTAAGAATATCTAGGGTAAATCTCATTTATTACTGGGATGCCTTTGTGTCTAGCCCTATAAATAGAGGCTCTATATGTTTGTCTATTGTACTAATGAATAGAATTTGTCTCTCCTTCTTCTCCGTATTTTCTGTCTACTATATATTCTCAAGCCACTATTCACGGCCCAAAACAGCTAGCTCGACTTTTCTCCCACAATTTAAACCTTCATTTTAAGTGTGAAATTTCTTGTAAAATATTAAGGTGCGGTGAGCAAGAAGTCCAGAACCGCAGATTTCACCCGTATCCGTCCGTAAAATTACGGGTGAAACCCAATACGCAAGATTTATGGGTCGGACCGTCGGACACGGTTGGATTTTCCAAATCCGCACTTTTAGCGGTTTGGTTACGGTTAGACTTTGAAATCCGCGTATTCACCCATACCGTAGAACAATATTTATCGTCGGATATTGACGCGAATAGGTACTTCTTCTCACCCCTAATTTTAATACATGTTGTGATGGAGTCATTGGGGCATGGATTTCACCTAGTGAATTAAGTCCTAGAGAGTCATCCCTTCCTGATCAGAATCAACCAGATGAAAAAGCACACTCACCTTCCTCTAACACCATGTAGTAACCGCCGAACAGGCCGGTCACTCTAGCTCGTAAGAAGAAAAGTATGAATCCTAACCAGAAGAGGATGATCATGCAATGCGAGTATAAAAGGTCGTAGATGAAAAGCGCCGAAATATTCTTCTCCAAGGTTGCAGGTCATATATTCATATTTTCATATCTAAATTATTTGTTTGCGTGCTACAAAAGCGAACATCGCAACTGATAGTATAGTTGATGTGTCTTCAGGAATGGTGACAAATATTCATCGCAAGAAGATTCAAATTATTTCATAATCCAGAAGCAATGAAAGCTGATTTTTATCGAGCCTTCATCGTCGTCAAACAAAATACTATACTAACAGGGTTGTATTGGATCAAGATTTATATGGATAAAAGTAGATACTAGTTTACCTGAATCTAGTGGATTTATAACATTTCTTAAAAGAATCTTAAAGATTCTTAAAGATATATAATTTGGATTACAATGGATTGAATTAGAATTAATTCAGATTAATAAAAATTAAAATGGACTACTAAATCGTAATATAATTGAAAAAACAAAGATTATCATGCTTTCCTTGCAAAAAAAAAAAAAGAACCATCAATAAGTGTTGTTGGTGGTGGTGGGTGGAGGTGGTGATTGTTGATGGGTTATTGTTGGAGGTAGTGCTGGTTGGTGGCACTGGTGGTGGTTGTGTTGTGGTGGGTGCTCTCAGTTAGCAGTTTTTGTTGGGGGTGGTGGTGGGCGATGGTGGTTGGTGCTGGTGGTCAATGGTGGCTGTTGTTGGTGGTGGTGCTGTTTGGCGGTTTGTGGTGGTGGTGGTGGTCGGTAGTAGTAGTGGTGGGTGCAGGGGCGGAGACAAAATTCTAGAAATGAGTGGGCAAGTAAACAATCAGTGCACATTTGAGGGGGTGCAAAAGGGTTAAAATGACTAAAATGGGGGAAAATTCACTTAAATTAGGCTTGGAAAATTCACTACAGAGCCAAGGCGGGATGCTTGGGCTTGAAAAGGTCAATAGTTGGTATTTTCACCGTAGGGCAGTGCGTTCACACGAAATGCAGCTCAACCATCAGATGTTTATAGCCGGGAAATCTCTCGTTCACGCAATAGGTGGTTTCTTTTCTAAGAACGATATCACCTACGGTTAATCTGCATCCGGCTCAAATCACCCGCTTATCTGCGGATGTCAAATCCACGGGTGATTGTTTCGGACACGGTTGGATTTTCCAAATCCGCAACTTTGACGGGTTAGACGCGGGTGACCCCTAATCTGCATCCGTCCGTCCGTTGCACACCCCTAGACTGCTCACCATCCCAAAAAAAAAAGGTGTGGTAAGCCTCATACAACATACAACAGAAGCCCAAGTCCAAGAAGATGAAGTATGTGTGTTTTCCGAAGAAACCTGTGGTAGGCTTGCTTTTTCAATTGGGAAACTTAGGCGCAGGCCCAAAAAATTAATATTGTTTTTATCAGGCCCAAGATTAATTTTTAGTACCGTGACACCCATAATTATATGAAATTTTGTAAAATGTCTGCATAACGGGTTATGTATTAGGGGTATAGCTTGCAACGCAACTTGGATATAACATATCTAAAAATCCGCGCATTGGAATTTTAAAAAATTTATATCGTTGGAAATCTTTTTAAGAGATCTACACAACAAGTACAAACAACAATATCAAATGTAAGTTTTTTGCGAAAAAATCGGACACGATTGTTCTTTTAAGCAAAATTTTCAAAACTTCGGTATATAACCATTATGCAGCCACAAAAAACGATGCATAACACATTATACAAACACAACAAAAGATGCATAAAACTTTATGGAACCATATTTTAGTTCATGCATCTATTAATTTATGCTTAATCCATTTCCTTCGATGCATAAAAGATTATGCATCAGTTTTTTTAATTCAGTGCTTACAAAAATATGGTTGCATAATGCTTTATGATCCATTTTCTCAATTGCATAACATGTTATGCAGATATTATTGTAGGTGCATGACAAGTTATGCAACTTTTTTTTTGTTGGTTTGAATACTAACAAAAAAGTAGCTGCATAACGTGTTATGCAACCATTCTCTAGACTGCATAACAAGTTATGCAACAACAACAAAAGGCTGCATAACTTATCATACACCTACAATAATAGCTGCATAACGTGTTATGCACCTTCAAAGAAGCACAACTAAACCGAAAAAAACATTGAACAAAACAAATCTGCTATGGGGTCACCAAATTTCACAAGAGTTACCATCCGATAGGTATGATATGTGGAATTATTATGTTTATATATGAAACGTATGTGCTGGAAGAACTTATAGGCCTATCCACAAGCAGGTTCATTAAAATTAGCATTTGTTTACTGTAAGTGCACCCATGATGCCACAGAAAATTCCAGAACCTTGGGCATCCAAAGATTTTCATTACGAAAGTAATGCACAACTTTTCAACTAGAAACGCTAGTGTGAGTCTCTGATAAGCTGAAGTTCATCTGAACGAGTGGAAATCTGTATGGGGAATCACATAACCGCAAGTGGCAGCAACACCACATCAACATTTCCAACACCATTTACCTGAAATTTGAGACTACACATTTCCTCTTCTCAAACCCTTACTGCCAATTTCTCATTCTCCGTGGACTTATTCAATCTTCTTGTTCACTTGAATCCCATAACGCCATCATCTGCAGTTCATCTTCACATATGTAGATGCATTCTTGCACCCATTTGAATTCTAGAAATGAGTTCCATCACGAACAATATCATCTCATGTTCATCACTTGCACCTGTAATTCACCATTTCATCCATCAATATCCTCTCCAATTACTTCACAAACCGCCACTGCAATAAACCCATATTTCTAAATCCCTAATTTCTCATTCCATCTCTTTCTCGAATTCGATCAGACCCATCATGTCTCTTTTGATTCTTCACAGATTCCTTAATTCGAACTCAACATTTAGCTCATAATCCCATCTCATTTGCACAATCAACTATCTCGTTCAAATCCTTGTTGAGACAGTACCTTTGATTTTTCATCAACAACCACAAAAATCACCGGAGAATAACACACAAACCACCGTCTCGGATTTGATTAAAGGGAAGAAGGCCATCTTGTTTGTTGTACAAGATGCGTTTAGCAATGAAAACATATCTATATCGCTATACATTAGTAGTTTCCTACCTGTAGATGTAGGGTTTTGACATTGTTGAGACAAAATATGTTTTATGAAAGAAGAAACATAATTTATTAAATTATGGGTGCGCGTATGAAGTTTCACGCCTGTGGATTTCACAATGGACAAAAAAAAAAGGGTGTGGCAGTAGTTTTCACTTTTCAATTCCATTACATTGTTTGATTTCCATCAAAGCATGGTTAGAACTTAAAATATCCCACAATGTAGCAAAGCTGATTCATGGGTCTTCTGGTTCTCTACTTACTTCTTAGTCAAAATCAACTCGCTAGTGATAAATGAAGATTTCATATTTGATCTTTCGAGATGGTACTTGCCAACAAAGAAAATAAAAAATTATGACATTCCTAGTAATTCACATGATTACAACCAATAATTCAAATGCACAAAACGTTACACAAGACTCTTTGAAGAAAAGATTTTGATCACTCTATTACGATTAATTGCATCGCTAGCTCTTGCAACTTATTGCAATAAGAAAATCATATATGGATTGATAGTGCTTGAATAAAAAAAATCTATATATGGCTCATGATATATGAAGTTTTCGTATCGCGGAAAATGGGTAATTTGATCAAAATCCATAAAGTGCGGGAGTAATGGACTTGTAAAATATTGGTCTGGGTAAAAAAGACAAAAGGAAATTTATTCATATATACCCTCTACTTTAAACTTTATTGTTTATCACATCATTTTGTCTCTCCTATTTATCTTCTTTCCCTACTTTAAAATTCCTAGCATTTTTAGGGGCGACACTAAAAGAACTAAGGGCGACACATAAGACAAAAAATGGTCAACCAAACATAAAATATAGCCATCCCTTATCTCTTGTTTTATTTAATGGCCAAACTACCCTTCACAATCGGTAAATAACTTTACAATTGGGAAGTTAATCCACAATCAGAAGTCAATTTAGTTTATATAACTTCCGAATATAAAGTATCCCCAAAATAAAATCTTCTATATTTTAAATTTTGGTTGAGCCTATAATCGGTAGTAAATGAAGTTATCCTCAGTTCCGATTGTATAGTAGACCTCTTTGCCAAAATCCTACCATAATTGGTAGTCAAGATAGTTTATACAACTACCGAATATAGAGTAGCACCAAAATGAGATTTTGCCAAAATCCTATATCTATTGAATTTTGGTTGAGCCTATAATCCGTAGTAAATGAAGTTATCCGGACTTCCGATTATACAGTAGACCTCTTTGCCAAAATTCTACCATAATCGGTAGTCAAGATAGTTTATATAACTACCGAATATAGAGTAGCCCCAAAATGAGATTTTTCCAAAATCCTCTTTTTTTATGAATTTAGTTGAGCCTATAATCGGTATTAAGTGAAGTTATCCTGACTTCCGATTATACAGTGGCTTTCTTTGCCAATATCCAACCATATTCGGTAGTCAAAATAGTTCATATAACTACCGAATATGGAGTTGCCCCATAAAGAGATTTGGAAATTTTTTTTTTTTTTTTTTGAATTTTGGAGTATCCTATAATCGATAGTAAATGAATTTATCATTAACTTCCGATTAATAGTAGACCCAAATACGCATTTAGCACAAATTAATATCAATCGGTAGTCTCTATGTGTTTTTTAACTACCGATTATATTACCAATAATCAGATTATAAAAAAAAAAAGTATTTTACTTCCAATTATTAAATGGAATTAAGGTATTCTACTAACATTTAGGACATCCCATAACCTTGTCTATGGGTTGGGAATAAAAAAATTGCCCCTAATTATTTTGGGGTCTCCCCTAAAAATGCCAGGTTAAACTTAATCTCCAGAAAGGTCTTAACTTCCGAAATGTAAGTCGAATTTTAATAAAGTTTATATTTTTGGAAAGGGCTCGAAAATCTCTACAAAACAAGATTCATTGTTGATATGAAATTCGAAAAAAAATAAAAAAAATAAACCAGGCCGAGGGTACATTATGCACCCAGGTGCAACTTGGCCAAAATTTACTTCTTTTAAAAATATGCATTATGCACCCATGTGCAACTTGGACAAAATTTATTTCATAAAATAATATGCATTATGCACCCAGGTGCAACTTGGAAAAAATTTGTTTCATAAAATAATATGCATTATGCACTCAGGTTCAACATAACCAAAATTTATTTTCTATAAGAACATGCTTTATGAACCCAGGTGCAACCTGGTCAAAACATTTTTCATGTAAGAATCAAAAACATATGCATTATGCACTTGGGTGCAACCAACCAAAGAGTATTTCACGTCAGAATTATACATTATGCACTCAGGTGCATCTTATATACTTTGTGAATAAACTAAGTTTATCCTAATAATCACCTACAATATATACTACACAACCAAAATCACTAGTTCATGATATCGAGCAATAAACCCACCACCATTATCATCACATTCATCATTAACACCTTAACCAAAAACAAGTATTAAAGAAGAAAAATATGAGGAACAACAAAAAATTCAAAAAAGTACATATTATGCACTCGGGTGGATCTAGGCCAAAAATCATTTTTCTACTAGAATATACATTACGCACTCAGGTGCATCTTGTGTATTCCGTGGATAAATCAAAGTTAGAAATTTCTTGATTTCTTACGAAAACTTGCCAAAGGCAAGGCTCATAAATCATACATCCGTCCATCAACTTTTATATCTGACCGCAACCCCTTTCATGATTCAATGAAACTTTGTGATTCCCACACTAAGTTTCGTTTTCCATCATCTGGAACTAGTAGTACAAGCTCGCGATTCTCGCTGCCTTTTCCCATTGTTCAAGCAATTTATCAAACACTTGATATGTATGTTTTTAATCTGTTATTAGAGTTGGTTGACCCTTAAATTAATAAGATGAACAACAACAACAACATGCTTCAAAAAAAAAAAAAAACAACAACAAAAAAGAAAAAAAATGCATTATGCTAAGACATCGCAACTGTATTTGGATTAACAAACTTCAATTCATTGCTCAGAGCTACCAATAAGGACAAACTAAGCAAACCAGTGAGAAGGGGACAATGAAAATTCCCTTTCACAACCTTCACTAGTTGTTGCAACGTCAAATCGTTCAAAAGAAAGCAAAACATCTCATCTGAAATAACAATCTTCATATGGTTTGGTTACTTTGGTAGATAGGAACCAAGTAAACCCATCGTAGTTATTTTCAGTTTTCTTAGTTGATATCAGAATCATCAAAATCAGATGATGGAAACAACTCAATCAATTTTGTTAAATTTACCTTTGTTCATCGACGTAATAGAAAAAATTATCCAACCAAAACGATACCACAAGGTATCAAAATCCGATCTTTACCCCCGTCGCGGAACCCATTGCATGAATCAATCATAAAATGGAAATCTCTGATAGGTGTAGCAGTTCGATAAAAATATCACTAGAGGGGCTGATATATTAAGACAAAAAGGGTTATTAGATGGTAATTTCAAAAGGCCCTTATAAGAAAAAATAAATGATAATGACTAATTAACCCTTACATAGGTTAATGTTGATAATCAAGTTTCAATTATATTTATTCTAAAACAAAATCAGATTAGTTTTAGAGGGCAAAAAAGTGTAGAGGAGAAAAAAAGAAAAAAAATTGTGATATTTTTGAAACCCTAGGTTTTGATTCAATCAACCAAAATAAGTGAATCTTTATATTACTAGGTTTACCTCTAACTTAGGTCCAATTAGCTTTTTGTTGCTCAAAATTATCTAAACTACGTAAAAAAGATCAAAACTTTTACATTTTCAGAGATACTTACGGTTGGAATTGTTCATGTAACCAACCGTAAGTGGGAGTTACGGTTCATAACTGATGAACTACCAACCGTAACTAGTTAAATTTGGGGAAAACCCAATCGTAAAACCAGTTACGGTTGGTAGAAAAAACTTGAGACGAACTGTAAATAATTACGGTTTGTAAGCTGAGGATCGAGACCAACCGTAAAAAAACTACGGTTGGTATATCAACTAAATATTTGAACCATAAACATCTATTTGAGCCTCAGGAACATTTACGGTTGATGATGGTTGATACAAATACAAACCGTAACCGTATTACGGTTGATAAGTTATAAGCCGTAAAAAAATTTGGAGACATGCAGGAAGATTTACGGATCGTAACAGTGGTTTCGACACCAACAGTAAGTGAAGTTGCAGTTGCAAAAAAGAAACGTAACTGAACTAAATTCTCATATTTACTAATCTACGGTTGGTAATTGGACTCTTATAAACCGTAACAACTTCAAAATATTCCATTATGTGCGGAATTGATTTAAAATCAACCGTAACTAACATGAACCCAGAATTTAGAATTTCAATTTTCATCTAAAACTCTAATTTTCGATAACAATTTAACCTAAATCGAACAAAATTAAGTAAACCCTAACTGGGTTTTTCAAAACAAACCTCATATAAGTCATTCCCATTGATTTTTCCGGTTGGAGGTCGGCTATGGAGGTGAAGAGATGATGAAGGACGGTTTGTTTCTTCTCATCCTTCATTTAGGTTTAAAAACTGTGGAGGACAATATCGTTTTTTAAAATTAAAAGGGTAATCTAGACAATTTACACTACCATTAAGACACCCCCTAACCAACTAGAGAGACGTTAATATCATAGTTTAACCACTCTAATAATTCCTTCAGCCCGTATAACAGGTTACTAAAAAAAGGGTATTATTGATAGTTAAATTTATTGGAAAATCAAATTTTGGATTAAATATCCGGTTTAGGATATTTAAACAGTATCTTTTAGGTTTTAGGATATTTGACCAAAGGTGATCATACTTTGCTTATTATCTTTTAGACCCAGGAATTCAAATCCAAGGGCTAATTAACCAAAAAAATTTGTCGTATTTGACCATTTGAGATGGCAATGTTGCCAAAAAGTAAACAATGACCTTCCAGGTAATTTACATGAAGTAAACAATGACCATTTAAATCAACGGAACATCATTACGCACTCTTCGAAGGAAACTAGACTTTGATCACTATATATACTACTAATAATTGCACCTCTCGCGCAGCTTACTGTAATAAGATAACCATAATGACCAGTTGAAGTAGCATAGGAAAGTCTTGAAGATTTTGAATTATTATGGATTCACAGAAATTTGTTATGAATTTTTAGGGAGTAGTTTTGTTTCTGAATCTCCGTAGGAACTTTAACATCTGTTGCTAATCCAAGATACTCGAGAAGCCTTATAATGTACCAAGGAACGTCGATCTGCCACCATTCAAGCCCAAATCGAGCCGAAAACTCGAAGGTGTGATGGTTGTTGTGCCAACCTTCTCCAAACGCTAGATATCCCACCACCCAGTTGTTCTTGGATAAATCTTTGGTGTTCCATGGCCTTTTTCCCCATTTATGGCAAACTGAACTCACCATGAATGAGCCATGGTGCACAGCTGCTATTCTCACACTCTATAAGAAGTAGAAGAATACAAAATTATCAATTTCACTTGTTTTGTTTATAATATTTTGCTGACTGCAGAAGTTAAAGTCTCAAATATTTTTGATACGAATAAGCTTAAATTTGAAAAATAAATATTATAGCAGAAATTAAAAAAAATCACAGAGACGTGCAAGATTAACCAGAGGATATGCGGCACTAATTTTGGACATGTACTTTACCATTCCCCAAATAAGGTATGGCAAGCCTCCTACAACGTACAACAGAACTGCAAGTCCAAGGAGATGAAGTAAGTGTGTTCTCTGAAGAAACCTATAGTAGGCTTGCTTTTGTAAATCCATTACATTGTTTGGATTTCCGCACTGCAAAACATGCATGGTTTTAGAAGATCGCCAAAAACTTATCAGATGCAAATATATATGATCTATAACAAATGCTCAATAAAGATGGAATATAACCTTTTCTCGAAGATAGTCGTTTTGAAAAACCCAATTGATATAGCTGAACCAAAATCCTTCAATTGGACTATGTGGGTCTCGGTCAGAATCTGTGAACTGATGGCGGTATCGATGAACACTTACCCAATGTATCGGGTCTCGCTGATGAGCAAGTTTAGCAACAAAATTGAACAAAACAAGATACACATATCAACACAGACAATCCACAATGATAATTAAGGGTTAAATACACTAACCTGTACAGCATCAAGTCCAAAATAAGCAAACAAGTATTCAAGTGATTTTGGGAGCTTAAAACTATTGTGACACAGGTTTCTATGGTAACATAGACTTATCCCTACAGGTCCAGTCAGTAGAGCCAATACGGCCGCAACCCCAAATGCGTTCCAAGTGAAGTAGAAAGGAGCAAATAAGAGCCCTATATGTTCTCTGGTGACTACCACCAAGTTCAGGAGATCCCAGAAAACAACTTTTCTTTTCTTCTGTTTCAACTGCAACACATCATTTGGATTATGAACACGATCTCCAGCCATTTCTGATCCTTAAGACTGTTATCAAGTTCTTTTGCATATTATATGTATATATACAGTATAAGATGTGGTGCCAGACCATCAATGGTGTACCACACTACCACATCAAGGTGGTATAAAACGATCATTGTTAAAGGGGCATTAAAGTGGTGCCAAGTTAAGCACTATGGTGGTACAGATCTTTAGGCACCAATTAATTCTCCTTTAGCGATGTTTTTTTGTACCACCTAGATGTGGTAGTGTGGTACCCATTATTTATCAATAGATCTAGAGCCCTAAAATTTGAGCTCACTCTTGAAAAGGCTGATAATTCTCTAAGGGGGTGGAAGCTCTAGCAGGTATACAATCTTAACTAATTCCATACTTTGAGATGCATGCGCACCTTTTCCATCTAATGATGTGCTACGCTTACTGTTGAATATTCAACACCAACTTAGTCAAGAGTTCACACCTATCTAGACTAACCTAGAAATATCTAGGATGTCTAGAGTCAATATTAGACAATTAACATGTGTAAAATGAGTGTTCTAGGGTTAGACAAATCAAACAAGAATACTAGATTGTCTAGTAGTTGGTTTGGTAAGCCTCCATAGGCATAGTTGTTAGCCTCCAAAGGCATAGTTGTTAGCCTCCATAAGCATAGTTGTTAGCCTCCAAAGGCATAGTTGTTAGCCTCCATAGGCATAGTTCTCTTCTTCTTTTTGTAGCCTATAAATAGGCATGTTGTATTCATTTGTAAGTAAAGCAATCAAGAATCAATCAATACAAGGTTCAAGTTACAAAGTCCTTGCTTCCACCCTCACTACTAGAGTTCTAGGAGCTCTATACGAGCAACACCACTATGCTCGTATATCTCCGAAAAACATTATCAAGGGTTTTAAGTTCTTGATAAAAGTATAAATTTTAACTTGGTATCAGAGCTCGTTCGATCCGAAATGGGCGTAAAATTTTCCGCTACGAATTGATGGGTTTCAAAGCTTTCGAGTTGAGAAGATATGAAGTTTAAGAAGGAGAAGATGCAAACACCACTAAGAAGATTTCAACCATTCCAACTGTCAAAAAAAAAAAAAAAAAAAAAAAAAAAAATCCTACCTTCACAGGAGCAAAAACGCCTCCATGTGGAAAAAGAAAAGTAGAGAAGAAAAAAGAAATCACTTTTTGATAAGTGACCAGAAGACAAGTTTGAGGGAAGAGAGCAATAATTTTCCTCCTCAAATTGTTTACAAAATTCTAAAGACAATTGTGGGAAGAGTGCACCAAGGATTTCCTCCACAATCGTTCAAGAGTTTTAGAAGCCGATATCATGAAAACGTCAACAACGAATGCCTCCATATATTGAGGGAAGAGAGCTTCAAATGATCGCCTCCTCATATTGTGGGAAGAGAGCCTCAATGAGACGACCTACTCGGTTTTGAGAGAAAAAAAATGGCAAGAAAGCCATGTTTGTCACGACAACATCAAGTTTCTACTTGTGACACGAAGCCGGTGGACATGTATCCACTGGAAGAAGAAAAACTACTGCTACTACAAGACAAAGCTTTTGTAATATCGACATTTCAAAAATGTTGAATTTGTAGAGGCTTGCACGCAGAAGTTAGGAGACATACTAAATGAGCAAGAAATACTAAAAGAGAAGAAATGGGGTCTCCATGAAGAAAAAAAAAATGGGGTCTCCATGAAAAAAAAAAAAAAAAAAAAAAAAGATAAAAGAGAAGAAGAAAGGGTCACTTCCTAATAAGTGATCAGAGAAGGGTTTGAGGGTAAGAACAATAAGTGGTTGTTTCCTCAAATCGGGAAGAAAAAAAAAAAAAAATATTGAGGGTAAGAGCAACAGATTGCTTCCTCAATTGTCGAAGAAAAGCATGGCATGTTTGTCACGAGATACTAAATCATACTCGTGATAAGAAGAAGAACAAAAAAAAAAAAAAAAAAAACCGCGGTACGTGGCGGCAAACATAAAGAGTTTACTACGAGCGAAGCAAGCATGAGGAGATAAGAGCCGCAAACGGAGATTGGGTGAATATCAAAAAGAAAAACAGAGCCATTACAAATTACGGGGGAGTGTTGGAATTACCTAATTTGTAATGTCCAAATGAAGTCTAAATGGGTTTACAGGTGTTTGTTTAAATACGTACAAACCAAAGTGTGACAATTATGTCATAGCGTGGCAAATCTGTTATGAATTCAGAAATGTGGCAAATCTGGATAAAGTGGCAAATTTGTAAAATCAAATAACAAGAAGAAAAATAGTTAGAGCTTGTGGCAGAAGCTTGACGAAATGAAAGATTGTGAGAGAATCTGGATAACCAAAGAAGTGTTACAGTTTTCGAACAAAAGCGTGACTGGAACAAAGATGAATAGAAGAAGAAACAACAAAAATGTTGTGAAGAAACGGAAGCAATCACCAAGTGGTGATGAGATAGAGAACAACAAAAGTGGGTGAAAATCCTATGAGTTGTCTAAAGAGTACAACAAGTATTTTACTGATACGAAGAGGACCGCAATGTCCCTAAACTACGATGGAACCCGTATGTTCTAAAACTACGAAGAGGACCGCAATGTCCCTAAACTACGATGGAACCCGTATGTTCTAAAACTACGAAGAGGACCGCAATGTCCCTAAACTACGATGGAACCCGTATGTTCTAAAACTACGAAGAGGACCGTAATGTCCTTAAACTTCCGAAGAGGACCATAATGTCCTTAAACTTCCGAAGAGGACCATAATGTCCTCAAACTTCCGAAGAGGACCGAAACGTCCTTAAACTATGAAGAGGACCGAAACATCCTTAAACTATGAAGGGGACCGAAACGTCTAAGATAAAGATAAGTTGGAAAGTAGGTGTTGAGGGGGAGTGTTGAATATTCAACACCAACTTAGTCAAGAGTTCACACCTATCTAGACTAAGTTGGTGTTGAATATTCAACAATTAACATGTGTAAAATGAGTGTTCTAGGGTTAGACAAATCAAACAAGAATACTAGATTGTCTAGTAGTTGGTTTGGTAAGCCTCCATAGGCATAGTTGTTACAGATCCTGACAAGTTTAATATTGCTCTTTTATCTGGATTGGCCTGGTGACTTATTAAGAAAATACCTATTAACTGTGGGTGCAGCTTTTGAAAGGTAAGAATTAGTTGAAAATAGACATATCTTAGGGCATACTTTGATCATCAGAATGTAAATAGAATTAGTGCTGTTTATATTAAGAAAGGTGAGGAAGATAATTTACACTGGATACATAGAAACAAGGAATTGCATGTTTACAACTAAATCTGCTTTACTTTCTTATTTCTGGGTCTGCTAACTGGCATGATGCTTGTTTTTGGAAAAAACTACGGAAAATACAAATTATTCGTGTCTCTTTATTTGTTCGAAAAGTGTTCGGTAATGTTCTACCTTTAAACACAATCTGCAGCCATTTTAGGTCCTTAAATTTATTATAGTTTGGATAACTTATGCAAGTTAAAGAGCGGCCAGGATTCATTCTTAGGAAAGCTAAATCTACGGCTATAAGATGATCAGTTTAATTAACTTTTAATAATAAATGTTCTATTAGTATTTCATGATAAATATTTGTTTAATTAATCAAATAAATACACTTTCATTAATACAGTACATAATAGATTTATTTTATACTAAAATCAGTTGACACTAATGGTGGTTGTGATGGTGGGCAGGGGTGGTGGATTAGCGGTGGGTGTTGGTGAGAATGGTGGAGCGATGACGTTAATGGTGGTGGTGGTGGTGGACGAAGTAGTGGTAGTGGGATGAGAAAGGTGTCCCAAGGTAGATAAATTACATAATTACCCGTGGTTTTTTTTTTTTTTTTTTGGTATTAGTTTTTAAATTTGTTTCTTTTTTTCATTTTTTTTAATTTATAATAAATATTATAGGCTAGATTTTTGTCGGGATGGGATAGGAAAGAAGATGAACAATTTAGGACTATAAAGTAACAAAGCTCATTCTGAAAATTAGATACCAAACCAAGATAAATAGCCGTTATTGAAAAAATTACCATATAATTGGTAGTTTTATTTTTCATAGATTAGGAGTAGCTATTCAAAAAGGAGTTTGCGCCCAGCTTGTTGCTCGGTTGTCAACTAAAGCTTTGTACGATTCTTAATATCCTATATATGTTCTTATATTTTTTATGACAAAAAAAAAATTTAAAAAAAAAATATAAAATTATTTTTTTGACGTATTAATCTAAATTTTGCATTTGTGACAAGTTAGTAAAGATAAAGAGCGGCTGAGATTTATTTAGGAAAAAGATAAAACAATGGTTGTGGTTGTTTACATCATTAACTTCAAATAATAAATATTTTATTAACCTCTCATTATAAATGTCTTAATAATATATTTTCATTAAATAAATAATAAATTTATTAATAATCATTACAGATGATTAGTGTGGTCTTTGTGAATGGTAGTGCATGGATCCCGTGACATTAATGTTGGCGGTGGAAAAGGTAGGATGGGTGGTTTTGGTGATGGTAGTGCATATGCTCAATGTGTCGGCACTATGGGAAAATTAGTAATCTACAACTGTAGATTGACAACTCGTAAATTAAAAGTTGTAAAAGGTGTCATGTTTTACAACCTTTTCCAAACAAAAGTTGTCAAAGTAAAATATGTCCAACTCTTAGGACCAATGAGTTCCTAAGTGTAGTGACGAGAATCAGAACCACAACTTGTTGTGTGAAAAGGGTTGCAGAGAGAAGTGACCACCTTTAGAATTTACAACTCATATCTTAAAGGTAGTGAATAACTGTATAACAACACGCATATGAGTTGTTGAAGGTAAAAAAAAAATTTGATAATGAAAAATGTTCTTTGAGAGATTCGAACCCAAGCCTAATGCGTGTTAGCATAAGTCATCAAGCATCCTTCCGATTTCTCAATATTGTCATTTTTGTGCTTTTTTTTTCTGATCAATATTCACAACCTTTACAAGGGTTGTAAAATGAAAAATTAACTTTGAAAAAAAATGAGGCTAAGGTGAATCGAACCTAAACTTCCTCTGTCTAAGACTTGGATTCCAACCACCCTTCCACATTTACATGTCTGCTTATATTTTACATTTACTTTTATAAAAAAGTGATAAGGAAAAAAATGTTGAAGGAGAAAAAGGATAAATACACCTTCTACAACCCCCTTAGGAGTCGTCGTAGAGGTATAAGAACTTGTGCTAAATTTTTATCACTTTTGCAAAAATATTCCAACTTCTGCTAAATTTTTATCACTTCTGCTAAATTTTATTCACTTCTGCAAAAAACATCTCACTTCTGCTCAAAAAAATTGTCATCACTATTGACAACCTTTATTAGAGTTGTCGTAGAGGTATAAACTCTTCTGCTAAATTTTATTCATATTACGAAGGAATCTTACCTGTAAATGGATGGATTCATCGTTCTTACCAAGTTTCCGACTTATAACTGTCCAATCACGGCCAGGTTTCGATCTCGGAGCCAGGGTATGCATACAATATGCCAGAATAGGGTTAGTTTAATGTTCGGGGAATATTTCGAAGGAATCTTACCTGTAAATGGATGGATTCATCGTTCTTACCAAGTTTCCGACTTATAATAGTCCACTCCCGGCCAGGTTTCAATCTCTGAGCCAGGGTATGCAAAAGATATGCCAGAATATGGTTTCTTTAAGGTTTCGAGGAATATTCCGAAGGAATCTTACATGTAAATGGATGGATTCATCGTTCTTATGAAGTTTCTAACTTATAGTAGTACACTCACGGCCAGGTTTCGATCTCGGAGCCATGGTTTGCATACGATATGCCAGAATATGGTTTATTTAAGGTTTCGGGGAATATTCCGAAAGAATCTTACCTATAAATGGATGGATTCATCGTTCTTACGAAGTTTCCGACTTATAATAGTCCACTCCCGGCCAGGTTTCGATCTCGGAGCCAGGGTATGCAAACGATATGCCAAAATATGGTTTCTTTAAGGTTTCGGGGAATATTCCGAAGGAATCTTACACGTAAATGGATGGATTCATCGTTCTTACGAAGTTTCCGACTTATAGTAGTCCACTCACGGCCAGGTTTCGATCTCGCATCCAGGGTTTGCATACCATATGCCATAATATGGTTTGTTAAATGTTTCGGGGAATATTCCGAAGGAATCTTATCTGTAAATGGATGGATTCATCGTTCTTACCAAGTTTCCGATTTAAAATAGTCCACTCCCGGCCAGGTTTCGATCTCGGAGCCAGGGTATGCAAACGATATGCCAGAATATGGTTTCTTTAAGGTTTCGGGGAATATTCCGAAGGAATCTTACATGTAAATGGATGGATTCATCGTTGTTACGAAGTTTCCGACTTATAGTAGTCCATTCACGGCCAGGTTTCGATCTCGGAGCCAGGGTATGCATACAATATGTCAGAATAGGGTTAGTTTAATGTTTCGGGGAATATTCCTAAGGAATCTTATTAGTAAATGGATGGATTCATCGTTCTTACCAAGTTTCCTATTTAAAATAGTCCACTCCCGGGCAGGTTTCGATCTCGGAGCCAAGGTTGGCATACCATATGCCAGAATATGGTTTGTTTAATGTTTCGGGGAATATTCCTAAGGAATCTTACCTGTAAATGGATGGATTCATCGTTCTTACCAAGTTTCCGATTTAAAATAGTCCACTCCCGGCCAGGTTTCGATCTCGGAGCCAGGGTATGCAAACGATATGCCAGAATATGGTTTATTTAAGGTTTCGGGGAATATTCCGAAGGAATCTTACATGTAAATGGATGGATTCATCGTTGTTACGAAGTTTCCGACTTATAGTAGTTCACTCACGGCCAGGTATCGATCTCGGAGCCAGGGTATGCATACAATATTCCAGAATAGGGTTAGTTTAATGTTTCGGGGAATATTCCGAAGGAATCTTATCTGTAAATGGATGGATTCATCGTTCTTACCAAGTTTCCGATTTAAAATAGTCCACTCCCGGCCAGGTTTCGATCTCGGAGCCAGGGTATGCAAACGATATGCCATAATATGGTTTCTTTAAGGTTTCAAGGAATATTCTGAAGGAATCTTACACGTAAATGGATGGATTCATCATTCTTACGAAGTTTCCGACTTATAGTAGTCCACTCACGGCCAGGATTCGATCTCGGAGCCAGAGTATGCATACAATATGCCAGAATAGGGTTAGTTTAATGTTTCGGGGAATATTCCGAAGGAATCTTATCTGTAAATGGATGGATTCATCGTTCTTACCAAGTTTCCGATTTAAAATAGTCCACTCCCGGCCACGTTTCGATCTCGGAGCCAAGGTTTGCATACCATATGCCAGAATATGGTTTGTTTAATGTTTCGGGGAATATTCCGAAGGAATCTTACCTGTAAATGGATGGATTCATCGTTCTTACCAAGTTTCCGATTTAAAATAGTCCACTCCCGGCCAGGTTTCGATCTCGGAGCCAGGGTATGCAAATGATATGCCAGAATATGGTTTATTTAAGGTTTCGGGGAATATTCCGAAGGAATCTTACATGTAAATGGATGGATTCATCGTTGTTACGAAGTTTCCGACTTATAGTAGTCCACTCACGGCCAGGTTTCGATCTAGGAGCCAGGGTATGCATACAATATTCCAGAATAGGGTTAGTTTAATGTTTCGGGGAATATTCCGAAGGAATCTTATCTGTAAATGGATGGATTCATCGTTCTTACCAAGTTTCCGATTTAAAATAGTCCACTCCCGGACAGGTTTCGATCTCGGAGCCAGGGTATGCAAACGATATGCCAGAATATGGATTCTTTAAGGTTTCAGGGAATATTCCGAAGGAATCTTACACGTAAATGGATGGATTCATCGTTCTTACGAAGTTTCCGACTTATAGTAGTCCACTCACGGCCAGGTTTCGATCTCGGAGCCAGGGTATGCATACAATATGCCAGAATAGGGTTAGTTTAATGTTTCAGGGAATATTCCAAAGGAATCTTTTCTGTAAATAGATGGATTCATCGTTCTTACGAAGTTTCCGACTTATAATAGTCTACTCCTGGCCAGGTTTCGATCTCAGAGCCAGGGTATGCAAACGATGTGCCAAAATATGGTTTATTTAAGGTTTCGGGGAATATTCCGAAGGAATCTTACACGTAAATGGATGGATTCATCGTTCTTACGAAGTTTCCGACCTATAGTAGTCCACTCTCGGCCAGGTTTCGATCTCGGAGCCAGGGTATGCAAACGATATGCCAAAATATAGTTTCTTTAAGGTTTCAGGGAATATTCCGAAGGAATCTTACACGTAAATGGATGGATTCATCGTTCTTACGAAGTTTCCGACTTATAGTAGTCCGCTCACGGCCAGGTTTCGATCTCGGAGCCAGGGTATGTATACAATATTCCAGAATAGGGTTAGTTTAATGTTTTGGGGAATATTCCGAAGGAATCTTATCTGTAAATGGATGGATTCATCGTTCTTACCAAGTTTCCGATTTAAAATAGTCCACTCCCTTCCAGGTTTCGATCTCGGAGCCAAGGTTTGCATACCATATGCCAGAATATGGTTTGTTTAATGTTTCGGTTAATTTTCCGAAGGAATCTTACCTTTAAATGGATGGATTCATCGTTCTTACCAAGTTTCTGATTTAAAATAGTCCACTCCCGGCCAGGTTTCGATCTCGGAGCCATGGTATGCATACAATATGCCAGAATAGGGTTAGTTTAATGTTTCGGGGAATATTCCGAAGGAATCTTATCTGTAAATGGATGGATTCATCGTTTTTACGAAGTTTCCGACTTATAATAGTCCACTCCCGGCCAGGTTTCAATCTCGGAGCCAGGGTTCGCATACAATATGCCAGAATAGGGTTTGAAGGATCAGAACCCTCCCGAAGCTTCTAAGTTTATAGTTTTTATGTTCTTATACCAAATTTGAAGTTCAAATCAACACTGAGCTTCATATTTATCGATTTTGATGATGTATCATGCTAAGTTTGAAGTCAGAACCCTCCCGGAGCTTCTTGGCTCATAGTTTGTATGTTCTTATACCACATTTGGAGTTCGAATCAGTTTTGAGCTTCATATTTATCGATTTTGATGATGTATCCAACTAAGTTTGAAGTCAGAACCATCCTGAATTTCGTGGTCCATCTCTAGTAATCTTATAACCTAAGTTTACCAGTGCGACTAGTCGAAATTCAAACCTGAAGCACAAAGAGAAAGCACAAAGAAACACACCAATTATCATTTTCCAGATTCATTCCTATACATTTTTTGGATTTTTTTATATCAGAGTGTCGATAACAATGTCCTAAATTTATTAATATTTTTTTTGGATTTTTTTTCATGTTGAAGATTGATAATTAAACCGAAAACATGAGTTCATATTAACACAAAGAAAAAAAACTTACCTTGATCCGTATGACACTCTTAAGTTAAATTTATACCGTCCATAAATTTTTCCTAATCCGTATGACCCCATCCTACGCATCTTATTCATTCAAATTCTTTTACATAAAATGAATTTTTTTTTTCTCTCACTTACCTTCACTCACGTTTCTTTCTCTCGTCTCTCATCTTTCCATCCCTTAGAAAAAAAAAATCCTCACTTCACTGAAATCGAACCAATTTTTTCAACCAAATTTCAGTAAAACCCTAATTTGTTCTTCAGTTTTCTAATATGATGTTTGGGTTTCAAGGTTCACCATGAACGGGTGTAGCTAGGATTTTGAAACCCTTGTTTCTTCCAACAAACCCTAATTCACTGATTTCCAAAATCCTTGATTCTCTTTTCGATTTCATACTGAATCCTCACACACCCTAGTTTTAGTTCAAGTAGAAACCCTTAATTTCATCATTGATTTCTCTATTTATTCGTATTAACACCACCTTCTATCATCTTGAAGTGAAGATTTGGTGATTGAGAAGAATTAGGTGATGGGTTTCTGTGGTTCTTCTTCAAGGATGAGAAGACTAAGAACTGGTGTTGTTTTGATGGGGTTGAAATCGATTTCAGAGACAAAGAGTAGGTATTTCCTGACACCAAAAAGCATAGCTGTTGTTTGTATCATAGTTGTACATCAAACCATTGGATCTCTGTAATTTTCATATATGTTGTGTTTTACAGTATTATGAAACCTCTGTTAAATTTTCAGTACGATCGGAGTTGGAGATGTGATGAAATGACCAGGTTCAGATTACATTGCTACAGATTTCAGATCACTGTGCAGCGATAGAAACCCATGAAAATAGATGTTTTACAGTGTAGAATGACCTGAAATTTTAATGGGATTAACCCAAATAGTCTATGAGGTTTCTGTAAAAATTTCAATTGAATATGAGTTAGAGAAGTACCCCAACCAACTGAGTTTTACAGGTAAACTTGTAGAAATTCATTTTGAGATGAACTTAAATAATCAATGGTAAATTAGGTTCTAACCGTTAATGTTCTATGAAATTTTGATAAAATGCCTGTGATATATCTATGAATGTGTGGTATAAACTTATGTTGGATCAGATTAGTATTCATTAAGAATGTGACAGGTCAAGTTGTAAGGTTCAAACCCTATTTTAAATCTGTTGGTGTTTGAATTTGCAATGGTTATGGATGCAGGTACAAGAGAAACATTTTAGATGGGATTTCAGAGAAGAAGGTATTGGTTTGGCTCCAGTGGTGGAAAGCTTGAATTGCAGAGTTGAACATCCACCATCTTAAGTTTTGATAATTTTAGAGTTATTATGAAATCTGGAAATTTCTTGTAACTGCGGTGAGTAGGCGTCTTTATGGACTTTTATGGGTATGCTAGAGACCGATTTAGTTCATAATGTCTTAACGAAAATTGTTTAGGAGATTGTTAGATTTATATAAAGCTATTGGTTGTTTAATTTGAATCAAATATGAATGTTTTATGCACCCCGAAACTTTGACTCTCGTGCTGTTTTCAAGGATGTTATAAGTTGAGGATCAAGTAAGTTATAATCAAATTGGGTTGAGTAAGGTGTTTGGATTTGCCTTAGTTCTTATGTAGGGATTAAAATATATTGAACTATCAAACTTTAGAGATTTTTTTTTCTTGTTTTAGAGTTGAATTGATTAAGTTTTGATAATTTTAGAGTTATTATGAAATCTGGAAATTTCTTGTAACTGCGGTTAGTAGGCGTCTTTATGGACTTTTATAGGTATGCTAGAGACCGATTCAGGTCATGATGTCTTAACGAAAATTGTAGAGGAGATTGTTATCTTTCTATAGAGCTATTGGTTGTATAATTTGAATCAAATATGAATGTTTTATGCACCCCGAAACTTTGACCCTCGTGCTGTTTTCATATATGAATCTACATCCGAAATTCATTTAGAATTCAGTGAAAAATCATATGGCAAGGAAGGCAACACAGCTGCAGAGCTGATCTTGGTTGATTTGGTTTATGTAGAAGGGGACCGCAAAGGTGATCTAAAGAAGTCTGCAAAGGAGTTGGAGGATGAATTCACCTATGTCGCTCTAGAAGACTGCAAGAGGCTAGCAAATAGCTACTCGAAGCAGTTATTCAGTATCTACAAGGACAAACAAGAATCCTAATGTGTCTGAGTTCTGCATTTTATATTCCTTCAGAATGTATGCATACCATGGCTCCTTCTGACCCATCTCCATTCCAGTCAGAAGGAGTAGAGGATGAAACTGAAACGAATGACGATAATGATGACGAGCTTTGCAAGTATAGGTCCTTGAAAAAGGGGCATCCAGTTCTCAGGATTGAAGGAAGTCACCTTCTTTCTTCAGTTATTGTCAGGTTTGGTAATCATATATTTCATAGTATATTTTGTTTTGTGTGATGAGGTTTCATAATAGATTAGTGAATGAAGCTTATTTTTTTGCAGTGTAGATAACGGTGGTAGAGAGTTGCTTGTGGCTATGAACCTATTAGGTAGGACTTGTAGACTTGGATATATATTTTTTTTTTAAGTTAAGTGCTAATTGATGAATGAAGTTATGAATTGTACAATGAATATTGATTTTTAAATAAATGGTCATTTCGATTTATGAATGCTGGTTTCGTTTCATTATAATTTAAATAAATGTTCATTTCGGCAATTCGGTTTTGGCTCTAATTTTTTTTTTCAAAATAATTTTATGTACAACTCGTAACAAATGTTGTAGTTACACATTCATCTACTAAAACAGAAGTTGTTACTTCAAATATTACAACCTTGATGCATGTTGTGTTAGAGATTATGACTACACTAAACAAAGGTTGTGAAAAATGTACATTTTTCATGTAGTTTTGACTTACAACTCAAACAAAGGTTATCAAAGAAATGACATACAACTATAAGCATAGTTGTCAAATAATTCACATACAACTCTTACCCATAGTTGTAAACTAATTTTCTACAATCCCAACAAGTGTAGTGTAGGAGTTATTTTCACAACCAAAGTAAGAGTTGTGTTAGGCATAAAGAAGAAATTTCGAAAGACATTGACAACTGAGCCAAACGTGGTACAAAATGGAACCACAACTGTGTTTACGACTATTATTGACGAGTTGCAAAGAATTGAAGACTTTATACAACCCCCCCTTGTGCAACCTATAGATAAACGTCGTCTTACATGGTACCACAACTGATTTCCGGGGTAGTTAATCGATGTTTTTCCCGTAGTGCGGTCTATGTCGATAGGACACATGTAACATTATTATGGAAGTTGTGGTTGATTTTTTTTTTATTTGAAAATAAGATGGTTATTAATACAAAAGAAACAATTGTACATGCTGACCATAATTGTTTTCCAAAAAATAACCCGAGAAAAACCCAGCGATGATAGGGATAGTAAAGGTTTTCAATTGATCCCACTACATGTTTCACCCGATGATTTTTTCGAGACAAATATTTCAGTCAACCAAGAAATTCTCTGGAAAAAAAACTTGACAATTAAAAAATATGGAGAAAAATTATCACTTTATATAGAGCCAACAAAAAAAAAATGACAAGGATTTAAATTGACATAATGTGTTTTACTTACTATGGAGGTCATGCCGTTACGGCACGGGTAAAGTTCTAGTCTATATATACACCACTGTAAAATTACAGAAGCTAGACACGTAATCTTCTTTTTAGTTGGGGAACCAAGGTGTGATACCAAACCACATCAAAGGGTACCGTCATCAAGGTGGTACAAAAATGAATATCATCAAAGTGGTGCCAAACCATTCCCAATAATTAATTCAATTAGTACCTAGAGACTTAACAGAGGATGAGGAAATGAGAGGAGAGAGATACTGTACTATGGAGTACAAGATCGAGTGAAGTGAGTGATGGAAAGTTGGTGAAGATGATAAGCTTAGTACTGATAATGTAGGTAAGATTGACGGTGGAGATGGCGATGGAGGGAATTACAGCTAAAAGGAAATTATGGGCCGAGAAGTTTAGTTACTGATTATAATCATTTGTTTCAAGTTAGTTCTTAGCTAAATATAAATATGCACGCACTAGCTTAGCTTAGCTTAGAAGTTGGCAAGTTGCTATATCAATTCTATATATTAAACACAGAACCTTGGAAATTGCACAACCAAAATTTAAATCTCGCAGAAGTGGGAAAGAAATTTGGGTTGGTCAAAATCAAAATCTCTGTGGTGCTCGGCTAGTGCCAACATAAACTAGGACAACCGTCGCCACGGTGGGAGGGCCGACCGAAGAAGAATCTGAAGATGAGGTTTGTCTGAGACTACTTTTTCCCCGTTTTAAAAAAAATGATACTTTCACCTCATTTCAGAAAAAAAAAAGTGATATTTTCGTCCCGTATCATTTTTCCTGAAACGGAAAATTAGTTGATCCATAAACCAAATTATGGTTGCATGACGTGTTATGCATCCTTTGTGGTGCTTTGCATAATGGTTGTGTATTCTAAAATGAAAGTATCGTTTTTCTTAAAACGGAGGGAATACATTGGTGTATTAGTTGCAACGGAAAATTAGTTGATGCATAAACCAAAATATGGTTACATAAAGTATTATATATCATTTATGGTGGTTTGCATAATGAACATACATTTAATTTTCAAAAATTGTGCCTAAAATGATAAATACCTACGAATGTTTCGTGAAAATTCTAAATTTGATATTGTTGTTTGTACTCATTGCATAATTTTTTTTATAACTTTTCCAACGAGATAAAATTTGTAAAATTCCAAGGCTTGGATTTTTAGATATGTTATATTAAAGTTTGCTTTCCAATTATATACCCCTAAAAAAATAGGATACATAAGGAGTTATAGTAATTGGACTAAAAGGGAGGGATAATTGTGTCAAGTGAAAAAGACCAATCATGGACACCAAATCCAATCTTTTTGTGTCAATTGATTGTTGGGTGCAATAATCAAAACAAACAAAAATCAAATAAGCAAAAGTTATTGATACTTAGCTCCTTTGTAATGTAAGTGATGGATTTGACGGAACGAGCGAGCTTCCCATATCTCCACAACAGCAACAAGGCAAAACTTTGGAAAAACAGAGTGAGTCACGTGTTCAACACGTTTCCCATAAGACATTAGCGCCCGGCTACACTCAAGAGTGATGATATAGCCCCTCACATGACGGATATCTCCAGGATAAAATACCCTACTACACCTACTACTAGCATATGTAGTAGATGCTCAACTTGAGCTTGGCAACTCCGAAAAACCATAAAGGAAAATTGCGAATGCTTGAGAAAACAATATAAAATATTTTTTCCCTTGGAGTCCCTCTAAATATAGAGCAACCCCTTTCCCATTGATTTTACAAAAGTAGTGAATTTGTTTATATAATGGAACAAAACAACTTAAGAAGAGGAATTCCCCGATGTGGGACTAAAAAGCTTATATAGTTTCTTAAAATAACTAAAAAGTGGAAACTCCACAATGTGGGACTAATAAGTTTTTCATTCACAAAAGAAAAAAATAAATTATAATTTTATTAAAACCTTAAAAATAATTTTTTAGTAATTGTTTTCCAACAATCCCCCACATGAATGAAAACTCAATAAAAACACGAAAACACAGATAGATCTTGGTAAATCAACAACCCAATCTCCCGAACTGACTGAACAGACAGACAAATCGTGCATGTTGAAGTCATACTAGCAATTCCAACGTCATCTCCCCCACACAACAAGGTGTTGACCCCAGGGTCATACTATGGATTAAAAAATCATATAATATAGAGAGCTTTCATCTTTAGTTCCTCACAAGTGAGACTAAAGGTTCTTTCACCAAAGTGAAAAAGCATGAACTAGTGAACCCTTAGTGACCCTTAGGTCATAAGTTCCAGTAATACCAAAACCATCAAAACGAAAATCACATAAAAAAGCGCCAGAAATACCATTTTAGGCAGAAGTGTCCATGAGGTCTTGAACCTTTGCTTAGTAAGATATTACCGGAATTACTTGCTAGATACAGTGAACTATGTCTTGAACTGCTAACATTTGATGTAATTCGCGATAACGACCACGGATGATATCTCCCAGGGTGCTGCCAAGCTCGTGCTGTTTTGTCCAATTTGTCCTTGGACCTATCCTGTTTCTCATAATGCTCTAGAGAATCAAAGCTCATACTCTCATAGGAAGCGTCCCCACTTCCTCATTCAGATAGGCGAGTTTCCAAAAAGAGTGTTACTGCTACACCCCACTTTAATCTTAAATTGAAACTATAAAACTCATTAAGATTTCTTAAAAGTCATCATTCACATTTAGTCACACTATCACGTCTACACCATAGGGAAGGGACAGAGAATAAAATTCTCTGATAGTGTTTACCTTTAACCACCACAAATTAATTGTCTCATTCTAAACCTTGATCTTGGGATCTTCAGTCAGCAAGGTTGAGTATCCTTCATGGAAAGTTTAATTTATGAGCTTAATCCCCATCCCCCTCGATGTATTTCTAACTATCTCTTTGGATAAAACTTTCATCAAATGTTGCGCGATATTCTCCTTGGACTTTATCCAATCAATGGGAATAACGTCGATTGAGATTAGTTATTTTTAGATTTAGGTATTATAGCTTGGCTAACACAATGTATAGATATAGCTGGAACAGGCCTATGCCAGAGAGGAATGTCTTCTAAAAAGCATCTAAGGAACTCGGCCCCCTCTCGTGCTTTATCTAACACAATACTCTCAGATTCCATAATGAATTGAGCAATATATGTCTGTTTGTAAATCTTCCAAAAATAAACCCTCATGCTAGAGTGAAACCATATACACTCGTAGACTTAGAATCCTCTGAGCCAACTATCCAGTTTGCATCATAAAGTTTCTCAAGGACAGCAAGATACCTTTATAAATCAAATAAAGGTAATAGAGTATTTTAGGTACCATAATACTCTACTCAGTGCATATGAATGCTCTTGCTCTGGACTACAATTATATCTACTTAACTTACTCACAATATAGGCAATGTCTGGACTCTTACAGTTCGTTAAATTCATCAGACATCCTATAACTCTTGAGTATTCAAGTTAAGATACTCCACTACCCTTTTTTTCTTCTTGAGTCTACAAGAATAATCGTACGAAGTACAAACAGGCTTACAATCAGACTGATTGTATCTCTTAAGCACAATTCAACATAATGAGAATGACTAAGACTATAAATGTTTGATTATCTTCTAATCCTCATCCCTAAGATTACATCAAAATGGCCTAAGTATTTCAAGTCAACTTTCTCATTTAGTGCATGTTTTAGTGGAATTAATCACATCTATGTTTGTATCAAGTATAAGCATATCATCAACATACAAGCATACAATCACACAGGAATCCTTAGCAAGTTACTTGTAAATATACTTGTCTGATTCATTAACTTAAATCCACTACACATTATTACATGATCAAATTTTCCATGTCACTATTTACGTGCTTATTTGGAACCATACAAATATTTTTTCAACTTACAAACTTTATCTTCATAACCTTTCACTAAAAAGTCCTCAGATTGGTCTATGTAAATTTCTTTATCTAATCCACAGTTTTAGAAAAGCTGTCTTAACATCCATCTGATGTATCTCCAAGTTGTTTATGGAAGCAATATCAATTAGCATCTCAAGAGAAGTAATTCTCGTCAGAAATGAATAAGAATCAAGGAAATCTATACCTTATTTTAGTTTATAGGCTTTAGATACCAACTTAGCCTAATATTTTTCTACAGTTCCATCTACCTGACGTTTCCTCTTAAAGACTCATTTACATCCCTTGGTCTTAGTCCCTGGAGGTAAACTAACAAGCTCCCAAGTCTAGTTCTGGCTGAGTCCATTTCACTAAATGAAGCTTCTTACCAGAATGGGGTTTCAATAAATGTCAAGGATTCTTTACAAATCTGGAGCTTAGACTAATCTAGGCAGGTTAGGCTCAACCTTAACTTCATATTCCTTTAAGATAAGTTATGACTATTTGAAAAACATCTAGGGGATCAACAACACATCCCTAAGAAGAGACAGGTTTCAAAATAAACATGTTCAAAGAACATTCCTAGATTCCATAAAAAAATTCACACCAATGTCAGAAAAATCACACCAAGGTCTGAAAAATCAGAACACACAACCAAAAACCTATATGCAGTAGGGTACTCAAGAAACCTTATCTAAACACCCCCACACTTTGACTTATGCATAAAAAGGTTGTCTATCTTTCCATAATCATATGGGTTTTTATCTGATCCTTTAAAGGTTACTCTAATCAGGATATAACAAAATTAGAGAACGGCCTCCCCCCCAAAAGTTTACGGTTATCCTTTAAACAACATGGAAAAAATCATCTCCTTAATAGTTCTGTTATTACGTTCAAATATACCATTAGACAATGGTGAATAAGGAGGTGCGATCTCATGAATAATGCCATTTAACAAGTAAAGTTCTCCTATATGAATTTCATACTCTCCATCATGTTTAAACCTAACCAATTTAGTGTTAACATATACTTCGCTTTCAATTTCAATTTTATACTCTTAAGGATTCTAAGGAATCATCCTTACCCCTAAGAAAGTATACAAGAGAGTACCTCGTACAATCATCTATGAAAGTTACAAACAACCTTTTACCACCTTAGTTTGGGTTGAACTAATTTCAACTAGGCCTAACTGAATTAATTCTAAGGGCTTAGAATTACTCTGACATTTTTGCTAAAAGGTTGTATAGCATATTGATTTCACTTTTGTGTTCAAAATCCAAATAAAATTTGGGTATGCAGCCTATGCTAGGCAGTGTATGCATTGACTTATAATTTGAAGGTTCCATGTCTACCATGCAAAACATTCAAAGACACACAAAAGAAAACACAAGAATCAACTATGTTCACTTCATCATATTTTCCTTTAAGCTTATATAGACCCAAAGTCCTATAACTGTTGCCTAAAAAATCACTGCCCATAGTTACAACAAGTTTTCAAGATTCAATTAATATCTTAATTCTTTTACCATCTACAACATAACGAGATACAAGATTCTTGCATATGCTTGGAACATGAAAACTTCATTCAATGTGAGAACATTACAGATATGAGCTTCTGCTCGACCTTTCCATTTTGTGCAGCCTCTGTCGCAGATGATTTACTCATATAGAGTTTCTCAACATCCCATATCCTCTAATAGGAGGTGAACAAGTCTATGTTTAAACAAACATTCTTGGTGGCTCCAGAGTCCACCTACTGGTCTCTCATATTGGTTATTAAAATAACTTCTGACATCATGCCACTGAACTTGTTCTAGTATGTTTCAAATAAATTAGCATTACCTTTATACTTATTAAGGTTTTTGTGTTGTCTACAATTTACTGCCGTGTGGCCAGGAATTTTACAAACATAACAATCACCCTTAATTAAAGTAATGCCGGATTCAGTTTTACGAAACATACCTTTCTTATGAAGACTACGCTTAGAGTTGTTTTTTATGTTCTCGCCTTTGTCAGCTTTAGAAGACTTGTGTTCATCCACATGCACCTGGTAGCCATGTTCCTTTTCAATTTCATGTCACAATCTTCGTTTATACTCTGACCACGGAAACGGTAATTTCCAAATCACCTAATACACCACATCTCATAAACCTTAGTTCCGAAACGGAAGATAAAATATGAGTTTTGAAGGTAATATCTAGATTTACAAACTTCGTTTGAACCACCATATAAAAAAACTCATGGTTACTCCATAAAAACTACTTTAGTTAACAACAAATTTTTGCCCGTCAGAATTTTTCAAGAACGTTTCTCTATTTTGTAAAAAAAACAAAAAATACTTTTACAACTCCAAAAATTCTGAACTTTTACGTGGGTAATTATCAGGATGTCCACTACTTGTGTCAAAAGGTTTCATCGAAATTCCTTTTAGGTTGAGATATAAATTCGAAACTCTACAGATGACCAAAAATTTGTTTTTTGTTTTTCACTCCATAATTAACATCCATGATTATTACAAACTTCTAATGTCTTAAGATTGTTGGGTGCAATAATCAAAACAAAGAAAAATCAAATAAGCAAAAGTTATTGATACTTAGCTCCTTTGTAATGGAAGTGATGGATTTGACGAACCAAGCGAGCTTCCCATATCTCCACAACAACAACAAGGCAAAACTTTGGAAAAACAGTGTGAGTCACATATTCAACACGTTGCCCTTAAGACATTCGCGCCCTGCTACACTCAAGAGTGATGCTACAGCCCTCACAGGATGGATATCTCCAGGATAAAACACCCTACTACACCTACTACTAGCATATGTTGTAGATGCTCAACTTGAGCTTGGCAACTCCGAAAACCCATAAAGGAAAATCGCGAATGCTTGAGAAAACAATATAAAATATTTTTTCCCTTGTGGTCCCTCTAAATATAGAGCAACCCCTTTCCCATTGATTTTGCAAAAGTAGTGAATTTGTTTATATAATGGATCAAAACAACTTAAGAAGAGGAATTTCCCGATGTGGGACTAAAAAGCTTATATAGTCTCTTAAAACAACTAAAAAGTGGAAACTCCACAATGTGGGACTAATAAGTTTTTCATTCACAAAAGAAAATAATAAATTATAATTTTATTAAAACCTTAAAAATTAATTTTTAGTAATTGTTTTCCATCATTGATCACTTACTATTAACAAAAAAAAATGGCAATATAAAGGTTTTCCCACGCTCAGCCCAATAACTCGGGGTGATCAGACTCGGGCACACATATATTAGTTTCAATCAAGACCAACTGGCACTGGCTAGTGCTATATGAAATGCCATATTTGATTTTTTGAGATGGTACTTGCCAAAAAAGTGAATGAAGAAATTCCCGGTAATTTATATGAAGTGGTCATATTTTCACATGATGACGACAAATAATTTAAATCAACAGAACATTACACACTCTTTGAAGGAAACTAGAGATTGAACACTATATTAGGATTAATTGCATCGCTCTCGCAACTACTGCAATAAGCAAACCATACAGACTGCTGTGTTTTTTTTTTCGTGAGACTTAAAAGGTTAAAATCACATTGATAAACAAAAAAGGAGAATAAAAGCAAAGAAACGCCAAAGCGCTACAAAGAGAAGACAAAATCCAACTCCTCAAGTGTCGATATATAAATTTTGTACTGTATATTTATGGATTCGCTGAGATTCATTGTGCATTGTATTTTCGTTTCTGAGTCTCCGTAGGAACTTTAACATTTGTTGCTAATCCAAGATATTGGAGAAGCTTTATGTAGTACCAAGGCACGTCGAGCTGCCACCATTCAAGCCCTAGCCGAGCAGAGTACTCAAAAGCGTGATGGTTGTTGTGCCAACCTTCTCCAAATGCTAGAAATCCCACCATCCAGTTGTTCTTGGACAAATCTTTGGTGTTCCATGGCCTTTTCCCCCATGTATGGCAAACTGAATTCACCATAAACGTAATATGGTGCGCGGCTGCCATTCTCACATTCTAAGATGCAATAGAACAAAATTATCATTTCACCGGTTATATTTACAAAATTCGGCTGACTTTAGATTCTCGGTATTAATAAAAATAAGGATATGCAGCAGTAGTTTTCTTCAAATCCTGCAATAAACAGTACTACTATATATTCTCATGCCACTACTCATGGCCCAAAACGGCTAGCTCAACTTTTTGCCCACAATTTAAACCTTCATTTTAGGAGTGAAAATTTGTTGTAGAAAAAACAAAATCCCGTAGGAAAACAGTAGCATTATGTGCTTACCATTCCCCAAAGAAGGTGTGGTAAGCCTCCTACAACGTAGAACAGAAGTGCAAGTCCAACAAGATGAAGCATGTGTGTTCTCCGAAGAAACCTGTAGTAGGCTTGCTTTTTCAAATCCATTACATTGTTTGATTTCCCACACTGCAAATCATGGTTAGATTGTTATTGTCGTACCGATACTCTTTCTAATATAAAATAAGATCCAACTCAAATGCTAAATAATGATGGAATAAAACCTTTTCTAGAAGATAGGTGTTATTAAACACCCAAGTGATGTGGCTGAACCAGAATCCCTCAATTGGACTATGTGGGTCTCGATCAGTATCCACAAATTGATGGTGGTATCGGTGAACGCTTACCCAAAATATTGGGTCTCCCTAATGAGCAAGTTCAACGACAAGAATAAACAAAACAAGACACAGAATGATAAACAAATCGGCATGCAGACATCGACACACGATGATAAAACTAACCTGTTCTGCATGGAGTCCAATATAAGCAAACAAGTATTCAAGTGATTTTGGGAGATTAAAACTCCTGTGACACAGGTTTCTATGGTAAGATAGACTTATTCCTACCGATCCAGTCAAGCAAAACAATACCAAGGCAACCCAAAATGCATTCCAAGTGAAGTAAAAAGGAGCAAATAAGAGCCCGATATGTTCTACGATGACTGCCCCCAAGTTGAAGCAATCCCAGATAACACCTCTTCTGTTCTTCTGCAGCTCACCATTTGGATTATAAGCACGATCTATTGCACCCATTTTAGATCCTTATCTTAGACTATTATCAAGTTCCTTGCATATATGTCATAGTTACTACTACGGTGTGTATATATACTAAATTAAAATCAAAGAAGGTAGAAACACAATCACTAATATCTATTACAAAAATGAATGCCGATCCAACATTAAAGCGGCCGGCATCAAAGTAGTACTGGTGCCAAACCGTTCCAACTAACTAATTTAATAGAGAGAATGAGGAACTGAGAGGACGGAGATACGTAGTGCAGACACTGTGTTACCAAGTGAAGGTAGTTAACGAAAGTTTGTGAAGATGATGACTCCTGAGTTTAGTGATAATGTTAGTTATACGTACAAACTCTGTATTACAGATTTTGGTATTTATGTAGCACGTACCTTTAAGCGTTGAACTTGAATGACCCACGGCACTGTCTTCTTTGGTAATTAAGATATTAATTAGTCTTTCCAAGGCATGTGGACATCTGATGAAGCAATGACTCCTATGTCGTATATTGGTCGTGAAAAATTGATTGCGATAGTAATCAAGAAGCAGCGGATGCAATAAGGATCCCAACCCAGCCAGCGAGTTTCCGGCAAATTTTCAAGCCAAAAAGCTTTGCATTTGCATCATAGTCATACATCCCTATTCCTCACATCATCTTTTTCAGCTCAACGTTCACACAAAAATCCAACTTATTCTGCCAACCGAACCCCGCTACAAGCCTTCCCCCCAAATTTAAAGTCTGTTTCCTCGAAGCTTTTTTTTCTTTTCCCGGATAAGAGAGATATATTATTAGATGAAATCATTGTCTTACATGAGATAAATTTTCTTCCGGTCCAATTAGTTTGCGAGTAGTTTTTGCATATTTTACGAGTGAGTCTGCTGTAAGATTTTCAGTCTTTTTTTATGGGTACAAACCCAATTTTGGAAATGACTAAGTCTATTAAGACAATCAAATAAAATTAGAAGTATTCCAGCTGACACTCTTCACGGAACCATTAAGGGCTTTTATGATATTTATATCGTCTCCCTCCAAGTGAAGATGCTGACCTTTTATGATATTTCCTCGAAGCTAAAAGAAGCGAGGAGATACTTAGTCTTTAAGAAGAAAAACACGAGTACCATTCCTTCTCTAATCTTTCTGTACAATATTTGGGTGCTACCGTTGTAGATTATCGTTCTTTCTCTTCACAATTTATTTACGTTTTGTATTTTTTATTGTATTTGTTTCGTATTTATGATTTACTCATTTTTCTTGAAAATCATCCTGTAAACATTCTTAATGGAATGAAACACTAACGGTTTATCAAAAAAGAAAAAAAACTGTAAGAATAGCCAAAGGGGAACAAAAACCATCCAAGCTTTTACATTCATACCACGTGTATATTGGTTTAATTATTTTTTATTTTTTGAAGCACACTCGTTTATTTTAGAGCATCTCCAATGCAAGGGTGAAGGTCATAAAAAACCATGCCACTTAGGATTTAAGATTTTTTTCTACCAAAATTCCATCTCCAATGCAAAGGTTAAGTTCCTTGGGAATTGTGACATAATTATGTGGGGGTAGAAGAGAAAGTCTAAATAAGACCTTCTCCATGACCTTGGGTCAAAGTCCACATCATCAATTTTTCTTTATGTTAATTCAAAAATTAGTATTAGATAAAACATTATGGATTGGAGATGATTTTTTGGGTTGAAAGGTGTTAGCTTTATTTGTTTTGTCCATATGTGAATGACCTTTATAGAAAATGTGATATTTAGACATCCACATAGGATCACCTTCGCCCCTAGCATTGGAGATGCTGTTTGATTTAGGAGGGTATTAGTGAAAGTAATCTTTCCTAGAAATAATAAAATATGATTTCCAAGAATTTTGAACTATCAAATAAGGATTTCATTATCCAATACTCCCTCCGTCTTAATTTAGATGCCTAAATAGGATTTTGCACAAAGATTAAGAAACACAAATATAATATTTTTCTTTCCACAATTACCCTAGGTCAGTAATTAAGGTTCATAATTTTTAGATATCTAGATTTTTGTTGTTTACTTGGAAAATTCAAATTAAAGAAAGTATATAGAGAAAATTATTTAAGAGTGTCTAGAAAACTGAAATACACAATTTTCCATGCTAAGGGTTGAGTCCAAATTAGGGGCAAATAAGGATAAAAAAGTGAAAAAATATGAAGTATAGCAAGTATTTTAGGACAAAAAAACAATCCTGTATTTTAGCATCTAAACTAGGACGGAAGGAGTATAAGTTAATATTACTTTAATCTTATTTAAATATCTATCCTCATATATAAGTTAACAGGACCCGTAATTATTTAGTGTCAATCAATAGACAAAAAACTATCCAATGTGGTTCCTTCCATATATACATTTTTAAAGAGTACTAGCCCTTAACCCGTGCCGTAACGGTACGGTCCATGATGTTGGTTCATTTTTAATATATCGTATAATTTGTGTTCCGAATACTTATTAACTCCTTATGATTTAATGTGTTTGTCATAAAAATAGTTGGGATTCTCCTCTCTTTTTTTCTTTGTTTTTTCCTTTAATATTTTACCGCCGGATATTTGCTCAAACGAACGAAATATAATCTTAACTTCCAGACACTTTTTTATTTAGGTTCATTTCTTATAATGAGATAAGATCTACATGTACATGGAAGTTTAAATATTTTTTGGAAATATGTCGTCAGCGGCGCTCATCTCGGTAAAATAAACTAATCAATATCGTCCATAAAAGTCTCCACATGCTCCTATTTCGCTCCAGCTGACTCATATATAATGGTCATGTTGTCGAACCTCCAAATAGGCAGAGAATAGTATTTTTTGGCATCGAACGAATGATACAAACTATCCAATGTGACATGATTTTCCTGTAATTTTCAACACCCATTAGATGACAATGATTAAAATGTCTACCCATTAACTTTTCAAAGGGATTGTATATATGCGAACCTCTGCCATTAAATCTTCAACAAAGTATTATTCCTAGAAATTCGTCTTAACGAAGGCTTTGGTAACTTCAAAAGTCTTGGACATTTTGTCACTTCCGTATGTTCCTACCTTCACTTGGAATACAAACTGGAGACACATTACCTCATAAAAAACCTTGAATACCTTCCCTGATCACTAGGCCAAATGTGCGATTTAGTGACGGTTTGAAATTTTTTACCATGATGGTTTTTGAAAAAGGTGTCACAATATATTCTTGGTCAAGTATAGATGACGGTTCCTAAGGCGACCGTCATAAATTAGAGCTACAAATCGTGGCGGTTAGACTAAACTGTCACGAAAACTTCTTACTCCAACGGTGCTTATTATAAACCGTTACAATAGACCTAAGCTATAGTGACACTTGTGAACTGTCACATATATTCATTATATAATGACAGTTTGTGTCTGAACTGACACAATAGCCCATATAATGACGGTAGGTGACTAACCCTCACGATAGCTTGGAATTTGTAGTGACGGTTAGGTGACTAACCCTCACCATAGCTCATATTGATATTTTCCTATCAAAGTCGCTACAAATTGTGTAATCATGTTTAATACATGATAATCTATCTAGTGGTAATGGAATCAGTATTTTAAATCCTAAATATTATTGATACGAAAATTTTGACTATATATACTTATTGGTATATATATATAAACATATACTAACAAGATCATTTTGACCATTTATACTTCCCGGGAAAGTGGATTTGTTGGGAACCTAACGGTCCTAACCCATTCTTCTGCTTACAACATTGCCAACTACTTCATTTTCAAATACCTGCTGGGATTTCGACTATCTGACATGCCATATATACCAACCGAATGGGATACATTTTTTTTATGGTGTCTTATACAAGTTCTGTTAATTTTTTTTCCTGTCAAAATAGGCTCAAATTGTGCAATCATGTTTAACGATTAATACCCGATAAATACATTTGAAACATTCTTGACATAAATACATACTACAATAAGAACATTTTGACTATACATACTTACTGGGTATATATAGACAACCTCCGACGGCTTAAGGTGGTCGGCGCGTATGTTCTTATTTTAATGATATCTTGAGATCCATTGGTTGGATCATGCTGAAAGTTTTATATGTGAGACTAAGTTGTATGGTGGAAGTACCGTAACAATTTCAGTAAGATCGGGTCACGTTTGCTACGTGAAAAATTGATAAACGGAAACTGAAATGTGCTGAGTTAAAAATCCTGGACAGCCAGTGTTCGTTGTGTTTTCTCAATATTCGTCTATCGGATGAATCTGGAATTAGTGTGAACTAAAGCTACTTCATGATCTGTATGGTTTTTCAAAATTATTTCATGACCTATGCGGGTAGTCGAAATCCAAACCGGAAGCACAAAGAGAAAGCACAAAAACACAAAGAGAAAGCACAAAGAAACACACCAATTATCGAATTCAATTTTCATTTTCCCGATTCATTCTTATACATTTTTTGGATTTTTTTATATGAGAATGTCGATAACAATGTCCTAAATTTATTAATATTTTTTTTGGATTTTTTTTTCATGTCCAAGGTTGATAATAAACCGAATACATGAGGTCATAGTAGCACAAAGAGAAACACAAATAAGCTCAATCCGTATGACCATAGCAAATACAATCTCAACCGTCAGATTTTTTTCTCAATCCGTATGAGTTGATCAAAAGAAATTTGGTCCGTCCATCATTTAATATTTTTATTAAGAAATTAATTAATAAAAAAAAACTGCTTTCTCTTTCTAATTCTTCTTCTCTCTTTGTTTTATTTCTATCAAAACTGCTTTCTCTTTCTTTCATTTTTTTTCATTTTACAGAAGATTCTGCGTCACCTAATTTTAGAAGAATGATAATTCTCGTTCTAATCTCAATGGAAGGTATTATTAATCAAGATCTCATTTGGAAATCAAAATTTTCTTGATTAAGTGGAGTATTGATAATTGAAATCGTTTTTTCAAATTTTTTCAGGGACTAGTTACGGAAGACAACACAACGAAGAAGATGAAAAGAATGGACGAAAATTTCTTCAATTCAGTATCGTCATTAAATTTCTTCAATTAGATCTTCAATTCAGTAGCGTCACTCTCATGGAGCTAGGTTCATACAGATACAGTAGCGTCATTAAATTTCTTCGTTTTCTCATACTAATCAGTTGAGTTTCGGATTTCTTCTTTTAGATCTAATTCATTCTTGATTAATTCATTAAGTTTCAGATCAATTAACAGATGGGTGTGTTTCATTTTTAGAATGGGTTTATGAAGATGAACAGATGGGTGTGTTTAGATAAATTAAGTTTAGATCCGAAGAATTAGAATGGAAGGGTGATTTGGAAGATAATTTTGAATGGGAAAAAGGTGGTCAAAGACACAATTATAGCAATTTAGCTGATTTTATTCAAAATTTAAAAATTTCATCCGAATTTTCGGGGAATAATTTGTTCAGTAACCAAGATGTTTCAAAATCTCAAAGTATGATGGCTCATCATGAAAAATCTAGGAGGTGTGGTCGCGTGGAAAATTTAGGAGGCGTGGAAAAAGATCACACAAGAAAAAAAGGGAGCATGGGACAAAAGATAAAGTGTGGTCCGACATTTCTCATTTGGTGGGGTCGGATAATGTGGACAAAAGGCAAAGTGTGGTCCGACATTCGAAGGCCTAAGTCCCACTGCTCAAGGCAACGACTTTAAATTTGTGCAATATAAATCATATAGTGCCCAATACTTTCCCTGTGAGTGTGAGCTTGAAATTTTCATTTTTCAATTTATTGTTCAAAAGAAAATTAATTAAATATTATAGTCTTTGTTTGACTATTAAATTTGATGGTTGTTGATCTTACCGAGAAATTGGTATTTTTTATCCGTTTTGCAGAGTGATGGAATGTTTTCAGCTTTGTAAAATCAACTTCAAGCTGCTCTGATTTTGGCTTTGCTTGTAATGCATCAATCTTGTTTGCTGGTCAACGACTTCCATAACTAGTGCATACTGAAATTTATATATTAAATTTTATGTTGAAACATGTAATTTTTCCAAATACTTTCCAGTGGTGTGGATAAGATGTATTTTTATTTTCAAATGAAATGTAAATTGAGTTTAATAATGATATACAAGTTCATTCTGGTTTTAATTTGGTTTGATATTTAATTTCAATTTGGCAAGAAAAAAATGGACTATCGTACTATAAAATGACGTTTACAGGGACAAAATGGTGGCAAATGTATCTTATGCCGACGCTTTTAGACATCCCATTACACTTTTGAAGATATTATATGACGCTTACCAGGGAAAACAGTCGTTGTAACATTGTTAAGGTGACGGTTTATCTTTAAATCTGTTATGGTTGTATCTTACGATGACGGTTTTATATATCAGGTGACAGTTTTAGAGGTTAACTGTAACGGTTATGTGACATTTCAGAACTGTCATCATAAAATGACCCCTACGGTGACATCGACATTGGTGACACTTTCAAATTTTACCTGAACCGTCATGGAATCGATACAGTGACAGTTTTGAAATGTCACCTATGTTGATATTTGGCCTAGTGGATCCTATTTCAAGACAACGATAACGATTTCACTATGATTCAAACAAGATTACAAGAGTATGATTTACTCCCTTACACTCTCTCTTAGTTGATTATGTTTCTCTTCTTCTCTGATGTTTTTCAAATGGAAACTAGGCAAGGCCTTATATAGGAGCAACATGACTAATTATGTCGACATATAGCACAAGAAGAGGACATAATGAGTGCTCCACTATGGTTGGCATAATGGGAGTTCCACCTAGCTAGTGATTGATATCTACACATACACCACATTGAGAGTGATCATCTACACATACAACACATTGAGAGTGATCATCTACACATACACCATATTGAGAGAGGTCCACTTAGTGGTAGTCATGATTATACTTTAATCATTCAAGGCATATACACTACAAATCTCCACCTTGACTTGAATACCATCACCACTTATCATCATCGTCTTCGCTCAGCCCCTCAGGGGCTCTCAACACCTATTGACACCAACCAAGTCCAAGCAATGCTTGAACTTGATACTTGGAACTGGCTTCGTCAACATGTCCGCAGGGTTATCCGTTGTAGGAACCTTTAGCATCGCTATCCTACCTTCCTCAACTGCATCCTTGATAAAATGATACCTGACATCGATGTGCTTCGTTTTCTCATGATACATCTGGTTCTTGGTTAAGTGAATGGCACTTTGACTGTCACAGAACAAAGTTGCATTCTCTTGCTTCAAACCCAAATCACCAACCAAACCCATCAACCATATACCTTCTTTCACTGCTTTCGCGGCTGCCATGTACTCTGCCTCAGTTGTAGACAATGCAACTGTGCTTTGCAAAACAGACCTCCAACTGATAGTACTACCACACAATGTAAAAGTATAACCTGTCAATGACCTTCTTCTATCAAGATCACCTGCATAATCAGAATCAACATAACCCACAACATTCGTCGAATCACCATAGTGTTTATCAAACACTAAACCAACATCTGTACTTCCCCTTAGATACTTCAAAATCCACTTTAAAGCTTGCCAATCAACCTTACCGGGACTTCCCATGTATCTACTTACCACACTCATAGCTTGTGCGATATCCATCCTTGTATAAACCATAGAATACATGATGCTACCAACTGCGCTTGCGTATGGAACTCGATACATATACTCTGCCTCATCTGCAGTTTGAGGTGATTGCTTTCTAGAAAGTTTAAAATGAGCTTCCAAAGTAGTAATTACTGGTTTTGCATCTTCATACCAAACCGCTCCAACACCTTCTCGATGTAAGCCTTCTGGGACAAATGCAACTTTCCTTCATCTCGGTTTCTATGAATCTCCATGCCCAGTATCTTCTTTGTTGCTCCCAAATCCTTCATCTCAAACTCACTACTCAACTGCACCTTCAGCTTCTGTATCTCTGACATGTCTTTGCAAGCAATCAACAAATCATCAACATAAAAAGTAAATACACAAATGAACTATCTTGGAGTTTCCTGTAATATACACAACTATCATACTTACTCCTGTCATAGCCATTTGCCACCATAAACGTATCAAAACGTTTATACCACTGCCTTGGAGATTGATTCAAACCATACAAAGATTTCTTCAACAAACATACATGGTCTTCTTTGCCAGGAACTTCAAACCCTTTTGGTTGTTGCATATAAATACGCTCTTCCAAATCACCATGAAGGAAATCCGTCTTAATATCTAGTTGTTCCAATTCTAGATCTTTCAAAGCAACTATAGCAAGCAATGTTCTAATAGAACTATGTTTAACAACAGGAGAGAATACCTCATTGTATTCAATTCCTTCTTTTCGCGTAAACCCTTTTTCCACAAGCCTTTCCTTGTACCTTGTTCCTTCACTATCTGAAGTACCTTGTTTCTTAACATGGAATCCTAACACATCGGTAGAGTCTGTTTGACTGGGTGCGAAGCGTATCGTCAATGTCACACCAATACATTGGTCAATTGTTAGCTAAATGAAGAGCAAGAGTACATAACATACCGATTTGTTTGGTGTATGGTCGACTTTGGGTAAAATCCACCCAACAAAGGTTATCGGATAAGAAGCATATGGCGAATTGGAACGATCCACGAAGGTTAGTTCTTCTTTCGATTTTCTTAATCCATAAACATGTTGAGAATTAAGAGGGGGCGATGTTTGTACCCTATTAAAATAGTGTACATGCGTGCCGCATGTGGCTTATAATAGAAGCAATAATCCGGTTTATCGTAGAAATCAGCCGGTTTATCGAGGAAATCGGAGGGTTTATTTTGGAAACCCGTATGGCTTATCATGGGAGCCTGGACTTGGTTTATTGTAGAAACCAGAGTGTTATTGTGAAGTCCATAGGGCTTAATATGGAAGCCCGAATCGGTTTATTAAAGGAACCACCTGGCTTATTGGTGAATCCCAAAGATCCATGGGTAAATAGATTTTATGGGATAATGGTTAGATATTATTTAAGATAAATCCTAATAAGTAAGGGATTATTATCTTAAGTATTAATAGTTATCCATGAATAATAGGATTATGATAAACATTAGGGTTCTAGTTGGTATTTGGGGTTTATACATATGAGGGTAGTTATTAGGATAACTGACGAAACCCTAAAGCTACATCTGTTTTTGCCTATAAATAGAGGAAAAATCCCAACACAAAAGGTACGCATACAATTCTCTTCACAATAACTACTTGCTTACAACATCCGCTGATTTTAGCATCGGAGTGTTTTTGCAGGTACCCCCCCTATTTTGATCAACTTTTGGAGATTCAATACCTACGTCCGTGGATCGATCAATTTTCATGTATCTCGAAGATCGTTGGAGCGCTCGATTTTTGCACCAACATCTTTTGGCGCCGACTAAGGGGAGCCGAAGAAGGATCGTGCTCTCACAAATCAAAGGAAATTGTGAAATAACGATTTTAAAATCATTTGAAAGGAAAGCCAATTAAATCACGACTTTCTGAACAGTGCTTTCAGGACAGATCGCAACTTTTGTGAAAGTTGTGGAAGCATCTAACTATGAATCAGAAGTATACTGAGTTACGTAACACTTTGTGGAAGTTGTTAACAGATTTGTAACTCTTTTGGGAAGTTGCGGGAAGATCCAACGTCACGAGGGGTGCTGCCAAAGTTGTAAAACAAGGAAGAATGAAGGAGGCATCATTTGCAGATCGTCGAGAGTTGAATGAGGACGAGCCAAACCAGAATCGACGTCACCAGCAGGCCAACACCCGGACCATGAGAAGCGCAGTTGTATAAGGCATCAACGAAAGAGATGGGGCAACAACATCTGCGTCGTCCACAGCTCCAGTTTCTCGACCACGTTCAGAGGGTGATATGCTGAGAATAAGCTACGTTTTGATCAACAGATCTATACCTCCAATCAACAGCAGGAGAGATTAGCCTCAAGGGGAATCTTCAAGGTGACACCCAAGTGGACAGACCCAACGAGAAGAGGATGAAGCAAATGGAGCCATGAGGGTGCGGCTTAATAACCCACTGGATGGGCAGGTTAACACCACACCAATTGCTCGGACCGGCGAAGCACCTTTAGTGCATACTGACGTTCTGCCCACCGCTCAAACCAACCTTCAGTTGGTTGCGCAAGTTAATAATCCCCAAGCTGTTCGAATCACTGGAATACCTGCCACTCAGCATGATCAACAAATCCAACAGGGAGACAACCAGAGGTCAACGCCTGTCGATTTAACGATCCGAGAGCAATTGCAACAACTGGAAAGATAGAACAAACGGTTGAAGGTGGTATTAGAGAAGAGGAAGGAGCTGGAAGCACCGGCCAATTCATGATCTGGGAGTCAAAGTACAAACCACCATGAGTATGAAAATTCGCCAAGAAGGAATATTGTTATTAATGATCGTTGGCAGAGCCGGAGCAACAGAGGGAGAATGGAGGAACAAAGGCGCCACCACCAGTGTCGTGGTCGACGGGATACTGACCTTTATGACCATCATGTTCCTAACGGTGAAGGGTATAGTCGAGCAGGGACTATCCACATAAGGCATAGACAGAGGGTCAATCACGAAAATGATCGACACTCAAAGAGGTCAAGGCATGAAAGAGAGCCTTCAAAAAGGAGGACAGACCCGATTAGGAATGAACGTATTCACAGGGAGACCGAAAGTGACTCCGAGAAGGACGAAGTGTTCAGCAAGAAAAGACTTAGTGCCATGATCGACGAATTATTAGCTCATAAATAGTCTAGAGACGAAGAGCAACATATATGCTATATGAAAAAATCAATGGATTCTCCATTCGTCGCAAAGATAAGGCGGTATCGTCCCCCCTTGAATTTTAACCAGCCCCAGTTCAAGGATTTCTTTGATGGTGGAAATGGAAACCCGGTGGAACATGTCCAGCGTTTTCAAGCTTCGATGAGCTTGTGGGGATACAGTGATGAACTTCTCTTCAGGACCTTCCCGATGACTTTAACGGGTTAGGCATTGACTTGGTTCTCTCAATTAGAATCTAATTCTATAAGGGATTTTGGAATGTTGTCAGATGCATTTTTCGAGCAGTACAAGATTAATCTCAGAATTAAAAAAGAGAGTAGTCACTTGTTTCTCTTTGATAGAGAGATTGGTGAGAGCCTTTTTGATTTCAATAGGAGATTTCATCAGGAGGTTAGTGAAGTTGGAAAGGTGGATGAAGGGATTGTGATAGCAGCATATAAGAATGCAATGGAATATAATGAGTTTGGAATTTATAACTCATTAACAGTGGAACTGGTGGGAACCCTCAAAGAGTTGTATGAAAGGTCTGATAGGTATGCAAAGGCGGAAAGGGAAAAGAAACCAAAGATGTCGCGAACATCAAGGAAGTCAGCGGCCGAAGGATCGGCAAGGCCGAAGCAACAATTTGAGAATTATTCCAAAAGGAAAAATTAGGAAGGTCCTACAAGGAAGGTGAAGAACGAAGAGGAATTTCAGCATCCAGTTAGCCGACACGTCAGCATCTTATGTTGCCACGACAGCAGACAGGTCCAGTCAGCAACTGTTGAGTCATCGTTTGTTCAGCGCTGACTGTTCAGCCACGTTAGATCCCAGTCAGAATGGTGAGCCACTTCAAGTTCAAAGGGGCAGTTCAAGAAAAAGATGAAAAAATGTGAGCAAGCTCGCGCTTCGTTCAAGCCTTGTTTCGTCAATAACTTCTTCGTTCTAAGTCCGAATTGAGTGATTTTTGGCTCGTTGGAATCGTCTTTCAAGCCCCTACAACATGGAATCAAAAAAATAAAGTATTATGGAAACCCTTTTTGGAACTTAGGACAGCAACATGATTGAGTTCGAGGTTCGTGGATAACAACATGACCAAATTCAAAGTTGTTTTGATTTATTTCTCGAGGTTCGTTAACAACATAATCAAATGAAGATGAGAAAAGAAAGAAAAGTTGGCATGTACGACGAAAGGGTCTGGAATCGAGGGACACGCCACACCAAGACAATATTTTGAGAGCGATTCCAAAAAGAAAAATCACGATGAAACCAAAAATAAGATGCCAACGGAAAAGATACCATAAGCTCATATCCATATAGAAATTGAGGATCTAGATATAATAGATCTAGTTCCTGCTTCACATGGGGGCGTCTTTTCTACTTGGGAATATATCTACAAATATTGGGGGCGGCTAAAGTGTCACCAAGCATGCAATCAAAGGCAACTTTTTTGAGAAGTCGAAAAATAGAAGACATCTTTTTCAGTATCAATTCAAAGCAATGGGGGGGGCTAGGTTGGACGAACGAACGTCTTGGGAGGTTAATTCTCACTAGTTTGTTACATTATAAATCGAATTTATAATCACAGATGAGAACACTTTTTGTATGTATTTATTAAAGAAATACGTGCAATGTTTTTCTATAAAAGAGAAAGACAAAGGCGAAGTATTTTTGTTATTAAGGAAGTTGTTGCGATGCCTTTCTAATAAAGAGAAAGGCGAAAACAAGATGTTTCAACATAATTAAGCTGAAGCTAAAATGGAGCGAAATGAGCAAAGAAAAAGTATTAAAGACACTCATATGGCTTGTTGAGGAAGCCTAACCGGACTTATTGAGGAAGCCCGGTGGTTTATTAAAGAAACCAAGTCTGGCTTATTGAGGAAGCCCAACCGGACTTATTGAGGAAGTCTGGTGGTTTATTAAAGAAACCAAGTCTGTCTTATTGAGGAAGCCTAACCGGACTTATTGAGGAAGCCCGGTGGTTTATTAAAGAAACCAAGTCTGGCTTATTGAGGAAGCCTAACCGGACTTATTGAGGAAGCCTTGATGGAGCCTAACCGGACTTATTGAGGAAGCCCGATGGTTTGTTAAAGAAACCAAGCCTGGCTTATTGAGGAAGCCCAACCGGACTTATTGAGGAAGTCTGATGGTTTATTAAAGAAACCAAGTATGGCTTATTGAGGAAGCCCAACCGGACTTATTGAGGAAGTTTGGTGGTTTATTAAAGAAACCAAGTCTAGCTTATTGAGGAAGCCTAACCGGACTTATTGAGGAAGCCCAACCGGACTTATTGAGGAAGTCTGGTGGTTTATTAAAGAAACCAAGGAAGCCCAACCGAACTTATTGAGGAAGTCTGGTGGTTTATTAAAGAAACCAAGTCTGGCTTATTATGGAGTCCCAATTTGGTGTATTATAGAAACCAGGTGGTTTATTGTCAAAACCCACATGGATTATTGTGAAATCCTGGAACGGTTTATTGGGGAAACCGGTGGGTTAGAAACCCACATGACTTATTATGGAATCCTAACACATTGGTAGAGTCTGTTTGACTGGGTGCGAAGCGTATCGTCAATGTCACACCAACACGTCGGTCAATTGTTAGCTAAATGAAGAGCAAGAGGACATAACATGCCGATTTGTTTGGTGTATGGTCGACTTTGGGGCAAATCCACACAACAAAGGTTATCGAATAAGAAGCATATGGTGAATTGGAACGATCCACGAAGGTTAGTTCTTCTTTCTATTTTGTTAATCCATCAACATGTTGAGAATTAAGAGGGGGCGATGTTTGTACCCTATTAAAATAGTGTACGTGCGTGCCGCACGTGGCTTATAATAGAAGCAATAATCCGGTTTATCGTAGAAATCAGCCGTTTTATCGAGGAAACCAGAGGGTTTATTTTGGAAACCCGTATGGCTTATCGTGGGAGCCTGGACTTGGTTTATTGTAGAAACCAGAGTGTTATTGTCAAGTCCATAGGGATTAATATGGAAGCCCGAATCGGTTTATTAAAGGAACCACCTGGCTTATTGGTGAAGCCCAAAGATCCATGGGTAAATAGATTTTATGGGATAATGGTTAGAAATTATTTAAGATAAATCCTGATAAGTAAGGGATTATTATCTTAAGTAGTAATAGTTATCCATGAAAAATAGGATTATGTTAAACATTAGGGTTTATCTTGAATCTAGTCGGTATTTGGGGTTTATAAGATGAGGGTAGTTATTAGGATAACTGACGAAACCCTAAAGCTACATCTGTTTTTTCCTATAAATAGAGGCAAAATCCCAACACAAAAGGTACGCATACAATTCTCCTCACAATAACTACTTGCTTACAACATCCGTTGATTTTAGCATCGGAGTGTTTTTGCAGCTACCCCCCTATTTTGATCAACTTTTGGAGATTCAATACCTACGGCCGTGGATCGATCAATTTTGCTGTATCTCGAAGATCGTTGGAGCGCTCGATTTTTGCACCAACAAGATGTATAAGCCAAATTCCGAAGATAGTACTAGTGGGGAAATTGCTATAATGCTTGAGTCGTCAAGTGGCACAAAGCAACGTTGAAATGCTGAATAATGCTCATGATAGTATTCCAAACAAAATTAAGCATATACGCGTACTTAAGTTTTGTATTTTACACATACCACCTCAATGTTATACTAATGTGATATTGCAAATTCAACACTGTAAAGTCAACAACATTAGACTTCACTTTGCAAATGGTTTTATGCGAGGCATTCATTAAAACTCTACATTATACATCGTCATGAATTTATATACCAAAATTCACCATTATTCAGAATATACGGTGGCCAAATCATACAGTCCCCTGCGCCACAGGCGCACGAGAGGTTGATCCCAGGGCAAAACCCCAGTCCTTTATATATGATGGACTGATGGAAGCTAGTGAGGAATTTGAAATCACCCTCAAACAAAGTAGTATTCCATAACCCTCCCAATGCTCAAATAGTTAGGTATTCAAACTTCACAAAGAGAGCATGATGCTATACGACCAAAATACATGCACAGAGAAACTCACATTCCAAAACAGTAGTGAAACGCAAAGAAGTATTATGATATACGTCGATCCAAGTGCAAAAAATTTCAGCTGGAATCTACCGGCCACTACAGCGACACTCAGAGTGAGTATGAACGAAATATGGCTAGTGATACTCAGAATACTCAGCCACAGTTTACTGGTCACCGTTAATTGGAACCACAATATAAATTCCTAATGCACGTGGAATAATAGTGTCGTTGCCTGCTGGATCAGCTATAAACTATGTGCAACGGTATTATTTTGCCACAAGTATATGCGTTTATAATATCCCGTGGTCCAGATTTTCTGTACACACGGGAATCTATCAAAGACCGCCGACATTTTTAGGGAATCTATCCTACGGCTTTGGTGGTTTGGTCGATTCATCCGACGGCTGGTATCATTCCAAGTCAAAATTTGAGGATTCCTTTACTGTGGTATCGTCCCTCGCTTCCTTTAGGCTAACCCCTATGGGCTAGATTGGACTGCTAGATTGACCAAAAAGTGTTGCAAATCATGAAAAAAGTGTGGGAAAAAAATTAACACTCAATCTGACTACTTCTCTCCTAGCATTTGCTCGCAGTCCAATTATCATCGAAATTGAAACGCTGAATAGGTTGGCGCTCAAAAAGTGGTGTAAACGCCGAACAATTCAGCGTTGGAGAGAATTTTTTTTTGTTTTTTAGTAAATCCAAAAAAAATTGATGTGAGAGTTATTAATAAATTATATGATACTCTCTAATTTGGAAACCGAAAATGGTCACGATTTGGAAAGAGGAGAGGGGGAAATCTTTGGGAAGATTTGAAAATTGGAGCCCTACATGCATCCACACGATTAAATAATCCTTTACATCTGAATAGTCTTAGGTCCACACGATTAGCCTATTTGCCCTAGGGGACAGCGAACAGTGGAAATGACATGCAAATGGACCACTGACTGTGAACTAGCATTAAATGCCTGATAGCTTTAACAGGTTAAAAAACATTTTGATAAAATTTAAAACGTTGTTTCATTCGGCGCGAGGCTGTAGTGTTGTACTATTCAGCGTCCAACGCAGTTCCATTCAGCGACTATCTGCTAGATTCGCCATGCCATAGGACTTAAGAGGTTGCCCATACTGATATGGATGGCCAATTTAGTAGCTAGATTTCTATCCCATAACACTTATCCTTAAAGAGTGGATAGAGAGAGAGATATTTCAAATGATTACAACTAATAAACAATTTAAATCACATTACACACGCTAATTAATGTGGAACCTGTAAAGGATGAATGCAATATAGAGAGAGATTGCAGAAGATACGAGATACAAAGAGAATAAAGAGATACGAATAAGAGAATAAACTAGGAAAAGGAAATAACAAGACTTGTCACACAAGTCATAAACAGACGGAACGAGGAAAAGAAAAGAAAAAGAAAGATTAGAAGGGATGTTCTACATTAGTTCCCCTTTTGAAAATAACTTATCCTCGAGTTCTCCACAAAGAAAAGATCATTGTCTCCATGGAAAGTATATAGTTCTTGCACATTAAAAATGTTGGATATATTCCAATTAGATGGAATCTCAAACATTATCTTCTTCAGAACTTTGAAAGGACCATATTCTTCATCTTTGTTTGTTATAAGTTCCAACAGGAAAACGTTCCTTTCGTAGATGTACCATAACTAGTTCTCCTTCTTGGAATGTCTTCCGCCATGTGTTTATCAGCTTCTTCTTTGTATCGAGAATTAGAGTCTTCTAATTTGGTTTTGACTTCCTTAAGAAGCTGTGAAGCTTCATCTACTAACTGATCAGCTTTTAGATTGGATTTTGAAAGTTTTTAATGAACTACCAAATCAAGAATATGATTAGGTACCTTAGAATATACAATTTAAAAAGGTGTTTTACTAGTGGAACGATTACTGAAGCATTGAAAGAAAACTTCATATGAGGAAGAAAAGTATCCCATTGTTTTTCTTTATTATCAACAATCTTTGCTCTTATCGGATTCCCTAAAGATCGACTGACCACCTCCGCTTTCCATCAGTTTGAGGATGTGAAGTGGTACTATGTTATAACTTAGTACCTAGTCTCATTCAAAAATATTTCCATAAGAAACTTAAGAACTTAGTGTCACGATCAGAAGTGATGGATTTAGGAATCCCATGGAAACGAACTATCTCTTTTAAGAATAAGTAAGAAACATTAGAAGCATTAGAAGCATCTGTTGTCTTTTTACAAGAAACAAAATGTTTTATCTAAGAATATTTGTCAACAACCACCATTATAGAAATATTTCCCTTAGCAATACGTGGTAAACCCAATATAAAATCCATACTCACATCAACCCAAGGAGCTTCAGGAACCGTTAATGGAGTGCAAAGTTATTTATTTTGAATAGTACCTTTAGATCGTTGACTCACCATGCACTTTTGAACAAACTTATGCACATCTCATTTCAAAGAAGGCCAATAATAATGTTCTTCAACTAAAGCAACAATTTTATCCCGGTCAATATGTCCACCAAGACCACTATCATGTAGTTCATGAATTAAGTTGAGACATAAAGACCCTTTTGGAATGCAAAGTCGATTTCCTTTTAAAAGAAAACAATCTTGAATCAAAAAGTCACTTTCTCCTCTAGTCATGTGTCCACAAGTATCCAAAATAATATTAAAATCATCATCACCAGCATACAAATCTTTGATGTAATCAAAAAGATATGACTTCATTATGAAGAGCGGCAAGAAAATGTGCACGTCCACTCAACTTGATTCAGCTTTTCCACTTTTGTGTCTCATAGAAAAAGTATATTGGTTGATAGTAGATAACAATCTATCATGCATTCTATTTCCTTTAGTTGAAGTTTGAAGAAATTTGATAGTTTTATTATCAGTGTTAACTACAAAATTTCGATGAACCAAATTTGGGTTTCATTATATCAAAGCCTGAACAAGAGAAATCAACTCTAGCTTATATGTCGGCCATTTCTTTCTAGTCCCAGAATTCTTTTTACTGTGAAATGTTATTGAATGACCATCTTGAGAAAGAACAACGACATTAGCAATAACAGATGCATCACAATCTATTTCAAATGGTTTGTCAAAATCTGGCATAGCAAGAACTGGAGCAGTGCACCATTTATCTTTAAGAATATGAAAGCTCGTATTGGCTTCTTCAATCTAACAAAAGGTGTCTTGCTTCAAACAATCTGTAATTGAACTAAAATTTTGAACAAAACATCCGTAAAAATGATGCCAACCCATGAAAACTTCTTACATCACAAATACAAGTTGGTGTGGCCATTCAAAAGTAGCTTTGATTTCGGAACTATCAACTGCAATCCCATCATTAGAAATTATGTAACCTAAAAAAATGGCGTTGTTAGATAAGAAGGTGCACTTCTTTAAATTAACAAAGAGAGCATTATCATGAAGAACTTGGAACGCTTGAGATATGTGGAAAAGATGTTCTTCTTCACTGCGACAATAAATCAAGATATCGTCAAAATAGACAATTACGAATTTACTAAGAAAAGGTTGGAGAACCTGATTCATGAGTCACATAAAGGTACTGGGTGTAATAGATAAACCAAATGGCATTAGAATCCATACATATAAACCTTCCCTTGTTTTAAAAGATGCTTTTCATTCATATCCTTCACGAATACGAATTTGATGATAACCTGTGCGCAAATCCAGTACAGTAAAAAATTTGGACCCAACAAGCGTATCTATCGTATCATCCAATCTAGGAATTGAAAATATCTACGGGATAGTAATTCGATTCAAGAATACTGGACTAGCACAAGAACTCTTGCTTAGTCAAATTGAACATTTTTCCAACAAATCGTCAACTCGTCCGTGTAAAATTTCATGTTCTTTTGGACTCAAATGATAGTGAGAATGAATAGGAAGAGATAATCCAGGGATAAGATTAATTTGATGTTGTAGATCACTTAAAGTTGGTAGTTAAGTAGGTAACTCATCAGGAAACAAACTATGAAACTGCTGGAGTAAAGATTGAATCTTGTTTGGAATATCAATCATAGATTTAGAAACTTCATGAGAGTTGAGAGTATGTGTTTGTACTTGTTTTACGATGGAAGCTACCAAAGCACTACTTCTTTGATCGCTGTGTTCTTTATAAACTGCATTACTTTTGGAGGGAAGTACAGTTTTCTTCTTGTTATCATGAAAAAGGGTATATGTATTCTCAAAATAATTGTGAACCGCTCGGATATCATTTTTCCATGGTCTTCCTAGAAGTAGAAGTGTAGCAATCACGTTGATAAAATCACACATAACTGAATCTTCATATCCAAGAAACGAGAAATTCACCAGGCATTGATTTGTAATATCCTGTGAAATTGATCCATTAACCCATCCAACTGAGTAAGGTGTAGGATGTGGAGTAACCGAAGTCCCAATTTCTATACAACATGAATAGAAACATAGTTATCCACACTTCCACTGTCGATAATTATATCACATACTTTTCCTCCAATAAAACACTTAGTCTTAAAAATGTTATTACATTGGGATAAAGAAGGTTTAGTTAACAACATAGGAAGAATCATCCCTAAAAGGTTGTCACTGTAAACCTAAGCAATATCAACACTATCATATAAATCATTTTCCAAACCGTCTGACTTATGAATTCTCATTATGATTATCAATCTCTGTAACAAGACCATTGTACTTATGTGACTTGTCTTGGTTATCACCAATAAAACCATTGAACTTACGACATTCTGTAAAAGTATGACCCAACTGTTGATATTTGTTACTCTTATCACCACGAAATTTAGAATATGGGTTTTGCGGTTTTGTTTGTGGTGGAAATTAATGTTGGTTTCTCTGAGGAAAACTATCATTAACTGGATTATTTGGACGAGTAGGTACAGATTGTGGTTCATTATTTAAGGACGAATTTGTAGGATTAGGTAGAATTAGTGATGTTATTGGAGGTGTAGGTGATTGATTGAACAAAAAAACGGGTGGTTCTTGTTGTGAACGTAAATAAGAGTATTTATGTCTTCAGAATAATAATAAAAATCGTTATTATAGTTATTGTAAGATTGATAGGGTCTGTAATTAACTTGAAATTGATTACCTTGTCTAGCTTGCTGAGTTTTTGTAGAACAAAAAGGTGAAGTTCCACTTTGACAGATTGTGTATAAACAGATTGAGCCATGCCATGTTAAACTAATTTATTTAATCCTTCAATAAATCTAAATACAAGTTTCTCTTCAGTTTCATGTAATAGATTGCGTCCAACCAAGTTATAAAACTTAGACACATAATCTTCAACCAACCTTGATCATTGTTGACAAGATTGTAATTTTACAAACAACTGTTGTTTGTAATCTCTTGGAAGAAACTTGTCTCTGAGGAGTTTTCTCATTCTTTCCCAAGTACGTACAGGTGGTTTGTCATATATATAACGATCTTCACATAACTTCTCCCACCAAGAGAAAGACCTCCCTTGAGATTATAAGCAACAAGTTTCACCTTAGAATGATTACGTACTTCCATAGACTCAAAAAAATCCTCAACTTCATAAAACCAATCTAACATGTCTTCAATCTTGTAACTTCCCGTTGAAATTTGGGCTATCAACTTTCAACATGTACTCTGAAAGAGTTCCATGAGGACTTTGTCTTGATTTGAGCCGTTTATCCTCTGTCCATCTCTTTTCTTGTTCATCTTCAAGAGTATTATTATCATCACTATCAAGATGAAAAACTGATATCTTCTTCCTAGGATTAAGAAAACTTTCATGTTGTTTCTTCTTCTCTAGTTTGTTGGAAAATGTGGGTGTTTGACAGAGGATGGAAACACTAAAAGAAATTGTTGTACTCAAAAACTTTCAAGGCTCATAAGATTTCTTTTAGACGATTATTTCTACCCTCCCAATATCAATTGGCGATTGCAACAGGTATGCGAAATAATGCCTTCAGGATACAATGAAATCCCTACAAGAAAGAAATTGGATTCAAGGTTTGCACCCCTTGTCCCAATCAAGAACACACAATATTAAGTTTCTGATGATGCTTAGAGAGAAAAGAAATCAGATGTGTTTTCCATTCCTTGAATGAAAACAAACCATCACTATTTATAGGGAATTCATGCCCATTGGAGATGCCTTTTCACTTCCAAAAGACACCAATAGTGTCTAATGGGAATGGATGTGTCTCTTGTGCACCATCACACCCTATGGAGATGCCTTTTCATCTCCAAGTAACATCCATTACATCTATTAGGCTCATGACACTCCCCATTGTAGTGGCTAACCAAAAATGAAAACCATTTTATTTTCTATATTATTGAAAAATATCCAACAGTTGTTGTAAAATTTCTCCATGGATAGAATCATCATGAAAAAAAGTAAACTTACTCTTTCCTTTGGATTTTGTGCTTGATTCTTCCTCGTTTTCATAATTAACCTCTCCATCGATTTTAAAATGTTGCATTATAATCTTGGTGAGATTATCTACCTTCTTAGCTAACTGTTCATGTTTCTTATCAGATTGTTCAAGTTTCTTATTAGACTGTTCAATTTTCTTGTCAATTATTGCTGCAAAATCTTTTGTAAGTTTAGCAATATCTTCTTTCGTAACTTGATCTCCCATGGTAAAAAGGAAAAAAGAAAAATAAGTAAGAAAACTCTCTGAAACAAGAAAATTGGTTGCGGAAGCTTAAATAACCAAGAATCGAATCCTAGATGAGCATCTAAGATTTGTGGTCTCTGGATACCAACTAAAGTAGAACCTGTGAAGGATGAATGCAATATAGAGATTGCAGATATATGAAGAGAAGAAAAAGATACGAATAAGAAGAATAAAAGTAGAACAGGAACATAAATTGTATAGAAAGAAGATGCTCAATAAACTCTTGATTAATAATATTAATAATGTGTTTTTAACAGAATTACAATCCTAAATATAAAAGGCTAAACATATACTAAAAACAGAATAAAAGAGAAGAAAACGAAGATTAACAGATATGTTCTACATCACTATTTTAAGGAAACTAGGTTTTGATCACTATAGATTACTAGTAGTTGCATATCTAGCACACCTTAATGCAATAAGCAAATCATGACGAGTTGAAGTTGCATACACAAAGGCGTGGAGCATTGATTATGGGTTCACCGAAACTTGTTATGAATTGTATTTTTGTTTCTGAGTTTCCGTAGGAACTTTAACATTTGTTGCTATTCCAACATACTGAAGAAGCTTTATAAAGTACCAAGGAACATCAAGCTGCCACCATTCAAGACCTAACCGAGCTGAGTACTCAAAGGCATGATGGTTGTTGTGCCAACCTTCTCCAAATGCTAGAAGTCCCACCACCCAGTTGTTCTTGGACAAATCTTTGGTGTTCCATGGTCTTTTTCCCCATATATGGCAAACTGAATTCACCATGAATGTGCACTGCTGCGAGTAAGCTATTCTTACATTCTAAGAAATAGGAGAACAAATTCCTAGATCAGTTCACTCATTTTGTTAACAAAATCTACTAACTACAGAACATTAGTTTCTTGATATTAGAAGAATTTAAGAAAAATAATAAAATTACCATCTTTTTTTTTAATCATTTTATAGAAGTTAATTTTAAAACAAAAATAATATATTAGGTATATGGGGAACTAAGCCATTGTCCGTGGCTTGGAATGGCTCCCCCAATTCACACCCACAACTTAAGCAATTATTTTGGAAAGCAGTGGTAATTCCCAGACGATAATTAGTTGGTATCATAATAATATGCTTACCATTCCCCAGATAAGGTGCGATAAGCCTCCTACAACGTATAATAGAAATGCAAGTCCAAGAAGATGAAGTACGTGTGTTCTTCGAAGAAACCTGTAGTAGGCTTGCTGTTTTAAATCCATAACATTGTTTGATTTTCCGCACTGTAAAACACGATTAAAAGATCACTCGAGAAGCCAAGAAATACCCGACGCAATTTCCCTTTAAAACTGAAAATTTATATACTCTCTCCGTGGTCCTTCCACTTTTTGCGGAGGGATTATATGATAACAAATGTTATTTGTCAATCAGTGGATATCTTTCATATGCATGAATCATGATGAAAATGAAAATAACTATTGCTATATATGCCCAATAAAGATGGAATATAACCTTTTCCCGAAGATAGTTCTTATGAAAGACCCATGCGATATGACTGAACCAGAATCCCTCAAGTGGACTATGAGGGTCTCGATCAGTATCTGTGAACTGATGGTGGTACCGATGATTGCTTACCCAAAACATCGGATCTCCCTGATGAGCAAGTTCAACGACAACAGTAAGCAAAATAAGATACAGATGCACGAACACACAATCATAAATGTTAATCGACTAACCTGTGCAGCATGAAGTCCAAAATAAGCAAACAAGTATTCAAGTGATTTTGGGAGCTTAAAACTTCGGTGACTAAGGTTTCTATGGTAACATAGACTTATCCCTATGGGTCCAGTAAGAAGAAACAATATCAACGCAACCCGAAATGCACTCCAAGAAAAGTAGAAAGGAGCAAACAAGAGCCCTATATGTATTAGGACTATTCCCCCCAAATTCAAGCAATCACATAAAACACCTTTTCTTTTCCTCTGCACCACACCATTTGGATTGTAAGCACGATCTCTTGCCACCATTTTAGATCCTCTGACTATTATCAAGTTCTTTGCATATGAGATAGTTGCTACTGCTGTGTGTATTTATACTAAATTAAAATCAAAGAAGCTAGCTAGCCATTCACCTTGGTGTCAAACCATCAAAGAGGCACCAGTGGGGCATGGGCATTAAAGTGGTGCCGAACCATCCCAACTAATTAATTTATTAGAGAAAATTGTACCGAGAGGACATGCAGATTCTGTATTAGAGAGTGAAGGGAGTAATGGAAAGTGAACGTGCGTTGTATTACAGCTTTCGGTATTCGTGTAGCACGTACGTTTAAGCGTTGAATGACTTACGACACTGTCGCCATTTTTATTAATTAAGATCTTAATTATTCTACCCAATGCATGTGGATATCTGATGAAGCAATGATTCCTATATTTTATATTAATTGTGAAATATTAATTATGATAGGCAATCAAGAATGAAGAAGATAATTCAAGAAGCGGATGCAATATTGATTCCAACCTACCTTGCGAGTTTCAATGATGACAGTCGGGCAATTTCAAGCCAAGGACCTTTGCGTTTGCATGACAGTTATAAATCCCCTTTGGGAGCTGGATACAAATTACCTACTAGGAAAGTACCTGGAATCTGGTATTAAATTAACATGATTACAACCAAATAATTTAAATTATAACAGAACATTACACACACTCTTTGAAGGAAACTAGATTTTGATCACTATATTAATACTAATTGCATCGCTCGCATTCCTTACTGCAATAGGCAAATTACCATACTGGTGAGTCCATATATACAGATTTTGTATTAATTATGGGTTTACTGAATTTCGTTATGAGTTTCGGAAGAGTATTTTTGTTTCTGAGTCTCCGTAGGAACTTTAACATTTGTTGCTAACCCAAGATATTCAAGGAGCTTTATAAAGTACCATGGAATGTCGAGCTGCCACCATTCAAGCCCTAACCGGGCTGTGTACTCAAAGGCGTGATGGTTGTTATGCCAGCCTTCTCCAAATGCTATATATCCCACCACCCAGTTGTTTTTGGATAAGTCTTTGGTGTTCCACGGCCTTTTTCCCCATGTATGGCAAACTGAATTCACCACGAATGTGCCATGGTGCCCGACTGCTAATCTCACACTCTAAGAAGATAGGAGAACAAAGTTATATCAATTCACCAGTTCTGTTTACAACATTTAGCTGATTGCAAAAGTTGAAGTCTCAAAAGATTCTTGATATGAATAAATATATTAATTAAGGAGATATTAGAAATTTTCACAGGACAAAGGATATTATGCAACACAAATTTCGCATTATGTGCTTACCATTCCCCAAATAAGGTGTGGTAGGCCTCCTGCAACGTACAAGTCCAAGAAGATGAAATGCATGTGTTCTCCGAAGAAACCTGTAGTAGGCTTGGTTTTTTCTTAGTGATTAATTTATGGGAAAATTTGGAAAATTCCCCAATACGAGGTGTAATGTTGGAAATCTTCCCAACGTTAAAAATAGTTGAAAAAATATTCCATTCCGTTAATATTTCCATCCAACTCAGTTAAGTTACGTGTGTAAGGCCACCATCACCACGGAAACCACCACCAAAACCGTCGCCGCCACCACCTGAATCTTTAACCCCGAACCCTAAACCCCGAATCTTGAATGTTGAACCTTGAACCCTGAATTATGAAAGATATATTTGTCTTTTTTCCTCATGTGTGGCGCACACATGTGACTTAACTGAGTTTTTAACGGAATGGGGCATTTTTCAAAAAATTTAAATGTTGGGGCATATTTCCAACATTGCATCTCATATTGGGGCATTTTCGCAAGTTTCCCTTAACTTATATAGGTACCATAATTATATAACAAATCATTATTACCATTCACACGATTAAAACAAATAATTTAAAGAAGCATTCGTTTATTTTTGATATTGGTGGTTGTATTTTAGTTTCTGAATCTCCGTAAGAACTCCCAAGATGCTCGAGAAGTCTTATATGTACCAAGGCGCGTCGACCCTTCACCATTTAAGCCATAGTCGATCTGAGGACTCAAAGGCGTGATTGTAGCACAGGTTTTTGTGGTGAGATAGCCTTATTCGTATGGGGTAAGCCAGCAGAGGTACGAAACCCTTCCAAGTAAAGTAGAAAGGATCAGATATATACTAGGTGATTTCCCCCATGCTCATGCGATCCCATAAAAATTAAAACACCTCTCATTTTCGAAATAAATTAAAGGCTTTGTTTTTGTGTGTTTCAACTGCATTTGGATTATAAACACGATCTACTGTAACCATTTAGATCCTTTATTAGACTGTATTATCAAGTTCCTGCTTGCATGTATGTCGACCATTTTAGATCCTGTAAAGTGGTGTCAGATCATCCCAACTAATTAATTTAATAGTAGAGAGAATAAGACTGAGAGGAGAGATGCAGAGTCTTTAGTACACAGTGAAGGCCATAAGGGAGTAATGGAAAGCGAACGTACAGACTCTGAATTACAGCTTTTGGGGCTTTGAATGACCTCAGACCGGACCGACACTGTCTTCTTTATTAATTAGGATCTGATGATCATATTCTTTCAAAGCCATGTGGACATCTGATGAAGCAGTGACTCCTATATCCTATATTGATTGCGCTGATCAGGAATGAAGAATTCAAGCAGCGGATGCAATATTGATCCCAACCTAGCCAACGAGTTTCAGTGATGACATTTGGGAAAATTTCAAGCCAACAACCTTTACATTATAGTAATTAGGGGTGAGAAAAAGTCCGGGACCGCGGTTTTTACCCGTATTTGTCCGCAAAATTACGGATAGAACCCACTCCGCAAGATCAATGGGCCAAACACGGGTGGGATTCTCAAATCCGCATTTTTAGAGGTTTGGTTGTTGTCCACCCGCACCGTAGAAAGGTATTGAGTATTGTGGTCGCGTTCCTTCTATTTTTGTAACATATTCTGTCAGTGAAGCTACTTATAATTTCATTATGTGGTAAGCTCTGAACAGTGTATGCTGATGAGTTTGTTTCGTTCTATTAATTACTTCAGGTATTCCTAGAATACGTGGACACCACAAATTCTGCCAAGGCAAAGCTTGCACTTGATGGTAGGAAATTTGAGGGAAATGAAGTTAAGGCTGTCTATTACCCTGAAGATAAATTTTATGTAGGGCACTATGAAACTTGAATAATGGATCTGTTCTATTTATTTTTTCTTGTATTTATATTTACTTGTAACTAAACATGGCAACTTCTGCTTTTCTTTATACTTCTGATGAAAAAATTGGTATTCCGTAGAATAAGGTTTTGTTTTACTTTTTATTTTATTTTTTACTAAATCCGCGGTTAATTCCCATCCGGTCTGTATCACCCGTAGATCCGCGGATGTCAAATCCGCGGGTGATTGGGCCGGACACGGTTGGGTTTTCTAAATCCGCAATTTTGACGGATTGGACGCGGGTGACCCCTAATTCGCATCCGTCCGTCCGTTGCACACCATAAACCTCATCTTCGGCCCAACTTTCACCTACAAAACCCAACTTATTCTGCCCAGTGCCAACCCAAAATAGTCCCTCAAAATCAAAGCCCATTTTAGCTAAGCTAAAAGAAGGAATCATTTTTTGGGGACCATGGTTTTATTGGGGGACCGTTGTTTTATTTTGGGTAAGACATTAGAAGTAAATTTAGGTCACCCCTTATATAGATATTTATATAAATACCTAAATTACCTTCCTGATTAATTTTGGGTAATGATTAGTGAAATAATTAAGTTAAAGATAATTAGTGAGATTATAAAATCAGATGGGATGGGTTTTTTAAAAAACAAGTATAATTATTGAGAGATCAAAGTTAGAGAAGATGACGAAGAAAAACATGGAAAATAATTATTTTTTTGAGTTCACCAAGCTTGAGTATTCAAGTGATGATTCAATTGATGGTAGCTCATCTAAATCTTTATCTCCTTCCTCTCCTAGAATATTTGTTAATCTTCACAATAAACCGGTTATGAGTTATTTCTTAGATGGTTGAATTGATCCAAAATTTCAAAAAAAATATAATTTTTTTAAGTAGATTTGGGCTTGTTCGGTTACCTTATGTAAGAATAGGTAACCGAACACATCTGAAAGTGTAGTTCGGCTACTTTTTCCAAACACGCAGGTGTTTGTAGGTGAAAATGGTTTCTGCTGATTTCGGTAATTTCGGGTGTACGGGTGAGAAACAATTTAAACCCTAAACAATGTACTACAACGGAGTACTTTAGATTCGAGAGATCAATCTGTACAAATCCATCCTAAACCAAGAAATGGTCGTTACGGACTTGCTTCAGTCACAAACTGAAGGAGAATGGGTTGGTTTTGGGGAGGGAAGCAAGGAAAATGACGAGAACAGAATAGTTGATTCTGGAAGAGTAGTTGTGTTACTACGACTTGTTATCAGAAAAGTGGGAAGGATAACAAACGGTAAGCTAGCAAGTATTTTCTGAGTGTTGTATATTCCCGAATGAACTTGTTGTTCTGTGGAAATAGGTAAGACCTAATTATACAAGTTGAAGTGAAACATACTCTGGTCTCATTAAGGGATGGATAAATGGGTAAGTAAATTGGAGGAGGTGATAACCGTATACATGGAATTGATGTTCCATAAAACCGTTAACGTATGGAATTGATGTTCCATAAAGCCGTTAATGCATGGAATTGATGTCGAGCGTTTCACCATTAACTCCCTATATTTACTAACTGCCTCACCATTATGACACTTCCTTATGATGGGCGTAGTGGACGCCGCACGCTGTAAACTGCCAAACCAATACCCAAAGAGGATCCCCCAGTTTTTGATATGTGTTTGATGTCTCAAATATTTTTGTGGAAAACATGTGGCATGTCGTTGTTGCCTGGAAAGTCAATCTTGGGAGACTTGGTAGCTTGGTGACCTTCGATGGTCGAGATCTTGCATCTTAAGAGGAAAGGTAGTCGTTGATCGTCGCACGCTTTCGTTCGTTAGTGGCCGCATAGGGAAGGTCATCATGGTGGTGCGGCTAAGTTGGCATGCCATTGGCATGGCATGGTGGCGCGACTAGGTTGTCTTTCCCTTGGCATGGCATGGTTTTGCGTGGCTAAACTTAGGTTTTCGGGCCAAAGGTTACCATACGTTGTCTGGTAACCTTGGATGGCTGGGATTTTCTCCTGGGATTGAAGGGAAACCGTTGATTGTTGCACGCCTTCGTTTTGATAGCCGCATATGGAAGGCCATCATAGTGGCGCGACTAGGTTGTCATGCCGTTGGCATGGCATGGTTTGGCGTGGCCAAAAAATATGTTTTCGGGCCAAAGGTACCACGAGTTGTATGCTAACCTTGGATGGCTAGGATTTGTTCCTGGGGTTAAAGGGAAACCGTTGATTGTTGCACGCCTTCGTTTTCGTAGCCGCGTAGAGAAGGCCAGTATGGTGGCGCGGCTAGGTTGGATAGGTGGAGTTTGGGCTTGGCATGTGGGTCCAAGGGTTTTCCATGGGTGCATGGCGTGGCTAACTTGGCTTGGTGCAGTTTTGTCTTGGCATGTGGGGCCAAGGGTTTTCCATTGGCGCGGCTAGCTTGGCTAGGTGCGGTTTTGGCTTGGCATGTAGGGTTAAGGGTTTGGCGTGATCCAAGCTAAGTTCGTGACCAAGCTAGGGTTTTTGGCCAACGGTCGTTTGGTAACCTTGGACGGCCAGGATTTGCTCCTGGGTTTGAAGGGCCACCGTTAATTGTTGCATGCCTTCGTTTTGGTAGCCGCATAGGGAAGGCCAGTATGGTGACACGGCTAAGTTGACTTGTGGCCATGGCGAGGTGCGTTTAGCATGGCGCGGTAGGTGTGGCTGACATGGTTTGCCATTGGCACAGGGGTGCGGCTAGCATGGTTGGCATGCCTTGGCGAGGTTGGTGTGGATGGCATGGTTTTCCATTGGAACATGGGTGCGGATAGCATGGTTGGCTTTCCTTGGCGCGGTTGGTGTGGTTGGCATGATTTGCCTTTGGCACAGTGGTGCGGCTAGCATGGTTGGCATGCCTTGGCGCGGTAAGTGTGGCTGGCATGGTTTTCCCTTGGCACACATGGGAATTAGGGTTTGGCTTATCGTAACCCTAATTGGTTTTTAAAAAAGATACCCCGGTAATTATTTAGAGACACATTAAAGGTTTCAATAAATGCGCCTAGTCAAATATTATTACTTAAATGCTGTGACGTCACTGTCTGACTAGGGTTTAAGGTTTTACGATTTTAACCGTAAGCTAAAAACCACCATCAACAGCATGTTACCTAACTCGCTCTTAATGGAACTTTAGGGTCTAGAAGTTCTATTGTTTCGTAACCAATATCTAACCGAACTTCCCGTTGATTAAGATTTTACCTAGTGTACAAAGTTCGGTTGTTTTTCAAACTTCATACCAACCAATATCTAACCGAACTTCATGTAAAATAAGGTTTTACGAACAAACTGAACATAGTGGGCAAAGTTCGGTTAAATCAAAACTCAACATAGTGGGAAAAATAGCACAGTTTAGTTACATTGGATTTTTTTTTTGTAATATTGGTAAAGTTCGGTTAGAAAATAATTTTAGCCTTCTTTGCGAACCAACCAAACATAGTGGGAAAAGTTCTGTTAAATCAAAACTCAACATAGTGGGAAAAATAGCACAGTTCTGTTACATTTAATTTTTTATTTTATTTTTTGTAATATTGTTAAAGTTCGGTTATAAAATAGTTTTAGCCTTCTATGTGAACCAACCGAACATAGTGGGCAAAGTTCGGTTAAATCAACACTCAACATAGTGGGCAAAATAGCACAGTTCGGTTTCATTGGATTTTTTTTTTTTTTTTTTTTGTAATATTGGTAAAGTTCGGTTAGAAAGTAGTTTTAGACTTTTTTGCGAACCAACTGAACTCAACATATTGATTTAACGAGAAGGGTTCGGTTAGCAACATATTGATATGCGAACCAACCGAACTCAGAGTTCGGTTAAGAAAAAATTAATTCTTGATAACCGAAGTGTTCTTCGTGTTCTTGGTTTCAGAATGTTCGGTTAGCGAACTAGTTTTTTTTAAACTATTCCTAACCGAACATGCCACTGTAACTTCTATTTAAACCATATTTTAATGATTTCTACTCAATTTTCTCAATAAAAAACGAACTAAAAGTGATGGGTTTTTCAATCGAACGAGTAACGTCAAGGAAAGAGAGAAGAAGAAGAAAAGAATTTTTTTTTTTTTTTCAAATCTAATTTTTTTTGATGCCCCGACAATCTCTGTTTTTGTTTTTGATTTTGGTTGATGATTAATTTAAATTAGATGTATATGATTAGAATTTATATAGTTATTAGGTTAGTGTAGATGCATTTTACTACAAACTACATCCAAAGGTTAGAAACGCACTACTCTTCTCAAATGAAAGTAAACACTCAACCATGAACACAAGATATACGTGGTTCGGTATGATTACCTACGTCCACGGGGGTGAAATGATGAATTTTATTACTTCAAGGTGTTACAAAGGCGTTGATCTTAGTTGGATTTCTTTACAAGGTGAACTTACTTCTCACTCACTTGTTCCTAATGTTTTCTCGAGTTTCTCTCTTCTCCTCTCCCAAAATTACAACCTAAATTTTATGAATACAAGTCCCTTTATTTATAGGAGAAGTTCCATACACCCAAGATATGGTGTTGGTCATGTTACATCAATTCAATAGTTCTACTGTCGAACCGACTTATGTCGCCTCGCATGGCCGAGGTATCTTGGCTCTTCGCCTGTCTTTCGTCCGAGCCGACATCTCCCAATTCTCTCTTGACACGATGTCGCATGTTTCTGAATGTCTCCCGTCTTAGATCGTTGCTTTTATGGTTAGCCGATGTGTCCCCTACTTTCTTATCCATTTGACCATTGCACCTCGTTTGTCCCGCCGCGTCTCGTCATGTCAGATTTGTCAGAAGTCTGAATCAAGTCTTGTCCGACAGCTGTAGAGCGATCACGCCCGATCCACATGGCTCCTGAAATCTCGCGCCACTAATCTTCATTCCATGCTTTGCGTCTTTTCGTGTTTAGGTGCACCAGGCCTAGGATGTTGCCACCTGGATCTGTGTATAATTTACACCTACATTTATTCCCCTTCTTCTGCTCGTGTGGGAGACACGGGTGGAAGAATATCGCCCTAACTGCCCACGTCTTTGTTCATGCCGTAAATCCCGCCATGCAGCGTCCCACTAACTCCACTTTATGATTGGTAACCGTCGGCGTTGGTTACAATTCTTCTTCTTTAAATAGCCCGCTCCTTTCTTCCTTCTTCTTCTTTACCCTTTCTTTCTCTGTTCATCTACTGTGGTTTTCTCCCAAGTTTCTTCACATTTTGCGCTTCTCCAAAAACCCTAGCTTTCTTGGTTTTCTTTCATCGTTTTCTCCTCACCGACCGATACAGTAGCTGCTATCGCCTCATCTTTCTTTGCTGGGAACCGAGTTCTGCACTATCTTCGTTAATGGATTATTCTCCTTCCATGGCTGAAAAGAGGTCTGTTGATGACGTTTTTTCCGAATTTGATATTCCCCCCCTTGCTTCTTTGTTTTTGCTTGAAAGCCCTTCTAGGTATGATGATCGCGCGATAAAATATATTTTTGCTGATAGCTCTCCTTCTATTTCGTGTAGGTCCGAGAAAAGGGTGAAGGATCTCTCTGAAGAAGAGTTCATTGAGCAGTTGAAGGAGAAGTAAAATCTTCAAAATTATGAAGTGACCCTTCTCTCGGGCCGAAACGGTAGTTTGAAGAAAACCGATATGAAGAAGCACGAGAAATCGGCTAATTGTGTGGTCATCACCTTGGGTCAGCTGGAGCTGGGCCTTCGTCTTCCCTTATACAACCCTGATAGCCCATTTTATTACGAGATTTTGTCCCAGATTCGGCCTTCTCGTGCTTTAGCTCAATGGACTGGAAATACTTTCCGAATTATGAACGAGTGGATGGATCGCCGCGATGGTCATGGTTCTACTGCCGAGTGGTCGACATACAAGCCCGAGGACGCTCCTGAGTATACCGTTGCCAATTTCCTTATCAACTATCGAGCTGGTACTTCCACCTTAGGAGAACTTGCCGGTTTTGCTGCTAGTCCTCATCGGGTCAAAACTATGCCCGAGGGTGTTTAAAGGATGATGCTGGATGCCGATCCCGTCGGCCATGGTTCCAACAAGCGAGCCCTCCATTATAATGACCCGATTTATCCCCGAGTTCCGCTTCTAGTCCGAGGTCCGATCCTTCATGGTGACTTCCCGTCACCCACTTTTCCCGTCGAGCCCTATTCTTTCTGGGTGGTTAATGATGACAAGGCTGATAAGGTATGCTCTTTTCTTGATTTTTATCTTGTTGTTGTTTAAAAATCTCAGGTCGGCTCCACCAAAACTATCGGGTCTAGGAAAAGAGGTGCTGGCACAAGGGTTGAGGAAGACCAGGGGAAGGTAACAAACATAATGATTTTCTTATAAGTACATGTACTTGCCCCTATTTTTTGCCTTCACATGTTCTGACGAGACACTTGTGCAGAAACACCCAAGGCACGATGATGATGACGCGGGCAATGTTGACCCTACTCTGCTGAGGCGTAATCCTAGTAGAGGTAAGCAAATTGCTAAGCCACCGCCGAAAACGGGCCCCATCATTGATATTTCCGATGAGGATGAGATGTTTGGAGAGAATGTGTCGGGCGACAAAGGCGATGAAAAAGGTATGGGCGACCAACAGGAGCCCTCGGAGACGCCCTTCGTAGAGAATATCGTTACCGATGTACCGGTAGAGCTTCCTTATGTGCCCCGGATTACTGAGGGATCGTCTTCTAGTGCTGAAACTTCCTTTACTGTCTCTGGCCCGATCATGAACTCCTTGGGTGCGCTTACTTCCTCCAACTTCGTGAAGTATATAGATGAGGAAATATTGAATGCTGTGCCCCGTTAAGGCGACATCTCCCTGACACTTGAAACTGTGGTGAGCAAGTCGCTTATGTATGGTTATGCTCCGCTTCCGATTTCTTTCTCGTAGTGTTGCTTATGAGTCAAGCTATTTGTGTTAGATTATGAATCGCGTACGCTTGGATGCTGCCAATCGCCTTCGAGATAAGAAGTTGATAAAATCTCTCCAACTTCAACTTCAGAATGAGAGGGGTCGCGCGAATGAGCTAGAGATAAAGCTTGCCGACGCTTAATTAAGGTATATGATCCTTCTTAACTTGTGTTGATTGATTTTATCGTGCCAGTATCCTGAGTCGGGTATCCTTCTTCTTAGCCGAGGTATCTAGTATATGTATAGACGCTACTTCGGAGTTTAGGATTATGAAGAGAAAATGGTATATTGAGAAGGATCTTGTGGAAAATCTTCGTCAACGAATGGCAAACAAAGACGAAAAAATAGACCGTTAGACTGAGGAGATTGCTAGACTTGAGGACGAGTTAGAACGACATTGCCGGTTTGATTATGATCCTGCCGAGATGGACAACTTACGGGCTCACTTGGGGTCTTCTCAGCGCCTTGCTGCTGAAAAGGCTGCTTTAGCCACAAGTTTGGAGCAAAGGGTAGACGCTCTGCAACTGCAGAATCGAGACCTTCACGAGGACCGCCGACGAATATTGAGAGATAAAGATGTGGTGGAGCGAGCTAATAGCGATTTAAAGGGCCGAGTGAGTGAATTTGATAAGGTTATGGGCGATTTATAGTGGAGTAGATCGCAGCTTGCAGTGCTCCAAGCGTCGTGTAATCGGTTAATGGACGGTTGGGCCGAGCATAAGAAGTATTGTCCTAGTAACGAGTTCAACGAGCAACATTATAACGAATTAACCATGAAGTTATCCAGGGCCGAGGATGAGCTGTCTAAGTCGGTAGAGTAGCTTCAGTCGGTGTTACCCGCCCTGTCAGGTCCCTTAGATGATGTGTTGAGGCCGCTCTTTTAGATTTAGATTGCGCTTTATTCTTGCAAAAATGCACCCGATGAATAACATTCTATTTTTGTGATCTTGTAGCCGAGCAACAACGCTCTCGGGAGATGGATCTGGAGGTTCACCGATTGAAACATGCCGAGGTCGATTTGAGCTCCAAGTTAGCTGATGCTGAGGAAAACTCTTCCCAGATTACCTAACAACTCGAGGATTAACGTGTTGCCCATGCGGAAGAGTTAGATCAAAAGGTTCAGGCTGGCATTATGGACTGGGTGGAGAAGAAGCGGCTCGAGGTCGCGCAGAGGAAGGCCGGCGCGGCTCCTCCCAAGGATTAAACTTTCTTTTTGTAGTGCTGCGTCACTATGTTGCCCCTTCCATCGGGTTGTAAATCGCTCTAAACACTTCTCCCCCTTTTAATTTCCTCTACCTTGCTTGTTCGTTTTAATGGGGGTGCTGCGTCACCGATGGTGTTTGTTTTATTTTCATTAGACGCTTCGTTTCGCTTGGTCACATGACGCTTTTCGTATTTTCTTAATAGTCGCATGACGCAATCGATTTATACTTTGTTTCATATGTTATTCCTGCAATCATTGTTCAAGTAAGTCAGTATTCTAACCATTTCTGTCGAACACACCCAACAAGGAGGGTCATCGGGCCCTATGCCATGTCCTGATTGGGGTATCTCATCACTATCTCTTTGGATTCAGTGGAAGGGTACCAGTCATCCTAGTTCTAGGCCCGACAATCCCTAGTGGTTATCGACCAACCGATCTCGGGAAAGTGGACACGCCCACTTGCGATGGTGGTGACCTTTCAGATGTAAGTAGGCCACCTAGATGAGTAGACCTCGTGTCTAAACAACCTTTGGAACTGGTTTCCAACCACCAGAACCCTTAGGCTACCTCGGCACTTGCACACTGCCACTGCCCCGAGTTCGAATAGCTAGGCGACTGTAAGGCACCTCGGCACTTCCACACTGGCGTTGCCCCGAGTACGAATGCCCATTCGAGTGTAAGTCACCTCGGCACTTCCATAATGGCTTTTCCCCGAGTACGAATGACCATTAGAGTGTAAGTCACCTCGGCACTTCCACACTGGCATTGCCCCGAGTACGAATGACCATTAGTCGCTCATGCCCTATCCCATACCCCTCACGGTTTCACAGAGATAGAGGACACGTTTGCTTACCGTTTTTCCGCGTCGCTTGTCAAGGATAGTAGAGTTTCAGGAATCGGATGTTCCATGGTTTGATCTCTCTTGTTCCTTCGAGTTGCAGTAGTCGATATGATCCCTCACCCGCCTTAGATTCGATTATATATGGCCCACCCCACTTTGGTGCTAGTTTTCCGCCTTTTTTGTCGCGCTCCCATTCATCCATAAATTTCAATACTTGATGCCCGGGATGAAATTCTCTTGGTCGAACGCGCTTGTTGTATTCCCGTTGTAACCTCCTCTGATAATTTTCCATTTTTTGTAACGCCATTTCTATTGTTTCATCCAAGTCGTCGAGTTTAGCCAAGATCAGGTTGGATGACACATTTCGCCTCCAAGATTCGGTTCTTGTGGTAGGAATCATCCCTTCTGTTGGTAGGATCGCCTCGGTTCCGTAGGTAAGCATAAATGGAGAAATCATGTAGCTTCTCTTCATGTGGTTCTGTATGCCCATAGGACGTTGTATATCTCCTCGCACCAGTTGCCATATTCCCCATCTAGTTTCTTTTTCATGTTATCGGCGATGGTTTTGTTTGTGATCTCGGCCTTCCCATTACACTGGGGTAAATCGGGGTTTCTTTACTCTTTCGGATGTTGTAATTGTTGAATAGAAGATCAATGTTCTCGCCTTGCAGTTTCTTTCCATTATTGGAGACGATAGCCGCAGGGACCCCGAAGCGACAAATGATGTGTTCCCAAATGAACTTAAAGACATCTTTGTCCCGAATATTCCTTAGTGGTGCCGCCTCTACCCACTTGGTAAAATAATCAGTGGCCACGATCAAATACTTCCTTTGCCCCGTTCCTACATGTAATGGCCCGACGATGTCCACTCCCCATTTAGCGAAGGGCCACAGACTTATGATTGAGTTTAACGGTATGCCGGGAGCATGGATTTTCTTCCCAAAACGTTGACACTCTTCGCAAGCTTTCGCCATTTGCTTTGCGTCCTCGTTCATATACATCCAAAAGTAGCCCATTGTTTTTTCCTTAACCGACAAACTTATTCCCGAGCTGTGATTTCCAACCGCCCCATAGTGTAGCTCGTGTAGGATTATATGGCCCTCTTCCCTTCTCAGGCATCGTAGGAGTGGTCCTAGGTAAGATTTCCGATATAAGATCCCTTCCCTTAACTCGTAGGCGCCCGATTTGCTTTTGATCTTGTTCATCTCGGGACGACTCTTAGGAAGCTCACCCGTCTCTAAGTGTTGATGTATTGGCTTTCTCCAGTTGCCTTCTTTGTATCTCTCGGCTGTGCTGACAGCCACCTCAATCCGTACCTCTGGTGTTTCAGGGATAGACGGGTTAAAAAGCCTCATAACGCGTATTCCTTCGATGCTCGGGTCTACAAGTTGTGAGGCGATATATGACATGGCGTCCGAGTATCTATTATCCTTTCGGCAGATGTGGCGGAATTTAATATCTGGGATTTGCTTGATGTAAGATTGGGCGATCTCCCAATATTTTTGCAGCATCGGATCGTGTGTAGCGTATTGGCCCGTAATTTTCCGGATCACCAGCTGTGAGTCACTAGTCAGTCGAACCTCATGCAGCCCCATTTCCACAATTATCCGTAAGGCATGGATCACCGCCTCATATTCGGTGACGTTGTTCGTCGCCTTGAATTCTAACCTGAACGAATGCACGATCTTCTTCCCCTTTGGCGTGGTAAACACCAACCCAAGGCCCGACCCATCTTTGTTTGATGCCCCATCGACAAATACTTCCCATCGTATTGCGCTACTGGCGGCTAGTAGGTCCGCTGGGTCCTATTGTTCTTCGACCATTCCCGGTATATCTTCTACCTCGTCCTCATCACTAAGGGGGAAGTCTTCCAAGAAATCGGCCACTGCTTGCCCTTTGATCGCGGTTCATGCCTCGTATATTACGTCATATTGTTTGATTATGGCTCCTCACTTGGAGATTCTCCCCGACCGCCAGCGCTATCCAAGACCGCTTCGATAGGCGATTTGGTGAGCACCCGTATTCGATGAGCTTGAAAATATGTTCATAGTTTGGAGGCAGCAAAGGCTAGCGCGAGCACCATCTGCTCCATTCTGGTGTAGTTCTTCTCGGCCGGACTTAAAGTTTTGCTGGCGAAGTATACCGGCTTTTCCACGCCCATCTCTATTTTGACCAATACCGCACTAATAGCATAGGGTATCGCGCCTAAGTATAAAGTGAGATTTTCTGATGGCTCAGGCCTTTGAAGAACCGGGAGGCTAGCTAAATGTAGCTTGATTTTTTGAAAAGCTTCTTTGCTTGCGTCCGTCCATTGGAAATTTTTTTATTTCTTCAAGATGTCTTAAAAGGCCTTGCATTTGTCTGATGACCGTGATACCAATCTCCCCAATGAGGCTATGCAACCATTTAGTTTTTGCACGTCTTTTACCGTTGCGGGGGATGGCATTTCAAGGACGGCTCGTACCTTCTCGAGATCTGCTTCTATTCCCCTGTGAGTGATGATGTAGCCTAGGAATTTCCCCGACGTGACCCAGAATTCGCACTTGGCCGGATTAATTTTCATCTTGTGTCTCCTCATTGTCTGAAAAATCTCTCGAAGGTTTCGAACGTGGTTTTTTGATTTCCGACTTTTGACTAACATGTCGTCCACGTAAACTTCTATGGTATCGTGAATCTTGTCTTCAAACATGTCGCCTACCAATCTCTGGTATGTAGCCCCGGCATTCCTAAGTCCGAATGGCATCTTGGTGTAGCAATACAATCCTCTCGGTGTGAAGAAGGAAGTGTGTTCCTGGTCCTCGGGCGCCAATGGTATTTGGTTGTAGCCCATGTATCCGTCCATTAAGGTCATTGCTTCGTATCCCACTATTGATTCTACTAGTTGATCTATGATGGTAAGGGGGAAACTGTCTTTCGGGCAGGCCTTGTTCAGGTCGCTGAAATCAATACATATTATGACTCCCCCTTTCTTTTTTGGTACCACGACCATGTTTGATATCCACTGTGGGTAGTGGGACTTCCTTATTATTCCAGATTCTTGTAACTTCTTCAGCTCCACCTCGACCATGTTTGATATCCACTCTGGCGCGACGCGCCTCATTTTCTGTCTAACCGGTTTGAACCTCGGATCGATTTTTAAGTGGTGACAACAGACCTTCGGGTCAATACCCTCCAAATCATGCACTTCCCAAGCGAATGCATCCAGGTTTTATTTTAATAGCATCGTGAGTTTACTTTCTTGTTCGTCCGATAGTAATGCCCCGATCCTCACTATTTTGGGTTCTTCTATCGTTCCCAAGTTTAATTCTTTAGTCGGCTCGACTATCGAGAAGTTTGATTTGGTCTCCCTGACTGGGGACGCTTCCTTTAATTTCTATAAAGGGTCTTGCTCTCGATTTTCGTGTGCCAGGACCGCTTGTGAAATTGCCTCCTCCAATTCTTTTGCCGCCTTCACTTCCTTTGCTTTGTTCTTTTCTTGCCTTTGCCGAGGTCTCCGTTCTTCATTTATTTCTATATCAACTTTCATGCATTGTCGTGCCGCCTGGTAGTCGCCCACAACTTCTGCTATTCCCTTGCAAGTCGTGAACCTTAACCATTGATGGTAGGCCGATGCTACTCCCTTAATCCCAGCAACCCATGGGCGCCCGATAATGGCCTCATAAGGTGAAGCGACATCAACCACACATAAAGTGGTTAGTATGTCGAGGTAGCCACCACCATCTGAAACTCTTAAAGTTACTTCTCCCTTTGGGATGGTTAATGTGCCGTTAAAGCCGTAGATACGATATGTTGATGGGACGAGCATGTCATCTGAGAGTTTCATTCTTCTAAACGTGTCGTAGAATAGCACCTCAACTGAACTTCCGCTATCCACAAGAATCCTTCATACTCCCCACTTTTCAATCAACAGCGTGATGACCAGTGGATTTTTGTGTGCCTGTCCGTTTGCTGGGACATCCTTATCCGAGAACGATATGGGCAGCGTCATCCAAGGTTCCATGGGAAGGGACTTGGATACGCTGAATATCTCTTTACCTTCATGATCCCTTTTATGGATCCTAGTGGTGATTACTGGCCGAGGGTGTAGTTTTTCATAGCCGAATGTGAAATGGTGCTCACGAATTGACTCGCCCTATCGATGCGGAGTTGACGAACTGGTGCATCGGGTGTTGCTTCCGGCCGAGGGGGGTGTCGGACATACTTCCTCAAATATCCATCGCGGATAGGTGTTGAACAATATCTTTCACTTCTCGATAGTTATTGGTGGAATGGCCCCTATACTGATGGTAGTGACAGTATTCGGGATGATCTCGGGTCTCTTGGAACTGTACTCCCCTCGAGGCTGGGTAGTTGATGTCGTTTCTCTTCTCAGCTTCCTTGAAAACCTCTTCCAAAGAAGAGTTTAGAGGGGTATACGACCGGGTTTCCTGCTTTGGCTTCTTCCCTTTGGCCATCCATTCCCTCTTCTCACTCTTCCTTGGGGGCGGGTCCGATCTCTTTTCTGACCTCCTGATATGGTCGTCCATGACCGTTTTAGTATCGGTACCAACCTCAGCGCTGGTTTCTTGTACTCCTCTATCTCTTGATTTAGCCTGAATTTTTTCCAGGGCGATATAGTGCTCTTGCATTCTTCTCATCTCCTTTAAGGTTTTAGGTTTTTCAGAAAACATGGAAATCCAGATCGGGTCCGACCTCCCCAACGCGTTTTCGAACCCAAAGATGGATTGATCCACCGGTACCTTCCCAATTTCAGTACAAAATTTCCTCCATCTGTCGGTCAGAGTTCTCAGGGGCTCTCTGAATCGTCGGGCGAGAGTAAACAGCTTGTTCATTCTTGGCCTATGTCGGCTGTTATGCATGTAGGTCTCAAGGAAGGCCTCGACTAGCGCATCGTACCCGTTAATCGAACTATGTGTGAGTGAATAAAACCAATCTCGCGCCTCGCCCTCCAAACTAGCTGGAAAGAATTTGCACATAACTACCGGGTTGTTTCTCCATTGGATCAGTGACATTGTATACATCTTAAGATGTTCGATCGCATCGCCAGTTCCGTCAAATCTAGAGTGAAATGAAGGTAGAGTACACTTGGGTGGGAACGGCATTTGCTCCAGTTCTTGAGAGAAAGGCGTTTTCTCGGCTTCACTCATAATCTCGGCCAACTTATTCTCTTCGCTTCCGCCCGAGAGTTCCTTGATTTTTGCTTCCAACTCCTTAAGTTTGGCTTTAGTTGTTTGATCTTGTCGCTCGTCCCTTCCTCGTCTTTCTTCGTCGGTGGACGAGTCCTCGGGTGGTCCATATCTCTGCGTGGGGGGTACCGGAGGTAATGGTAGCTGACCCGACGGATCGGGCTGATTAAGGTTACTTGACCCCATCATGGTTGGTGAGTGACCGGATCGGCCGCGGTATCTTGATGTCCCTCGACTGGCGCCCCTCTCGATCTGGTCCGTTGGTTCCTCAACTGGTAGTTCTCATACTCCAAGGCTAGATTCCTCTGCCGGAGTTCCCTTAGTTCCGCCTCTTGCCTCCTCTGACTCTCCAAAATGGCCAACAACGTCGGGTCCGTACTTTCGTGACTGGAGTGTCCATTGGGTTGGTGTGGCCGAGGTTGTAATGGTGCTGATGTGGGTGGTGGTGGCGGTATCGGGTTGGATACACGATCGACCGCGTGAACGGTTGTCGGGCCGATGTTATTTGCTGCTGCTCGCCCCAGCTGAATCTTCCTAAGACGCTCTTGCTCCCTTCCCAAAGCTTCCTGGTGTTCAACTTGGTGCCTCGTCCATTGCCTCATAGCTCGCGCTGCAAGTGCTTCCTCATCGTCATCGGTGTCTGAAGCCGTGAGTCCATCGATTTGGTCAACTCTCCTCTGGGACAATATAATCTGGTCCAGAGGTAAGGTGTTATCGTCTCGCCCCAAATCTATTTCTTCGTCTACAACAGGCATCCCTCGCGCAGCTGCATGAGATTCCTCGGGCGGTGGTTGTCGACTTTTCTCTTGCCTCGTCCCCGTTATCCCTGCCTGCATGCTGCTTCTAGTGACTGTGCGATTCCTCAACATCCTTATCGTCCCTGAAGCGCTAGCCATTAGTCACGTCGCATGATAAGCCGAGTATCGCCCGTCCCTACGTCATCAAATACAAAAAAAAGAACCCCTTACGTCGACCTGATTTTTCTAACAAAAAGTTCAGACAAAAATGGAGAAACGTTCGACTCTACGACTATTGTCACTGTGTAGGGTCAACTTTGGTTATCAGGTGGGTTCCGTTTATCTATCCTATTTTGTTCTTATGCTGAATTTGTGGCTGAACTCACTTCCCCGTCACTATCACTCCGTACGACGTCGCTCTCTGTACTCGACCTATGCATTTAAGTTAGTTTTTCCTTTATTCTACATGCTCCAAATCATTGATCTTATGCACGTGACGCTTAAAAAGTACGACAAGTAACCCCAAGAATCGAATTAAACTTGTACCAACTCCACTTTCTCGAGATTTAATTATGACCTTTCCGACAACTTACGCTACACCGCCGTCTAAAAATTATATATGGTCGACAGTTCATTACATGATGAAACATCTAAAACGCTAACTTTTGGTAACTTTGAGCATCCTACTTCTTATCGCAGCTAGAAACAACTCGCTAAACGCTAATAAACACACACCTATCAAGAACAAACAATCGTCCTTTCAACAGATTCTTGACGCTAAGAAGTTTCTCTACCGATCAAACTATTGAAGACGCTAAGAAGACGCTGCTACTGCTCTGACTTTAAATTCTCAGTAAATGACTCAAAAAAACCATTACTTCGTCCAACAGAGTTTATCGTAGCTTCTACTCCAACAAATTAACTTGTATTGAGGAGCTGTTGATCGTCTCTGAAGACTTTAATGAAAAGGTATCCGGAGATCTTAGTCTTGTCCCCTTAGTCGGCGCCAGAATATAGATGCATTTTACTACAAACTACATCCAAAGGTTAGAAACGCACTACTCTTCTGAAATGAAAGTAAACACTCAACCATGAACACAAGATATACGTGGTTCGGTATGATTACCTACGTCCACGGGGGTGAAATTATGAATCTTATTACTTCAAGGTGTTACAAAGGTGTTGATATTAGTTGGATTTCTTTACAAGGTGAACTTACTTCTCACTCACTTCTTCCTAATATTTTCTCGAGTTTCTCTCTTCTCCTCTCCCAAAATTACAACCTAACTTTTATGAATACAAGTCCCTTTATTTATAGGAGAAGTTCCATACACCCAAGATATGGTGTTGGACATGTTACATCAATTCAGCAGTTCTACTTTCGGACCGACTTATGTCGCCTCGCATGGCCGAGGTATCTTGGCTCTTCGCCTGTCTTTCGTCCGAGCCGACATCTCCCAATGCTCTCTTGACACGATGTTGCGTGTTTCTGAATGTCGCCCGTCTTCGATCGTTGCTTTTATGGTTAGCCGATGTGTCCCCTACTTTCTTATCCATTTGACCATAGCACCTCGTTTGTCCCGCCGCATCTCGTCATGTCAGCTTTGTCAGAAGTCTGAATCAAGTCTTGTCCGACAGCTGTAGAGCGATCACGCCCGATCCACGTGGCTCCTGAAATCTCGCGCCACTAATCTTCATTCCATGCTTCGCGTCTTTTCGTGTTTAGGTGCACCAGGCCTAGGATGTTGCCACCTGGATCTGTGTATAATTTACACCTACAGTTAGTTTTAATTTAAATTAAAGTAAAGGGTAAATGTGTAATTATCTAACTTTAGGACACCCCATATAAGTATAGGGAGGTTGGCCTAATAAAACCATGGTCCCAAAAAAAAAATCATTCAAAAGAAGCTAAAGGAAGAATACCATGCACAATCGGCTAGGTTAATAGTCAATACTTAGCCTATTCTACCTGTGTTCCCATTATTATAGAACACCTTCCACAATTAGCTAGGTTTATGTTGAGAACCAGTCGACTTGACTAATTATTTTTTAGCTGATCAGCTAGGTTAAATCCCTAGCTACCAAGCAACAAACAAAAAGTTTAAAAGGATATGGTAAGTTTGTCATTTCTCAGATTTTAGAATCTTAACAACAACAAATTTTGAACAAAACTTTGTTATTGAAGCAAAATTTCAAAATTTAGTAAACAATCAAACAGAACTACTACTTCCTTATAATGTACTTTTCTTTTATCAATGAAGTCTAATATTTTTTTTTTAAAGAAGAAGTAAACAATCAAACATGAACCAACAAAATTTAGAAAACGTGAATCAATAAAACATATTTTCAAAAAGAAAAATGAACATAAAGTGGTTGTTATATCAAAGAAAAAAAGCTTTACAAAATGGTGATAGTTCTTTTAGAACACCAAATTGGGGATACATGGATTAATTGGGGGATATCTGCCGGCATGGTTTTTTGATGCTGCCGTCATGGTCGATGGATTGCCGGCATTGAAAAACCATGCCGGAAGCTACCGTGAAATATCGCCTAATTAGTTTATGTATCCCCAATTGCATGTTCTTTTTTTACAATTATTTAGGAATGTTAAAAGAAGCATGTTCTTTTTTTTCAATTATTTAGGAAGAACATTCGCCCAATTATGCAAACATTTGAGAAAAACATATATGCTTAAACCTAAAGTGTGGATATTATTCCTGGGTCTGCTAACAGGCATGATGCTTGGTTTTTGGAGAGAAAAAAACAACAATGGAAAAATACAAATTATCCCTAGGATCTCTCTTTATTTGTTCGAAAAATGTTTGCAGTATGTTTTATCTTTAAACACGATCTGCAGCCATTTTAGATCCCTAAACTTTTATCAGTTTCCTTGTATCTAGTTCGCTGCAGCTCTGTGCCAATCCGTTGACATGGTCATAATGACATAATCTTGACATTTTAGTGAAATTTTTTCTACCAAACCCAACCGGCAATGAATTTGAAGCTAATTTTTTGATGACATGTTCTTCTTATAAGTGTCTACACTCCCACCAAAAATGAGAGCATGTCGAGATATATAAGACCATTTTGATGACATTTTAGCCTTCTATGTTCTTCTTATAAGTGTCTACCATTTTGAATATCAACTGTTGAATATTAACGGTTGAAATTAAAATTTGTGGATGGTGAAGTTTCGTATTTCCAAGTACTCTCATTTTTTGTGGGAATATAGAATTTTATACGAGCAACATGTCACCAAAATTTTAGCTTCAAATTCATTATCGGTTGGGTTTGATAAAGAAAATGACGCCAAAATGTCATGATAAAATCATTATAACCATGTCAACGGATCATTCCCCCATATATATATACTACGTTAAACTTAAAGCTAGACGGGTAATTAATCTTGTTTTACTCGGGGCACCAAGGTGCATGTGATGCCAAACCACACTAATGGGGCACCATCATTAAGGGGGTACCAAAATGAATATCATGAAGGTGGTGCCAAACCATTCCAACTAACTAGATGACCGCTGCCACGGTGGAACGACCGACCGAAGAAATCGACGCGGAAATATCATTTTTCCGGACACAATAAGAAAATATTACTTTTCCTGACACAGAAAATTACCCGATGCATAAACCAAAATATGGTTGCATAATGTGTCATGCATCCTTTGTGGTGGTTTGCATAATGGTTATGCATCAAATTTCTAAAATTATGCCTAAAGTGAAAGTACCATTTTCTTAAAACGAATGGAGTACATCATTTTATTAGTTGCAATGGAAAATAAGTTGATACATAAACTAAAATATGACTGCATAAAGTATTATGTATCATTTGTGGTGGTTTGCATAATGAATATATATTTTATTTTCGAAAATTGTGCTTAAAATGGTAAACTCCTCCGAAGTTTTCGTAAAAACTATAAATTTGATATTGTTGTTTATACTCATTGCGTATATTTTTTTATTACCTTTCCAACGAGATAAAAAAAATTAAAATTTCGAGGCACGGATTTTTAGATAAGTTATATTAAAGTTTGGTTACTAATTATACCCCTGAAAAAGTAGGATACATAAGGAGATATAGTAATTTGACTCAAAGAGAGGGACAATTTGGAAATTTCCAGGGTATGACAAAGTCACCAAACCATCTGAATCCAATCTTTTTTTATCAACTTAGAGAAAAAAAAATCAATATTCACATTGACACAAAGTCACCATATATAGAGTGATGCCAAGTAACAAGATAAGCATTATGGTGGGCACCCCTTTAATTCTCCTTTAGCGATGTTTGTTTTGTACCACCTAGATGTGGTACAGTGGTAGCGTGGTACCCATTATTTTTCAACAGATCTAGAGCCTTAATTAAACTTTGAACTCACTCTTGAAGAAGCTGATAATTCTCTATGTGGGCGGAAATCTAAGGTATTAGTTCAAGTTCAAGCAGGTATACAATCTTAATTAACTCTATACTTTGAGATGAATGCATATGGGCATCCTAGCCATCTAAAGATGTGATATCCTTATAAAATCCTGACAAGTTTAATCTTGGTCTGTCATCTAGATTGGCATGGAGACTTATTAAGAAAATCCTGATTAACTGTGGGTGCAGATTTTGAAAGGTATAACTTAGTTCAAAATAATCAAAATCTTAGCGCGCGCATACATATATGATCATCAGACTGTAGAATTAGGTTTTTTTTTTTTTTTTTTTTGCTCGACAAAGAAAGGGAAAATAATTTAGTTTTGTTTATATTAAGAAATATGAGAAAGATAATTTACACTGTAAACAAGGAATTGCATGTTTACAACTAAATCTGCTTACTCTCTTATTCCTGCGTCTTCTAACAGGTTTGGAAAAAACTATAGAAATTACAAATTAATCCTAAGGTTTTTTTATTTGTTCGAAAGATGTTCGCTACGTTCTACCTTTAGACACTCCTTCAATTGTTATCAATATATAACACGTTAAAATCAAAGAAGCTGGCCAGGTAATCTTCTTTTTACTCGGGGAACCAAGGTGTGATGCCAAACCACATCAAAGGGGCCGTATAACCAAGGTGGTACAAAAATGAATAATATCATCAAAGTGGTGCCAAACCATTCGAACTAATTCAATCAATAGCTAGAGACTTAACAGAGAATGAGGAACTGAAAGGAGATGGACACTGTACTATAGTATAGAGTACAAGATCGAGTGAAGCGAGTGATGGAAAGTTGGTAAAGATGATGATAAGCTTAGTACTGATAATGTAGGTAAGATTGACGGTGGAGATGGCGATGGAGGGAATTACAGCTAAAAAGAAATTATGGGCCGAGAAGTTCAGTCACTGATTATTATCATTTGTTTCAAGTTAGTTCTTAGCTAAATATGAATATGCACGCATGCCTAGCTTAGCTTAGAAGTTGGCAAGTTTCTATATCAATTCAGAACAACCAAAATTTAAATCTCGCAGAAGTGGGAAAGAAATTTGGGTTGGTCAAAATCAAAATCCATGTGGTGCTAAAATTAATAACTCGGGGTGATCAGACTCGCCCACACAAATATTAGTTTCAATCAAGACCAACTGGCTAGTGATATATGAAATGCCATATTTGATAGTTTGAGATGGTACTTGCCAAAAAAGTGAATTAAGACATTCCCGGATAGACCCACTGAAGTTGTCATATTTCACATGATTACGACAAATAATTTAAATCAACAGAACATTACACACTCTTTGAAGGAAACTAAAGATTGATCACACTATATTAGGATAAATTGCATCGCTCTCGCAACTTACTGCTATAAGTAGAGGTGTAAATTGGGTAATGCCAGCACGAGCACAGCCCAGCCCAGCATGCTAAAATTTGAGCACAGCCCAGCACGTGACTTAGCCCAGCACGACACAGCACGTTAGTTAAATGAGATGTGTTGGGTTTGACTAATTGGCACAGTAGCACAACACATCACACGGCACGGATAAGCATGTGGCCCAGCCCAGCCCAGCACGTCATAACATGTACAAATACACCATATAACAAGGCATAATGTATCAGATTTTTTTTTATATTTCACAAAAGAGTCATTATTCTAGCTAGTTTTTAACATTTTCTGCTGGCTTATTATAACAACACATATAATACCTTAACATTTGGAAATATATTTCAATATCGTTGTTTTTTTTTTTTTTTTGTTTGACAATCAACATATTTCAATTCATTCAAATCAAAATAGTGATTACATATTGGCTTATAAGAATAACAAAAACATCAAAATAAGAGATAATCAAAACCCTAGTACAAATAAGGACATCTATTGGAAGTAGATCGCGAAGAGAAAGAGCGATAAACCACAAAGATATCCAAAAAAACTTTATGTATAAGGGATAGATGATGGTATATTCAGAAATAAATCACAACCATTGCATCTGATTGTATTCTTCTTCCATAAGAGATGCTCCTAAAACAAAGGAGTACTTTGCCCATAAAATTGTCGATCCACACGAACACGGATGCGCGATATCGTGATAAATCGTTGATGTTTTTGAATCTAGAGTACCAAGCCACGAACTAGCTATTAAAATTTGAAGAACTCGCCCCAAAACGACGAAGAAATATGTCAAAAGACACCAAAAATGATGTAAAAACATCTTATTTAGTTACCTACTATTAAAAACTTTAAAAAGAAAAGAATCCTTGCTCAGATCTGGTCCAGAAGAACCAAATCTGAGCAAGATGGCTTTCGAGTTTTTTTTTTCTTTTTTTAAGAAAGGGAAGATGAAGAGTGATGTCTACTAATATCGTTGTTATAATGTCGTCACATATATTTAACTAGAACATTAATTTACATGACAATAATTCAATTTTATATTTGATGGATTATTTATTTTTATTGAATAAACTTGTTAATTTTACTTGAAATAATTTCAAATGATATGTTGTCTAATTAAATTCTTGTGATGATGTCCGACTTAATGTATACATTAAGTGATTTCAAATTGTTTATAGCACGTGTGCCAGCAAGTCATAGCATGGCACATTTATTCGTGTGTTGTGCCTGTGGGTCGTGATGTGCCTAGCTTTTGACTAGTAAAGCACCGCACGGCACAACACGTTTAAATCGTTGGCACGGCACAGCACGGCACATGGCACGTGAAGCTCACGACTTTGTGTGCCGGGTTGGCACGTTTTACACCTCTAGCTATATGCAAACCATACTCAATTTTTTTTTTTTTTTTGAGACTTAAAAGGTTAAAATCGCATTGATAAACAAAAAAGGAGAATAAAAGCAATGAAACGCCAAAGCGCTACAAAGAGAAGACTAAATCCAACTGCTCAAGTGTTGATATATAAATTTTGTACTGTATATTTATGGATTCATTGTGCATTGTATTTTCGTTTTTGAGTCTCCGTAGGAACTTTAACATTTGTTGCTAATCCAAGATACTGGAGAAGCTTTATATAGTACCAAGGCACGTCGAGCTGCCACCATTCAAGCCCTAGCTGAGCTGAGTACTCAAAAGCATGATGGTTGTTGTGCCAACCTTCTCCAAATGCTAGAAATCCCACCACCCAGTTGTTTTTGGACAAATCATTCGTGTTCCATGGCCTTTTCCCCCATGTATGGAAAACTGAATTCACCATGAATGTGATACGATGCGTGACTTCCATTCTCACATTCTAAGATGTAATAGAACAAAATTATTAGTTCACTCGTTTTGTTTACAAAAATTAGTTGGCTTTAGATTCTTGATATTAATAGGGAGTTCTTTTATATACCCCTAGAAATACTAATGGTACCCCTTTATCTACATACCCCCACAACTTATCTACCTACCCCATCCAATAATCATATACCCCCAAGAGAAACAAAATCACGAAGTCGCATCATATCCTTCACAAGTGTAACCCGATATTCAACATCGATGACAACAGATCGGACTACCAGATCTCTAATGGTGTGTATGCGCACTTCGTTGTAGGTACATAGAAGAATATGGATCTTATGGGTTCACAAACAGATGGTGCCAAACTAAAGACTTTGTAATGCCTTATCATACATCGCTTTCCCAGATGAGTTAGTGTGAGATCATATTCAAAGATGGAGATCGACTAAAAATGATCTGGCAACGACATGCTGTATAGTGGAGTAAGATGATGAAAATTAAGTTTGTAAAGGAACTCAATGATTTTCAAATTAAGGAGTTATATCATGTCATCTACGCAGTGGAATAATCATGAAGTTATGAATATTTAGGAAAAATACTGCACCCGATGGTATAAGACACTCGACTACAAAAGTAGTTCAATTCTAAAATCGATTTCAATCTCTCTTTGTTTTTTACAGTTTTAAAAATGGGGTATGGGTATCAAAAAATCTGAATTTCTGAACCATTTTCATGTTAATCAGGTTATAACCGACTTAACTAACAACTAGGGGTATCGTTAGTATTTTTAGAGGTATATAAAGGAACTACCTATTAATAAAAGTTCAAAACTAAAACATAAATTTCACAGGTAACTATAAGATTAAGCAAAGGATAATAGGATATGCAGCGACAGTTTTGGTCCAATCCGGCCATAAACATCACTACTATATATTCCCACGGCCCAATACGGCTAGCTCCACTTTTCACCCACAATTAATCCTTTATATTGGGAGTGAAAATTTCTTGTAGAAAATGATAAGTTACGCAGAGAAAAAGTAACATTATATGCTTACCATCCCCCAGAAAAGGTGTGGTACGCCTCCTACAACGTATAACAGAAGTCCAAGTCCAAGAAGATGAAGCATGTGTGTTCTCCGAAGAAACCTGTAATAGGGTTGTTTTTTCAAATCCATTACATTATTTGATTTCCCGCACTGCACATCATGGCTTGGTTAGATAGTTAACGGCTACTCCTTCTGTTTCAGGAAAAGTGTTACTTTCACTTTTTCAATTTGGCCTATTTTTAGACTAAAATGAAAAAGTGAAAGTAACATTTTTCCTGAAATGGAGATAGTATTGTCGTACCAGTAATCTTTCTAATATAAAATCAGATGCAACTCAAATGGTCAATAATGATGGAGTAATACCTTTTCCAGAAGATAGGTATTATTAAAAACCCACGTGATATGGCTGAACCAGAATCCCTCAATTGGACTATGTGGGTCTCGATCAGTATCCACAAACTCATGGTGGCATCGGTGAACGCTTTCCCAAAATATTGGGTCTCCCTGATGAGCAAGTTCAACGACAAGAATAAACAAAACAAGACACAGGATGATAAACAAATCGACATGCAGACATCGACACACGATGATAAAACAAACCTGTGCTGCATGGAGTCCAATAATAAGCAAACAAGTATTCAACTGATTTTGGGTGATTAAAACTCCTGTGACACAGGTTTATATAGTTAGATAGACTTATTCCTACAGAACCTGTCAGACAAAACAATACCAAGGCAACCCAAAATGCACTCCAAGTGAAGTAAAAAGGAGCAAATAATAGCCTTATATGTTCAACGATGACTGCCCGCAAGTTGAAGCAATCCCAGATAACACCTCTTCTTTTCTTCTGCAGCTCACCATTTGGATTATAAGCACGATATGTTGCAACCATTTTAGATCCTTATCTTAGACTATGATCAAGTTTCTTGCATATATGTCATAGTTACTACTAAGTGTGTATTGCAACCATTTTAGATCCTTATCTTAGACTATGATCAAGTTCCTTGCATATATGTCATAGTTACTACTAAGTGTGTATATATACTAAATTAAAATCAAAGAATCCAGAAACACAACCACTAATATCTTTTACAAAAGTTGTAGGATCGAGCAAGAGAGAGGATACCATAAACGAAAACAATAAAGCGATTACATTGATAATCAGTTTGGTGTACATTCTCTCATGGCTTAACAGCCTACTTATAGTCTCACAAACTTGACAATCACTCAAAGTACTTTTCTAATAAAATCAAACTCTAAATAAAGCACACTTTTAGAAACACAAAGAAACTCTAAACATAGTAAAACTCTAAAACAAGCAACCGACAAAACTTGCTCTTCTAGTTAACTCCAACTTCCAAATATCGCACAGTGTGTCAACAACGTATGTTGATGCAACTTGACTGCGTCAACTGTATCAGTTGATCCACTTGGACTGGATCAACATCATATGTTGATCCACGAACCAAATCACCATATCTTGGTTTAACTTCCAACATTCTCCCTTAAACCAAGATACCATTCAACGATAATTTTGTAACCCTCTTCTTCCATTGATAAACGTTTGCACGTCCTTGTCTTTTATCATTTTCTATTCCTCTTCTTCCATTGATAAACGTTAACACGTTCTTGTCTTTTTGCATACCATAATTCCGTCATCATTATCAAACTCAGCAAACACAAGTAAACCTCTTGTCTTCCTTCACATTCTTCTTCATCGCAGCGGAACACAATTCATAACAATCTTCTTCTTTCTTCACCGAGCATTGTAACTCATCTTTATCTCTTGTTTACCTACTTCGCTTGCAGGATTTCCACACTGGAATTTCTTTCACTTCTAGCCAAATCCCCACTGTGATCGCTTCACACAACTCTAGCCAAATCCCCACACTGGGATTGCTTCACTTCTCATGTTCACACCCTTGTGACGTCTCTTCTCTTCAATCTCTCATCACCACCTGGTGATTACTTCTCTTTCTTCACAACCTTGTTGTTGTTAATTCTTTTCTTCTTTGTTCCAATCACGCTATTGTTACGAAACCTTCACACTTCTTTTGTTTTCAAGATTATCTCACAATCTTTCTTTCGTTATGCTTCTGCCTAAAGCAATAACTAACACAAAGTCTGCCACACTTTGTAAGATCTCCAAGTTTCTGCCACAAACTCTTCAATCACCATGTTTGAGGTTAATATGATACTATCCTCCCTTAAGCTCAAACATAACCACGCAACTTACCTTGTCATTCTAAGTTTATGAAATTCGAACTCAACACCATCAAACTGTATCAGTCATTTTCTCGACTGCATTAGCAAATTTGATCTTCTCTTCTTTTTTTTTTAATTTCGAATCCATGACCTAACCCTTCGAATAAACCACTCACCCAAAGCTTCTTACCTCAACCAACATCAAATCTGCTTTCTGCAACACTTCTTCCGGCAAATTTTCACACTTCTGTACCATCATGACACTTACTATAACACTTTCCACTGTTACGCTTCTGTAATAATTCGTCAGTAACACTTAACTGTGACATCCTTTTGTCACACTTCTTGTTCATCTGTAACAGTTCTCCAGCAATTGTTAGCCTTTGTAACATCATATACTGTTACATACCTTCATCTACTTCTTTTTAGGTCGCGAAACCGTAACTGCTTCTTTGTCCAAACTTGAACTGAAGCTTCCCTGTTTTCTACTCGAACTTCTACATCTCGTCTCATGAGTACCAACTCCATGGCCAATTATAGCGAACCTTCATCAGTCATTCACTGCCAAGCTCCAACTTCATTCCATGTCACTTCCGTCAATGTAATCATGATGATCAAAGCAACAACACTCTTCCAGTATTCATCATTGAACCTTCTCTGCAACATCAATGGCAGCAGACTCCACAGATTTCTTTTTTTTTCTCTTGGACAACAACTACTCCATCCCTGTTCATCTCTTCCACAGACTTTCAAGAAGAACATGGATGGAGTTAAGCTATATTCGCGTGAATATCTGCAACATCTCTGCTTGTAACCAAATTCGCGTGATAACCCTAACCTTAACGATGCATCTAACTTATCTCAGTTCTCTTCTTATATCAACAGCAATCACCACCTTCCATAAAAGGAATTCAACAGAGTTAAGCTATATTCAGTCCATCATTCATCATCTCGAGACTGAGATGTGTCTTCTTAAACTCATGCACCAAACAACATCAGTTATTCGTACCAAATTCTCGACCTTGCTTAAAGTCCTTTTTCTTCAGGACTCTTACGAACAAACCAACATGAATACAACTTTACATCCAACAACATACTTTTTTTTTAACTCTGAAACCTGGTGATGACACACACCATCACAGCAATACAGTCTGACAAGCCTTCACATCTTCAAACTCTTTAAAACTTTCTTTCAAACTCCCAAACCCTAACGCATCTCCTTCTCCTTTTAATTAAAAAACAATTCTCTAACACAAACAAAAAAACTTTTTATCTTCTCCAACTCTTTCTCCTTCTCGTCTCCCTTCCTCTCACCTTGCTATGATACCAAATGTAGGATCGAGCAAGAGAGAGGAGAGCATAAACGAAAACAATAAAATGATTACATTGATAATCAGTTTGGTGTACATTCTCTCATGGCCAGGGCCGGTCCTGAGATTTTAGTGGCTTTAAGCAAATGTTTTTTTTTTTGTGGCCTCTATGATCGAGAAAAGGGATGCTCTGAAAAAGAAGGTCCTGAGAAGTTATTGGTCATTTCACTTAGAAAAGCATTCCAACAATGATCGCCCAATAATTGATTGTGTTTGTACAACTTTTACAAAAATCTTGTTAATACAGTGAATGCAAAAACTAAATTTTCATTTTGTCCATAGATAATCAAATTAGTATACTTGTGACACATGGATAATTCTTGATACACATCTATGTGCATCTGCAGTACAAATCTACTTATAAATAGGTGGTGGAAGCTTAACTAGTTGGTGCACTGGGTACATACAAACAAATTATTTTTTGATCGGCACACCTATGCATTCCCGTAAGGATAAATAAGCTGACATGCAGTAAATATATTTATTTACTAATTAAATCTGCTAAAGAAAGAACACGACCAATCTTATGGTTATGGATAAACGAACCACCATATATATATAGAAACTGTAAATATCATGAATAATAACATTTTTTAACCTTCTCTTCTCTCCGATTACATTAACTAGCTAAGGCCTATTTTGACGTTTTGTTGATTTGTGACCTTGTCCCATGTGAGGCCTCAAGCAAGGCTTGGCTTGGTTTAAGGGGAGGGCCGGCCCTGCTCATGGCTTAACAGCCTACTTATAGTCTCACAAACTTAACAATCACTCAAAATACTTTCCTAATAAAATCAAACTCTAAATAAAGCACACTTCTAGAAACACAAAGAAACTCTAAACATAGTAAAACTCTAAAACAAGCAACAAACACAACTTGCTCTTCTAGTTAACTCCAGCTTCCAAATATCGCACAGTGTGTCAACATCGTATATTGATCCAACTTCACTGCGTCAACTGCAGCAGTTGATCCATTTGGACTGGATCAACATCATATGTTGATCCACAAACCAAATCACCATATCTTGGTTTAACTTCCAACAAAAATGAATGCCGGTCCAATATTAAAGGGGCCGGCATCAAAGTAGTACTGGTGCCGAACCGTTCCAACTAACTAATTTAATTGAGAGAAAGAGGAACTGAGAGGACAAAGATACGTAATGCAGACACTGTATTACAGAGTGAAGGTAGTAAGGAAAGTTTGGGAAGATGATGACTCATGAATTTAGTGATAATGTTAGTTATACGTACAAACTCTGTATTACAGCTTTTGGTATTTATGTAGCACTTTTAACGTTGAATGACCTACGACACTGTCTTCTTTATTAATTAAGATCTTAATTATTCTTTCCAATACATGTGGGCATCTGATGATGAAGCAAGATCCTATATTGATTGTGATAATCATGAATGAAGAATTCAAGCAGCCGATGCATCCCAACCTAGCCAACGACATTCTGTGATGACATTAAGAAAACATTTGCATCATAGTCATAAATCCCATGTTCCTCAGCTCAACTTTCACCTACAAAATCCAACTTTTTCTGCCACCCCAACCCCCTCAAACTTAAAGCCCATTTCCACAAAGCTAAAAGAAGCAAGATACTTTAGGAGATATTTAGCGGCATTTTTTGGGGATGGCTTGAGTTATGCTCATCTATGGTGGGATTAAGGCGTCTAGAAATGACAGAGTTACCATTTTTAAAAGAAAATAACTTGCTACCCCTACAAAACCCAAAAATCTACTTTGAATTGACTACATGACTTTGTTTTACTACACATACCTAGCTGATTGTAACTGTTATCCTCAATATTAAAAACACCATCCACAATCAGCTAGGTTTACAATTAAAAACTAGCTGATTTGAGCTTTAAATGATTTAACTTTCGAAAAGTCTACATGCACCGAAAAAGCTCACCGAGGGATCTTGGCTGCCCATTCCTGATCCAAATGTTTAGAGGCTTTGATCTCATCCGTCCATTGCCTTCGTTGTGCATTTCACGGTGTAAAACCTTTGTGTATGTATCAAGTCTCTTTGAATTTTATTTTTCATGTAATTAGCTACAGTTCAAAATTTTTATAAAATAACTTGGTCATTCCTAGATTCTAGAAATTTATAAATTATGCTTAGACAAATCCTCATCTCAACACCAAAGAGCTACCGTTTGTTTGACAAATATAATAAGTACATCCACTCCTTTATGACGAGCACGGATGACCCTATTATTCTTTTCCTTCCATAACTGCCAAACCTCAGCATGATGAACCTTGTTCCAGACATCTTTATACATCTACCATAAAGCACATTCTTATTCCAAACACAAATTGAAATAAAACAATTGAAGGAGCAGTCCAAGATATACGGAAACTCTAATGAAACAAGCCATGTGAAAGAAATTTGGGTTGGTCGGAATCAAAATCTAAATAGTAGATACTTCGATCATGATTCAAAACCCTCTGGAATCAGGGTGGTCACACACATTGAGAGTATCCAAATAGACACCACTGTGCCTAAGTAAGACACTCCAATATATTTAGGTCCCCCAGTTGTTTTTGCTATTAAATCAACATGATTACAACCAGTTATTTAAATCAACAGAACATTACACACACTCTTTGAAGGAAACTAGGTTTTAATCACTATATTAATACTAATTGAATCTCTCGCATACCTTATTGCAATAAGCAAACCTGCAAACCATCCAGGAGAGAAGTAGCATTCACTAAGTCTTGAAGTATCCATATATAGATTTTGTATTAATTATGGGTTTGTTGAGGAGTATTTTCGTTTCTGATTATCCGTAGGAACTTTAACATTTGTTGCTAATCCAAGATACTCGAGAAGCTTTATGAAGTACCAAGGAATGTCAAGCTGCCACCATTCAATCCCTAACCGAGCTGAATACTCAAAGGCGTGATGGTTGTTGTGCCAACCTTCTCCGAAAGCTATATATCCCACCATCCAGTTGTTTCTAGATAAGTCTTTTGTATTCCATGGCCTTTTCCCCCATGTATGGCAAACTGAATTCACTGCAAATGTGCCATGGTGGCTGACTGCTAGTCTGACACTCTAAGAAGAAAGAGAACAAAATTATATCAATTCACTAGTTCTGTTTACAGAATTTAGCTGATTGCGAAAGTTAAGTTCTCAAAAGATCTTGATATGAACAAACAAAATTAAGTTAGAAAAATACAAACTATAGAAGAAATTAGGAAATTTCACATTGACGTGTGAGATTATGTGAAGGATATTATGGAGCAGTAATTTTGCACAATGTGCTTACCATTCCCCAAATAAGGTGCGGTAAGCCTCCTGCAACGAACAACAGAAGTGCAAGCCCAAGAAGATGAAGGGCATGTGTTCTCCGAAGAAACCTGTAGTAGGCTTGGTTTTTCAAATCCATTACATTGTTTGATTTTCCGCACTGCAAAACATGATTAGAAGATCACCCAATGAAATAATGTATTATGATACGGTGAAAATAACTATTTCTGTGTCAATCAAACTCGAACTCGTACTCTTTCTATTATAAAGTCAGTTGCAACTCAAATAAAGATGGAATAAAACCTTTTCCCAAAGATAGTTGTGCTGAAAAACCCAATTGATATGGCTGAACCAAAATCCCTCAATTGGACTATGTGGGTCTCGATCAGAATCTGTGAACTGATGGTGGTATCGATGAACGCTTACCCAAAATGTCGGGTCTCCCTGATGAGTAAGTTCGGCAACAACGGTAAACAAAACAAGATACACATCAACACACAATTATAATTGGTAATAGCCAGAAAAACCTACACAGTATTATAACTAACCTGTAAAGCATGAAGTCCAAAATAAGCAAACAAGTATTCAAGGTATTTTGGTAGATTAAAACTTCGATGACTAAGGTTTCTATGGTAAGATAGACTTATCCCTATGGGTAAAGTTAGCAAGACCAATATCAACGCAACCCAAAATGCATTCCAAGTAAAGTAGAAAGGAGCAAATAAGAGCCCGATATGTTCCACGATGAGCGACCCCAACTTCACACGATCCCAGAAATGAACTTTTCTTTTCGAAAGGAACAGCTCTTTTTTAGTCTGTTTCAACTGCACCACACCATTTGGATGATATGCACGATTTACTGCAACCATTTTATATCCTTTTATCAAGTTTCTTTCGTACTTGTCACAGTGTTGCTACAACTGTGTCTATATTGTATATATAATTTGAATGCAAATTAGAGAGCTGTGGTTAAAAGCTGAACAAAGCTCAAATTCTAGAGCTTCTAACCCCACTTGAGAGAATATAGACAATAGTAATCTGGGGTTTTGAGATCTTTTCGATGTTTTTTGCTGCACACAATATGGGGTGGGTGGTCAAAACCCACGCTTATCAAAATCTCCTCGGAGAAACAAAACCCATACCCTAATTTTATTCTCTACGCTCTCCTGTTCTCTCATCTTTTTCTCTTCCGTCACCACTAAAACTATTCTGAACATGAGAAGATGATCTAAACTATTCTGATCAGACCCCGGAGAAGATTATCTAGCAAGTTGCGTCCCCTAGGATCTAACAAGTTTTTCTTTCGTAAACAAGTTACGATCGCTAGGGAAGATAATCTAACCCCGGAGAAGATTATCTAGCAACTTGCGTTCCCTAGGATCTAATCCTTTTTCTTTTTTTTTTTTTTTAAACAAGTATCTAACATGTTACGATCGCTATGGAAGATAATCTACCAAGTTTCTTTTGCAATCATAAACATGTGGTGTTATGATTGCAACATCTGTGAAGTCTACGCTATTGATAACGAAACTAGAGGCACGCCATAATCGTTAGTTTACGTAAAACCGTAATTACAGAGGCATTTACACAATTTCTTTTTCCAAACTCCTTTTGCTTTTGCGATCCGAGAAAAACTAACAGTAAATTGTCTAAACAGTGAGTGAGACAAATGTTGCTTGGGAGAGAAGGAAAATTCGCAAGGAAAAACTTGATGCTAAGAGAGCATTACAGTATCCATTGCTATTGGATGAAGCAATATCATTAGAATCCAGTTTCAGTGACAGTTCAATAGAAGATGAACTACCACGATTTACATACGTTGAAGCTGAGCATTCTATAGGTAAGATCAATTGTGTTCTTTTGACCAGTAGCTGTAAGTTCAATTCTCTTCTGTTAGAACTTAAAAGAAACTGCTAAAAATTGGCATGTTACTTATATGCGAATATTTGGTAGTGCTCATTTAACATTTTTTGTGGTGTGTGCAATTTTCACAGCATTGGGTATTAGGAAATCTGATTTTGGAGCACCGGATCATACATGCAAGTACTGTGGTGCACCAAGAGAGGTCTAAAGGGAGTGGGAAATAAATATGGTGTGCTTACTGATGAGATGGTATTTGATGTTGAAAAAGAGATGGATGCTTTGTAACCTGCTGAGATTAAAAAAAACCAATGGGTTAGTTACTACGGATAGTAAATTTTCCATCCCCGTGAGTGCTTAGCCTCCCAGTACGTGGCATATGTAGAAAAACTGAATATATACTTGATAAAGTCTATTCTTATAAATTTATTGTCCTCCACATTCTTATGTTTTTATATACAGGTCAACACTGAGAAGGAGATTATGCTTTTGTAGTACTGCTCAGTGAATGGTGAGATTTCCACTTTGTGGCTGCATAACAATACCTCCCTAAGAAAGATTATATATAGTTTTGATCTTTTTACTAATTTATTTATGCAAGTTCTAAGATTGGTGAAAGTGCAAATTAGGGGACTACCTACTGCATTTTGAGGCACAATACTGTGTACCTCTAGAAAAAATGGTCTTCTTTTCCTATTGATGAAATAATTGGACATTTTCTTCCTTGAACTTAGAGTTAGACGCATCCAAGTTTGTCAAAGGAGACTGCGACAATGTATTGCGTAAGAAGTTAGCTGGAATGATAGTTCTTTCGGTACACATGAAATTAATATCATAAATAGTTTTTGTTACTTATTAGAATACAGTTGCCTATAGAAGTATAAATATATGATTTGTTCTGTTTTCCCCTCATCTACATTTCCGTGAACTAAAGAAGATATTCCAAGGGCCATGCTGGATCCTGGATGCAGATGAGTAGATGTGTTGATAAGTTCTTAATGCTAACTAACTTTAATGAATATATCATATGAAAAATAATTTTGAATCTGATGATTTTATCTGGGCTCTACTTTGTCAAAGGTAAAAGGCTGGCTGGATGCTAATCATGACCTTAGTTTCTATGGTTGGCTGCTTACGGCTACAAGTAAGCTGTAGGTAAACTCTTTTCTTGCTAACCGTATATGCCTATGAATCATTTGTGCTCAAGTGTCATTATGTTAAATTCTACTTATGCTAGGGAATGGTACTTGCTGTCATATATCATCTTCGTCATGATTTATGGCTCCAATTAGAGCATGGAACACCAACAATCCTAGCATTAGCAAAGATGAAATCATTGCTTTTCATTTTTGATAATGAAATGCAAAGACGATAATCCCAGCCCGGAAGTATCCAATAAGGCCTTACCATATTTAAAAGCATTCTGCTAGATGAGAAGCTTAAGAATAACGGGGTAAAAAAGTATTGCAGATTAAAAACTTCCAAAAATTAAATATCCAACCAACCATGTGCTCGAAGGAAACGTATTTAAGGTTTGTTTTTCGTTTACCTTTAATCCGTTGATCAGGCCTGTATGATTTTTGTTAAAACTTTACATTATATTCTTAGCTATGAAGTATGAAGTAGTATACGATTCTTAGCTAATGTCTATCTTTTCGCCCTACTTTTGCCTCTTGATGGAATAAGGGATGTCATTAATGTAATATCAAGTGTCAACTTGGTAGTGTTCAATTATTTTTGGTTATATAGTTAAATGGTTCCCTTTCAGATATTTGACGCTGATTGGGACTCTTGCTCTACCTTTACCAGAATATTCTCCTGATCAACTCCTAATCTCCGTTAAAAATTAAGTTGTGTTAGGTTGGCCGGTTGGATGAATGATTGGTCAAGTTCAGTGTGTCAGCAACATGTTAGCAGTAATATGTGATTCTGTTAATTTATAAATAAGAAGCTAAAAATTCTAAGCTCAACATGTAACAATACCGAAAAACAAGTGTTATGAAAAGCAACATACAAGTTTGAAGTTTCTAGCCGATAAATGAAAACTCTTACCGGTATTTTTTTTTTTTGAAGTTTGAACAATTACTTTGTAAATACAAACTTCCTCTTGACTCAGTTTATAACCCAACCTTCGCAGATACACAAGCACATTACCAAGACTCCAAGACGCATAGGAACAAATTAGCAAACTGAAGTCCAGAAATTTAAGTCAAGGAAATATAAACTTAAGCCCGTGCGCTGCACGGGCGAGACACTAGTATATACTGAATTAAAGTCGAAGAAGCTAGAAAGATACTAATCCAATTTGGTGCCACGCCATAAAGGGGCACCGTCGTCATCAAGGTGGTACGTATAAAAATTAATGCCATCCCAACTAATTCACTGAATAGGGAGAATGGGGAACTGAGAGGAGGATACATACTCTGAGTTACAGAGTGAAGGGAGGAGTAATGGAGAGTTTGAGAAAATCATGAGCTTATGCCACGTACGGACTCATAGACTCTGTAGCACTTTTCAGTGTTGAATGACTTGCGACACTGTTTTCTTTATTAATTAAGATCTAAAAAATTATTCTTTCGGAAGGCATGTGAACGTCTAATGAAGAAATGATAATTCCATCCTATCAAAGCTATGCATGTGAAAATATTGATTGTGATGATGATCAAGGAGAACTCAAATCCCAACCTAGCTACCGACCGATCAAGTTTCAGTGATGAGTGATGACATTCGGGAAAAAATTCCTCATGGTCATAGTCATAAGTCCCATATTCCTCCGGCAGTTCATGCCCTCCGCTTCGTTTCACGGTAAAAAAGACAAAAAAAAAAACTAGTTCAAAATAAATAAATACCGAAAACAAAAGATAAATTAGAAAAATGAAATAAATAAATGATCTCACACATTTCACTACAATACTACCGCTACTTCAAGTGAACTAAAATTTGAAATTGCTGGTTGCCTGGTTGGTTTGGGAATTGTTATTAGTCCCGCAATGGGCCAATTTAGGCCTACTTTGGAGTAGTGATCCCCATAGGATTTGCTCTTAACTAAGGGTCATGTTAATTTTCTGGTGGAACTGTCAAGGGATTGTGAATGATGTTACGTTTCAAACGTTACACTAAGTCACTAACCCATCAGAATTTGTATACCATTTATGTTTTAATCTTATCAAAAATAAGGCCCAACCTAAAGAACATTGTGAAATTTTAGGTTCGTCCCAGCAAAAGAAATTGTTCACACGCTAGTCGAGCAGTTTATTTCCAACATCACAACCAATAATTTCAACGATTTTATAATGTGAACGACATCTAATCAAGTATTTTTGTAAGTACTATTCCCTTCATCCCACTCAAACATCCATATTCTGCAAGCTCTGTTGCTGATATCTTTGTCCGAGAAATTGTTCGATTACATGGTATGCCGAGAAGTATTCTCAGTGATCGTGATCCCATATTCATGAGTAATTTTTGGGAGGCATTTTTTTGCTTTGCGGAATACTAAGTTATATTGTAGTTCTGCATATCACCCACAATCAGATGGCCAAACTGAAGTTACAAATAGAATTTTGGAATGTTATTTAAGATGTTTTTCTGGAACAAAGCCTAGTGATTGGTCGAACTGGTTACTATGGGCCGAATGGTGGTATAACACGAGTTTTCATTCAGCAATTCAGATGACTCCATACCAAGTTGTTTATAGCCGTTCACCACCAAGTTGTTTTCATTTATAAACTATACCATGGATATTCGTAAATTTGATATCATTGGAAAATATTTTAAAAAACTACGTAACAAATATAAAAATAAGGGAGAAAAATATGGCTAGCCCAGTTTTGGAATTTTTTTATATTAGAAGCCCGCCATTAAGATACCCTATATTAGAAACCCAAAATTAATTTTAGAACTACTAGTTTTACTATAATAACCTTTTACTATAGTAATTATCTTATTTTCTACTTTGGTCTGTCTTTTTTTATCTGTCCTAATTTCTACTTTGGTCTGTCTTTTTTTATCTGTCTGATTTGTTTATAGACATACTTTTCCCTTAAACTATCAAATATACCCTTTATTTTTTATAACTACAAAATCATTTTTAATATAAATTTAATCCCAAATCATAAATACCATCACCATATATAAGGAAAAAATCCATTCAATATTTTTTCATATTAATTGTCATTCCTTTTTTAAATGAAAATATTTATGAGTAGTTATTGAATTCCTAATACTTCTATTTATTTTTGGTAAAAAAAAAATTTATTTCGTAAATCAAATAACACCAACCTTGGTTGGAAGCCGAGCAACAAGCTGAGCTCCAACCCTTTTTTGAATAAAAACGCCTAACCTATGAAAAATAAAGCAACCCAAACCACTACCAGTGTCATTACTAACCAAACAATTCTTTAGACGCTTGAAAAAAGAAATAAAGTCATCGCTAAGCTCTCCTAAAGTGGTAAAAGCTAAGACACTCAAACCGTAGCCACGAGCAGCACACTCAGATAAATATTTAGTGTGTTTACGCGAGACTGCTCTCGAAATAGCTTGCCCAGGAGTAAAAGCACGAGCTCCATCACCAGCGAAGGGAGAGACACCTGTGACATCCATACACACATCCTGCCCGTTCTCCCATTTGAGAACAAGGATATCAGCTGGTCGTAGATCATTGTTATCATCAGTTATAATACCCAGATTCGCTTCCTTGTGTGCAGGGATACAAGCTTTGTAAAGGATATCGATAGCTAAATCACGAATTACATCATGACGGAACTTAATTCCAACATCCTTAGCACAGTGAAGCGCATGATCGCCAAAAACATCCATAGGTTTACTGCAACAAGAGCAAAGCCCGCCTTCTGCAAACAACGGGATACCAAGACGATAACAGACAACAGCCCTAAACTTACGGGGACCAAGGCACTTGCCAAGTCCACTAATAGGAACAACCAAGAGATAGTCCTTAGCGTGCTTGATCTGGTTGCACTTCCATAGTATTGCGTCTCTATCAGAAAGAGTAAACTGGACAGGGATTCTCTTCTTTACCGCGCCGAAATAAGTAACTGCCAAGGAATGAATTGATGGGGGGGCAGTGTCATCGATGCAATATGAAGAGGGAAAATCACATACCTGTATAAATTTTTGAAGAGCTGTTTTGTAAGCAACACCATTGTCCGCTGGGAATAGACTGCCTAGTATCACCTTCCTCACAGGAGCCGTCTGACTCTGAGAAGCAAGATAACAGTAAGTGCGGGTGTCTGCCATAGTATAAATCCCAAGGCCGCCATCTTTGATAGGCATAGTAGTTATTCTCTATTGCAGAGGACCGAAACCAGCTCCATCACCCGTAATCAGAAGCCTCAAATACTTGAGGAGGTGATCATCAAAAAGGTCAGTGGCTTTCTATAGAGAAACGGGATTGGTGGTGCGCATAGCGAAATATAGTCTAGAAACACCAACACAGTTGTGAAGCAGCAAAGTCTCACTCTGAGGGTCCTTAAGCTTCTTGATAGATGACATTAGTTGGATAGTTTTGTTCACCCTACCCAAAACAACATCGCTCATGAAGTCCAAATCCAAACTCACAGGTCCACCCAAAAGTTTAACCCCTTTGCTTGGCCTCCCAATATCCTTAGGGAAAACATCCTCCTTGAAACTACGAGGATCATAAGTAGGCCAGAAAACCTCTGTTTTCCTGATATTGAGGTGCAAGCCTCTAGCCGGCCCTTCATCCTCTATAACCCGCAACTCCTTGGCAACCTCCAAAGTGTCTCCAACAATAGTACCGTCATCAAGATACCAGGCATGAAGATCAAGCTTGCACTGAGAAACAATAGACTTCACTAGAGGGTGAAGAGTCAATGCAAACAGAAGGGGACCGAGACGATCACCTTGTTGAACCCCTAGAGAGGAAGACAAAATTTGCTGATCGTAGAAAAGTTTAGCAGGCCTAGCTTAACAAAATTCAACCCAACGAGAAATACCTGGACAATGTATCCGGACCTCTTTGATGAGATGAGACCTACAAACCATATTGAAAGCATTCGAAAAATCAATAAGCAACATTCACTTCGAATCCAAATGCCCTTCCAACTCCAGAAATCCATTCACAACGTGAAGAATACCTTCACCCCCTACTGGCACACCAACTCCAAACTGATGATCCCCCAAATAAAAAGACATAGCTTTGCCAACTGAAGAAGCAGCTACCTTAGAGACCAACCATCGCCAAATAGTGCCTACCGCAATTAGCCTTAACCCTCCACCAGGTTTGAGCAGGGGCGTGAGGGGTGCACTGGCGATGATCTCCCCCAAAACCATGGGGCACTTGCCAGCCAACCAAAGGTTAACCACCCCCGTGATCGAAGCCAACAAATCATCCGACACTGCCGCTGCCGCACCACTCAAGGAGTCAACCAAATGCGGCGCACGCAACCCATCCCGGCCGCACGAAGTCCCTCTAGGAAAACTCTTGATAGCATCACGAACAGCCCGCGAATCTACCGAGACCGGTTCACCGCATATATCTTCCTATGGGATAGAGGGAGGTGGAGTTGTGGGGTGTTTCTCTTGTAGTTCCACTAATGTGGTCTCACTGCGAGGAGCAACACCGTCCGAGGAAAGAACCCGGATAGCAGCTGCATAATGACCAAGCTCTAGCTTTTTCCGGCAAGCACTTAGGTTGGACACACCTGCCTTCTTCTCATCCACTTTAGAGATATGGAAACTCGGTCGCTGCAGAAACTTGGTGACAAGCTTAAAGCAGCCACCAGATTCCCTCCAAATCATCAAAGCCTTCTGAATTGACGCAACTTGCAATCGCTTATGATTGCAGGACTTCTCATCTGTTGTAGGTATGTAACGTGCCAGCGTGCAAAGAGGGAGAAGAATGATCCGAATCCAGGAAGATATGTTTGACGGATTGCTTAACACGCTGTCTAAGAACGGCTTCAAAGTGTGGGAGAAACTCAACCGACACTTATGGGGAATGCTGGCAACTGTGGGGACAGAACGCTGGAAGACCATGCACAACAAGTTAAAATTAAATAAGTTAGTCAAGGGTTAGTCATGACTTTTTGTAGAAAATCCTTATTATTTTGACAAAGTCAATTAGGACACTTATTTTAAGATGGAGGGAGTATATTTGTAATTATCATGTTTTGGTCTACGGTGAAAAAAGTCAAAAACCAAAAATTTAGGATTTTAAATTTAATTAAGATTTTATTTCACTAAATAACTCCCTCAAATAACTAGGTCATCTCCCCTAATTAACTCCCTAAACTAATTCCTTATATCACGTCAATTTGTTAGCCTCCTCCCAAAACCTAATTCTTTGTTACCGAGAATAACTATGTAAAATCAGGGGATAAAAATTCAATTATCACTATTGAATCTTCCCGAAACAGATGTTCCTTCTATATTTTTGTTTATCACTCATATTCCCCTATTCTAACTTATAAGATCCTTTGTTTTCATGGTTTTGTTTTGAGTAACTTTGTTTTACATATCCAATAAACGTGAGGATTTTGATTTACACAGTTTGCATTTTGTGAAAACCGCAACTATCATCAATTTACCGAAAGTTGATAACTATAATTATCCCCGATCACTGAAAATTATAATTTTCACATTTCATTGACAATCGTGATTTTAACCCATCAAAATCGATTATGCTTTTGTCAAAACTGGAATTATCACCTGCACTTATCTAAACTGGAATTATCACCCATGATAAGCATCACTTTATCACATAAATGACAATAATAATTTTTGCAACCTAATGTAAACCGTCCTTACCACATTTGATGACAATTGCACTTATCACAATACAATGATAACTCCAATTATCACAATACAATGATAACTCTAATTATCACGGTAAAATCTCAATTTCTACTAGAACTTAGTCATAATTCGGGAAAATTGTAATTATCACTTTCATAATTTGGTGATAATTATAATTAACTCTAGAATCAGAAAAGTAAAAAAAAAAAAAATGACTATGACTATAGGGCTTCCAACGGATAATCACAAGATATATGAGTCACAGAAGTTTAACAATCGCCAGCAAGTCGAAGAAGATATGTCATCATCAGATCAGTTAAGAAAAATGAGAAGTTTGGAAAAACTAATCTAAGAAGCCATATTAAGAGAGCATAAGTTCTCAGGGAGGTAACTTAGTAATATAAATTGGGACAATAACCCTTTGTGTTTGAACATGAAGAATTTAAAATCCGTGACATCAAGATGATTTCACGACATCAGGAGTACGAAGAGTTGGAAGTTCACAATGGCATGGATGGTGCATATGTGCTACAACAATACACCACATTAATAACATTTTTTTAAGATGAGATAAGAGAAGAAAGAGAAAAACCATGGTGAACTGAGATATAATCGGTGATTACAGTTGACCCCGTAATTATGGTAGAAAATTAACTTAGACGAGATAAGAGAAGAAACAAAACAACTGAACCGAGATAATAGTCGACCCCGTAATATATGGTAACAAATTAAATTTCTAATTAATACTAAATTCAAGGAAAGAAGTTGTATGGTAACAAATTAAAAAAATAATACTAATTAAGGTTAATTTAGTCCATCTAAAATTATGGAAATATGAATCTAATCTAAGAATATTATTTTTAACCGTAGATCTTGTAATTTGGGCTATACATATATACAATCTTAATGATGGGTTTATAAAAGAGAAATGAACCAAATTTGGGTTCCACAGAAATTTCCACTAAAAATAAGTATCAAATGATATAAAATCAACGCAAAAACTTTTTTGTAGCCCGTTTTTCGATATTTTTATATGTATAACCCACAATTAAGATAGTCTATATATCTATAATACAAAACAACATAGGTTTTTGAGCCTTGGATGGTCGGATAACATTTGGAGAGACAAACGTTACATCCGACCACCCCAATCTCATCCTAGCAAAAGACATCTAGCGGTTGTGGTGTTTGTAACCCCCCTCTAGCCCTCTTAATTACTTCCTCTTCAATTAAAATGTTACAACAATTAAATGCTATCCTTACAAAAAAAAAATGAAAATATAAATGTTACAATAACTCTTAAAAAAACAAAAAAAATTAATTAATTAAAAACCTACAAAAAAAAATGCTATAATAACTTTCAACCATGTCTTCAAAAAAAAGAATGTTGCCAATCTTCAGCAATCTGCAAAACACAAACAATGTATTCTTTTTTAAGATAATAGGAATAATTTTCATTCTACTAGAGAAAAATTGAAAAAAAAAAAAAGAATGTTGCCAATCTTTAGCAATCTGCAAAACACAAACAATGTATTCTTTTTTAAGATAATAGAAATAATTTTCATTCTACTAGAGAAAAATTGAAAAATACAAAGCACAAATTCCATTATACTCATTGAACAAATAGAACAGTCTACGGTGAGGAAACTTACGTGGAGTGCAACACCTGGGGGGTTGCAATATGTAAAACCCAAAAAAAATGACAATCGAATAAGCCAACCTTAATCAACCTGCAAAACACATATAATATTAGAGGAAGAATGGATAAAAAAGAGGAAAAAAATATTCACATATGTAAAGAGTAAGAATGGATGATCTTCATGTGGCGGGTTATGGACAAACGAGAAACTTTTACATTTTATGAAACATTTTTGATCATCGTGTAAAGAAAAATATTGTTTTGGTTTCTCACCTGATGGATGAATAAGGTTTTGTTAGAATAATGATACTGTAAGAATAATGAGAATAGGAGAGGAAGAGAATTTACTTTTTAGTAACGTCACATATTCACCTTGCCATCACATACGGATGGCTATGTTAAGGCTCTTGAATATGAATAGAGCTTTCTTTTGTTAAATATATTCATAATTATTCTATCACATTCCATGAATGGGGTTAATATTAAAGAATGAACATTACATGCAAGGCAAGTTAACGAATATTTAGGAATGGTTACCAAAAATTTCCTGTCACATTCCATGAATGGCTTAATATTAATAATGAATGAACGTTACATGCTGGGCAATTTAAGGAATTAAACCTAAGGAATATTTAGGAATAGTTACCAAAAAATTTCGCATATAATTCTTTTCTTTTCCGCATGTAATTAATAGTGCAGGAAGTCTAAACCATGCAACAAACGACTACACCTTTATTTTCTCATAATGGGCAGGAAAAAAAAAACGTACAAACAATTAAAGGTTACAATTATTCCCACGGTACAATTATTCGCATGTAACGTTTGAGAATTGTTGTAAGAAAACTATGAACTAAGATTAATTTTTCTCATGCCGTGCCGTTACGGCACGGGTTATTTCTAGTGGAACCCATAATAGTACTAGATTACATAATTCACCTTGCATCAAAATTAGAAAATCAAATGCATATCGGATCATTAATTATTTTTGAAAAGAAAAAAAAAATCGTGAAAAAGTCTAAACTCCAGATAATTAAAATCCCTAAATTCACTGCATGCATGCGTAAATCTCTGCCAATGTGGTTTATACTTCCTTTTAATCTAGCTAGATGAATAATCTAGTTTATCTGAGCATTTTTCTTCTCCAAAACCAAAACCTCATTCCAACCTTTTTTCTTTTTCAATCTAAAACTCGGATTTCCAAAGTTTTGGCATCACAATTGTAGGAAGAATTGATTTATCACAATCGTAACTCATTATCATAGTCCTCCTGATGTAAGTAATGTTATGGTTGTGTTTCTTGTTTTATTAGTCATTATTTCTTTGGTTTGAGCAAAATCAGCCTCCCACTGCATCATTTCGGTTGCGAATAGCAACTGATGGGGGTTCAAGCATGTGAAATGCGTGTGTGGACGGGAACACTGGGACATGTTTTTACGCCCAAGTCAAAGTATGGTCAAGTATTCTAGTTTTTATTTCCACCCTTCGGAGTCTTCTAGTGGCGGGTATTATCTTTCCTTCTCCATTTTTCTTATCGCTTTTCTCAGCCACACATTTTTTTGCACTCTCTGTTTCATTCGCTCCTGAAGACTGGCGAGATCTTCTCTGAAGAACTTCTGTTCTTCTGAAATCCTACTAGGTAAAGTAGATTAATAGTTTTAATAATCGTTTATTCATGTTCTTCCAACAGAGGAGGTAATAATCGGATATTGTTTTTGATTTTTTTCTTCAGATTTATCTTATTTGTATGTTGGTTTTGTGATTGATGGGTGAAAATCGGTTTTGTATTGTTTTTGGTATCATTAGTTTGCTATTAGGATGCTAGAGGTCGGTCATTGTATGCTTGGTGGTACTAAAATAGTTTTATTTTATTAGGGATTTAACAATCAGAAATGTTTTAGGCTTAGTCTTCAAAAGTTAAGGTCATGTTTGGCTAGAAAAGGAAAGAACATTAAAACTCTTGAACTTATGTTCTACTTGTATTCTTATCTCATCACCTGTAGTAGAGAGAAGAAAGAAAAAAAAAAAGAAAAAAAGGGAAAAAAAAGAAAGAAAGAGAAGTATCAGAAGAACACCAAAATCACCTTGAATCCCATGTTTAATCTTTGAGTTCAAATCTTGTGAATGGAAGCGCGACGTTGATTGATACCCACTGAAGTTAGGGAGTAGATAAACAGAAATGAGACTCTTTTTGTTTTTATTCTCTTGATTTGAATTAGAGGTATGATTTCTAATATGTTCTTTTCCCATTTTTTTATTCAGCTATTTAAAAAGGCTTATTCCAGTGATCAACGACCACCACTACTATCAATTCTTGTTAATTTGTATATGAGCTACTTAGAGCAACCACAATCATCGACTAAAACCAAATATTTGGTCGAAAACCTTGATGCTACGGAGAGGAGAAAAGAGCAAATACTAGACTAAAACCGAAAACCAAACTATATTTGGTCTTTGGTTTGGTTTTGGTCAGGCTTAATTTAACACTACGCCTGATTGGGGCGCAACTATGATTTAGTTTGGTAGTGAGGCGTAACTTTAATCTATGCCTATTTGAAACGTAAATTTAATCTACGCCCGGTGGAACGTAGTTTACATTTGCTCCTGTTACCAGGCGGTACGTTTCAACTGCGCCTCTACCAGGCGTAGTTACAAGTTACGTCTAATCAGGCGTAACTTTAAAGTCCGCCTAATAACGGGCGCAATTATTAGTTCCACATGTTACTACATGGGGCGTAATTTAAATCTACGCCCCATTCTTCCACCAATTTCATGTTTTCTACGCCCCATTCTTCCACCAATTTCATGTTTTTTTCGAATTTATAATAAAACTGGGTATTATAAATTGAAGTTTACCCAGACACAAAATCGAGCAGCAACAACTTCAGATGAGATTGCAGTGGTGAAAAGAAGTTGATTCAAAACTGTTATCGAACAGTTGATGTGCAATGTCTCTGATAATGGAGGGACAACTTTTCTAGTGATTTGTAAGAATCTTCATATAACCTTCCCTGCAGAAAACTCACATTCAACACAAACCCAATGTTCTTATACATACATACTTTATTCAGTGCCCAATATGAACAGCAGCATCATTATCGAACCCAGTAAAACCCCTGAAAAACATCAACTCCAACAGATCCATCTCCTTGTTCTCTCTCGCTGATTATAATCAAACCAAAACCCATTTTGTTCACAGCTAGATCCCCCTTTGTTGCTCATTTCAGATTCACAAATTTGCCCCAAAATTCAATAATCTCTAACCAACAGACCACTTCCGTTTATTGGCTGTGAGAAGAGCTCTTGAACCCATGGTGAAAAGTCACCAAATTCACAGCTAGATCGACGACAAAAACGGCTGAGAGATGGATGAAATGAGCAGAGAAATGTCTGTTGTGAATTAAGAGAGAAATGGTGTTCACCTGGTTGAACAAGTTGTTGCTGCTCGATTTTGTTTTTTTCGAATTAAAGCTATGCTCATCTGAAGTTTACAAATTGCGCCCCATCAGGCGTAATTCCTAGTCACGCCCCATCAGGCGTACCATCTCATTTGCGCCCTACCAGGCGTATATTGTATTTGCGCCCCCGTCAGGCGTATTTTGTGATTACGTCTCTCCATCGGGCGGTTTTATATATTACGCTCCACACCAAATGAAAATTTAGACTATGCCCAACATCAGGCGTAATTTAAAGTTATGTCCCACCCAAACGCATTTTAAACTTATGCCGCGTGTCAGACGAACCCTTATACATCCGCTCCACCAAATTTACTCCACCACCGTAACATCTCACCACGAACTGAACCCTTTTTTTTTTTTTTGGGTTTTAGTCTTTAGTTATAGTCGTTTGACTGCAGTTGCTCTTAGGGTTTTATTTGAAACCAATTTAAGTTAATCTCTCATACTATTGATTCATGATAGGGGTAGAATTCTGCTAGGATTTGAAATTAGATATTTTGAGATTTTACGTGTCACCATAAAACTTAGATATCATATGAAAAATTGTTGAATGGATATAAACAACATCACGCCAGGACTTTACATGATGGCAGGGGACATTTTGGCCTGTTTTAGAGCACTATAGGATTTGATTGGGATTAAAGTTCCTTCCTTTGAGAAGTAGGTCTCTGAATGACAATGGAAATGTGGTGTTAAGTGCTCCACTCTATTTTACACGTTGTGAGATATACCAATTTCAGAGACTGATGTTCTGTACTTACGGCGATTACTTTTTCAACGAATTGGACTTGTTTTAGCCTTAGGCTTCTATTGTTAATTTTAGAGACGTCTCCAACGATTCCAGGTCGATATTAGGTGCTAAAGTTCGATATATATAGGTTGTAGTTAAGAGGTGGATTAATTTGTAATGTTGGGTATAGGTCAGTTTCGGTTGAATTGTTCTATTTCTGACTTAACTTTTAATTTTTTTATGCTTAAGGTGAGTTTTGGATTCGTTAAGCGGGCTATGAGGATTAAGGTTTGAGTTGCGGTATAAGGTGGGAGCTTACAATACTCTTTTGTAACCATTAATGTTTTTTAACAAAAATTATGTTTATGCATTTAAACAAAATTCATGCATTAGCGTCTTAATTTGTTAGTCTTTCCATTACTTGGAAATGACCTGAAAATGTTGCTTGCCTGTATGAATGTTATGGGAAACAAGAGTTTCCATCTGTGGTATATAGGAACTCTGCTCCTCCATTTATAACTATTTTCTTTCGAGCTTTTATGTTTTGGCTAGGGCGATACACCACAGTATTACTATCTAGGTGATGGAATTTGGCATTGAATATTATACATTATTTGAAGGAGGAGTAAATTCTATATACATGATTGTTATGTGTGTGTTGATCTTCTTTAAATATTTGGTGTCCTTGATTGTTTATTTCAGTGGGTCAAATATTTATGAATGTCTGGAAAATTTGCATCTTTCGAAATTCAACTTTAATGATTATATTTGAGGAGTGTAAGTACCTACTGAGCTTGTTTGGCTCACTGTTCCATCTCTTTTTTTTAGTGGAAGGTAATATTTTTTCAAGTGGTGAAGAAGCGGGTGAAGGCGAGTATAGCATTTGGTTCGAATAGGTTGTTTAACTTGCGTCCTCGGGAGATCGCTGTTGGTCTCACAGAGGTGCTCTCTGTCATATGTAACTTTTTGAAGGTGTTTTTCTTGGGTTGATTGTAAGTAGTCTCTAACTTTTGAGTGTATATATGTAATATCAAACACCACATTGTAAATTAGGTTAACATGTATGTATCTTATAACTTTTAGAGTCCAGTTGAAGTACATGACATGTCTTGAAAAGAAAGATCCATTACATGACTGTCTAGTGTCGGCGAGTTCCGTCTGTTATTAATCGGGATCTTGTAAACCTTGTGTTTTTTTTTTTTCAAAGCCATGTTATACTTTCCTTTTTTTTTTCAATTTTTTTTTTTAAATATAGCCTAAATAGACTTAGTTTATGATAGTTATTACCTGAGGCTTTGGATTTAGTGTTCTAATTACTGTTTAATGAAAAAGGGGCACTACAATTTAACCTCATTATTTGAATCTGCTTGTAGTTTTTTTAATGAAGGGTTCAAGAAGGGGGTGAAGCGGAGACAAGAAACATTTGTGTAAAAGAGGTTTGATGGTATTTTGTGTATCTTGTTTCTTTCATGATATGATTAGGTTGTTGTCAACTATATGTCAGCTCAATGGTTGAGTGATTATTAGGTCTGCTATTTTATGTTGGTTTGCTATTGATCTATCGACTAGTATCCATTGAATTTTGATGATTATTCTGATCTGTGTACAGCGAAAATAATTTTGTTGTGACCTTTGGATTTGGTTATTGTGGAAAATAGTTGAATAAGGGAAGTAACTTTATAGCTAAGAAGGTAGAGAATGAATGTAAAGCGGAATCACCTATATAGAAATGAAAATGATATATTGGGTGAGTGTGTAAAAGAATCACTGCACATATTTTAGGCTTTAATAGGAACTCCAGGCAATATTATGGGCGTTCGTGAATGGCTTGCGGTTATGGTTATTATGTCTGCTATTTTCTGGTTACCTTTCCTTACTTTCGTGTTGATTGCTATGTTCCCTGTAATTGGTATAAGCTTGTAGTGTCTGCAGTAGCTATATTCCGTGTGACGCTTTTCATGATAACTGGGTTTGATGGTGTTATGTGATATGTAGATAATATTTTTTCTTTTTTAAGTTGGATTCTTTCCCAGTTTCAATCTTGTTATATTTTTTTCTATGACCAGCACTTGGTACAAGCAATAGGAATCTTCCATGACGTATGCTTCCCGAAACTTGCAGTTTTATATCGAGAAAGAGGTTTCATTGATTTCCTTAACCCATTAATTTAGGATTGTCTGCTCATTTTATACACCGTTCTTGTCAAAATTAACTAGGTATGTTTCTTGTACCGGGTGCGGATCTAATATGCTATATCCTGAGTCTTGGTAGCTTGTTAATGGGAGCTTGTGCAAAGAGAAAGACAAGAATTATTTTCTATCCCTTTTCTTTGAGTTTTTCTTTAGCTGGTCGATACGGAAATCAAACAAGTGATTCTAGACTTTCTGGTAATATGCATCTACTGACTTGATTGAGTTTTTTAATTATTCACGAAATTTGTGGAAAATCGAGGACGTTCACTGAGATTAAATGTTTTTTACAGTATTCATGTTGGTTATTCTTAATTATCAATGAGTAGAGTTTCTATAATTTTGTTGCAGTTGTTTGTGGCCAATTGCTCGCTAGGTCTAGAATCTATCTTATCTACATGATTTGGGGACATTCTACTCTTGTTGGACCTATAAGATCAAACTTTTTCAAAGAAATTTTTATTATACTCCCTCTTGAAAATGAAACGAACACTCTTTATGCATTTGCAGTTTGGTGCGGTGATTGCAACTTCAGGCTTCGAAGAAACAATTTTCATTGTTGAAATAGATTACTCTGTGTCAACTTCACAAATGAACGGAACTCCTAGCGATGAGAACTCGATCAAACACCGTTCATATCTTTCATCCACCATTCTCAGGTTGGATATGCTTCCATTATTTTACTTAGTTTGTATTGTTTTTAATAGTACGCTTATAGAGTAGCTTAATATCTCTGAACAACTGAATCGCCGTTATAACGGGAAGGAATACGATTGTCCTAGAAAAGTCATTAGTATATACTAATCATAGAAAGGTTAGTGAAATTTTTATGAATAACATACTTTTGGTGGATCTACATGATGATAATGATTTCAGTACACATTGGAGTACTGGTAACTCAAGCTTTGGAGTTCATAACCATTAGGCATGGGCTAGGTGAGTAATTAAAAACTTCATTTTTCGTTTCTAGCTCCAATTGATTAATTTTAGTAATTTAAAAGGTTTCTCTATTTTTAGCTAAGTCGTTCTCGGTGTTAAAGGAGCCTATTTGGAATCACTGTTCAAATTGGTTATCCGATGAGGTCTTCTGTGCTAATAAGAAAGGTAAAAATAATTACTGGAGTTTGTCTTTTTATTTTCATCAGTGTACCAATTTTCCATGGTCTATGTGGATCACGTTTCTCTCTCTTCCTTGGTAGTTGGATATGTGCATCTAATAACAAAATCAATGCTTCCCGTCAAGAATTTTCCCTTCTGGCTTGAATTATACCTGATAGTTGAAAGCTTTCCTTGATTTCTGGGATTAAAACATTTAGTTTTATACAATGGTCTGTTATGTATGAGTTATTTTAACACTCTTAAAGTTTCGCAGGAATCAACAAAAGCTTATGTCTTGTGCTATCTGGGTCCTCATTCTGCACAAAAGCTTATGTCATGTGTTGTCTGGGTCCTCATTTTGTGCCGACCTTTGGATTTGCGATTCCATTTGTTGTCCCTCAACATGATGCAGATACACTCACAACAGCATTAGTTTCTGAATGGTTAAGCAGTACTTTGGTGATATTTTAGCAGCAGCTGAATCTACGTATAACTTGCCAAGGAAATTGGTTAAGCAAGCGGAGTCTCGTGATACTTTTGGTGATATTTTAGTCTTTCTTTCCCTGTTTTTCAATGCCTCTGTCAGTTAACACAAACTAGGTTACCATCCATTTATGAACATCAACATAAATCTTTTTTTGTATGTCAGGTTCAGCAAGTTTACTTGTGCACATTTGTACCAATTGAAGAATCCTTTCATATTATCTAGTGGTGATTCTCAACAAATACAGTTTTGTATGGTCAATTGTAGTTTGCATATGTTGAATATGGGGAATTGTGTACTTGTAGGGAGGAATGTGGGGGGAAATGAATTTTGATTAGGTCAATAAACATACACTTGACCTTTTTTTTTGTGGTTCCAAAAAAATAGCAACATTGGCCTTTTGTTGCTAAATTAAAACCAGAACCAATAAGTTATAACCAGAACCAACAGTATCTAGTTCCGGATAAGGGTATTCATGTAATTAGAAACAGATTAGCAACATCATCTTGGTGTTGCTAATAAAAAATTCAGCAACGGCATGTGCCGTTGCGAATTGCTGTTGCTAACCAAGATTAGCAACAGAGCTTATGCCGTTGCTAAAAATTGCGACACCTTGTTTAGCAACGGCAAAAGCCTATTGCGACCCCGTTTAGCAACATATATAGTAGGTTGCTAATCCCCTAAAAATGGTGTATTGTCCATGAATACGGTTCTTGGTGCTTTTGGGTTTGAAAAATTATATAATCATCACCCATGCATGTTGATTTCTGTGTATGATAAGGTTTGTTTTCAAGATTTTACTTTGTTGGTTGTGTTAACAGGATGAAGAGAACGCGTGGCAAAGAAGCTTTTTAAGAGAATAACTCGTGGTACAGTTATCACCTGATTAAGATTTGATAACAACAATTATCACAAGATTTACCAGAAATCTATGATGGTGAAAACAACAACTATCATATTTTTTAGGCTTGAAATAATATGAAATTGCAAGGTTAATTTATGTACAATTCCATATGTTTATTTGATATGTTTGTGGCTGAAATTGCAAGCGAAGAAACAGTGTCGTAATTATCACCATAATTGAAATACCCAATTCAACTATAACTAGAACACCGCTGCCACGGTGGGGAGAGCCAACCGAAAGTTCGAACTGAAAGTTGTATTTAACTAAAACTGAAACTTTTAGCATGATTATCAATTATGGTTACTGTTTTTGGTTTAATTTTTAAGTACTATGAACGTCAGGAACCGATTTTTTTTTTTTGAAGGAACAAGGGGCTAGAGAAGCCCCAGAGAACATTTTATTAAACTACCTCATTCAAATTGAGGTTTGATGAAATACAATTATGTGGAGATTGAAAATCCCACCATCCATATACATTCTCATACATTGCATATTGGAAAAAATAATGAGTTAGACAATTTACATTTTTTGGAACATAAACAAACCTAACTTCTTGGAACTTAATACTAATTTTTTTCATTTGCAAAATTAGTGAGAAAATACTCCATGGAATATCTTTCTGATCTCCTAGAATCTCTTTTGTAATACTAGCAACATCACCTTCGATAATCAGTCTACCAATAAGCCTTTTCGCCAATTCTAATCGTAGAGCAAAGGCTTTTGCTTCTGCAATGAAAGAAACTGGAGCGATCCAGTCTTGATTAACAATAACTTCATCATTCTGATCATAATATTGTTCAATTTTAGGAATACGTGCATGAATGCCCATCGTTGTCTTTTGAAGAATTTGACTAACACTTGTCGTTGCTATCTTCCAAAACATTTTCTTTTCAAGTGAAGGTCTAACCTCCGTTAAACTGTTCCATACAGAAAATCCTTTCTTGCTTGCATAAACAATCCAGAAAGATTGCCCTTGAAAATATTTTTCATCAAAGATTTTAGCCCAAACAGAATTTCTGTTTTCTAGAAATCTCCAAGCCAACTTACTAACCAGAGCCTTATCAACAACTTCTATATGGGTTTGGGTATCCAAACGAAACTTATTCCAATTCATGAAATGTAACTTCCTGGCATCAATGGAGTGCTCCCACCAGAAATTGCATTAAATTGTACCAATCTGTTGTCGAACATCTTGTGGAAGAATACTAATGCCCATGAATATTTGATCACAGTTGAACAATTTTCTGCATAATATATAAAAGATCGTTGTAAATATATGTATGAAAACAACTATGTAGCCGATATAAGCCACTAGCGATAAGAAAACATCTAAATGGCAAGAACTACATGCCATTGATGTTTGATTATTGAAAAAACTAAAACCTAAAATCGCTTAGGAAACGATGGGTTTTTATTTATTTATAATTTACATACAATTGTCTGATATGCCTGGCAGATCTGAAAAATCAGATCATACCAAACAAATCAAGAATAATCGAGGAAGAAATTTGGAGAATCAAGCAAAATTGTTTGGGAAAGTTTGAGAGGAAAATTATGAGAGAGAGAGCGGTTCACATCGACGATTATTACTACGTAGTAAGAATATTAAGTTAAAGAATATGTACCTCAATTTGTAAATTTGGCACAAAGAAAGGCCATGAGGGTATATACTTCGGTCTCATTTAAATCCACATAGAGTAGTGAACCTAAACCTAATTATCTTCCCTTCTCTGCCGCTCTGCCTCTTTCTCTTTGTTTGTCCTCTCTTTCTGCCACACACTCTCCATCACCGGTACTAAACCCAATCACCACCACCACTTTCACCTCCACTATACACACTCACCATTCTCAGTATTCTCAGTGTTGTTCAAAATTCCAGGTTTGGGTTCTGATATTAGTGAAACATATGCAATTAATTGTGTTGGGTGATCCAAAGATGAAGTAGAAACATATACAACTAGATGACCGCTGCCATGGTGGGGAGGGCCGACCGAAGAAAAAAGGAAACATTGCTGCAATTGGACTGTAAAAGAAAATTTGTGCCTAAAGTGAAAGTATCACTTTTCTTGAAACGAGAAGAGTACATCGTTTTATTAGTTGCAAAGGAAATTTATTGATGAATAAACCAAAATATGGTTACATAAGGTATTATGTATCCTTTGTGTATAATAGATATACAATTATTTTCAAAATTGTGCCTAAAATGATAAATACCTCCGAATTTTTCGTAAAAACTCTAAATTTGATATTTTTGTTTGTGCTCGTTGGATAGGTTTTTTTATTAGCTTTCCAACGAGATAAAATTGGTAAAATTCCAAGGCACGGATTTTTAGATATGTTATTTTAAAGTTTGGTTGTCAATTATACCCCTAAAGAAATAGGATATATAAGGAATTTTAATAAAATTTGGTCTCTTATATCTAGTAGCACTCCTTCTTTGGTTTATTTACAAAAATGTCTAATACCTTTTAATAGATATACAATTATTTTCAAAATTCCTCTTTGATTTATTTACAAAAATGTCTAATACCTTATTGCCCTTCCTCTTGGGTTTATTTACGAAAATATCTAAAGGAAAAAAGAATTTTTTTTGTGCTCGTTTAGAGGGGCAATTATACTGCCCTAAAGAAAGGTCTTTTCATCGTTAAACCAAATTTAATCTTTTTTGTAAAATTGGAAAAAATTGTCACCCTTCACATTGACATTAAGTCACCATATATAGAGTCGTCCCTCGCTTCGCTCGGTCGGCCTAATTAATTGTGTTGGGTGATCCAAAGATCTGAATTCCATCCATGAGCTGCTAAAATTGATAACTTTTTTCATGTTAACAAGTTTGGGTTTTTGTATGAATCAGAAAATTTTCTTTGTATAATCACTGAATCGGTCACTGAGTCAGACCGAGACAACTTGTTGTTCTTCACCAATGTCTGTTGCTGCTGCAGTCTGGATTATGAAATTGATTTCCAATTTTGATGTAATTTGATGGTTTTAATTCAAATCTTGAAGAAGAGGTAGGAATTAATCATTTATAAGGAAGAAATCTTAAAGAAATTTGAAAAAAAAATGATCAGAATCTATAAGACATTGAAGCATAAATTGCATCTGTTGGCTGGAAAAAAAGATCTTTCACGGTCTTTCATCACTGCCACCACCAGGACCACCGAGAAGCTTCATGTTCTGTCTCCTATGTAATCATTTCAGTTAACTTTGTGTATATGGTGCTGGACCTGCTGGCTACGGTGGTTAGTTAATGTTGTGTTGGTTACGTTGGTGGGGTATGGTGGATGATGGTGTTGTTACAGTAGTGGTAGTGTCGTAGTAGTCGTGTTGAACGATACAATGAATAGGGTGGAGACTCTGATTATGATTAGGGTATAGAGAATTTGATTATTATGATAAGCATATCTGGCGGTGTTGTTGGTGGATTGTGGGATAGATCTCATTGCGGTGGTGGTGCGGCGAGGTGGAGTCGGTGTTATGGTGGCGGTGCTGTTGTGTGGCGGTGGTAGCAATAGCGACGGAGCTTCTGGTGGTTTTGGAGCTACTATTGGTGGTGGTGGAAGTATTAACGTATGTGGTGGTTGTGATGGCGCTAGAGGTGGTGTAGCTGGCGGTGGTGGCTCTGGTTGTGGCGGAACTGCTGGTGATACCGTGGTAGTGGTAGGTGAAGTCGTGAAAAAAATGTAATACAAAGCCGTGAGGAACGAACGTAGATGGGGATTAGGAAGGAACTTGTTTTTAAATATAAGGGTGTTCCGGTCTTTTCGGTTCCCAAAGAGACTGATTCCAAAATCCTTCCAATCTTTTTATCAAAATGCAAATTTGTGTTAGGTTTCATTTTATTTGACAAAAAAGTGTTAATAAAAGGGACTCCCTCCCTTCAGCCATTTTGTCCAATGTTCTGAAAATCGGCTCGGACGTCGAACCGAAAAAACTACTGGGTCAAGATTTATTGGTCTAACCAGTGGTTCAACCCGGATTCACCGGGTCGATATATATTTAGCTAAATATAAAGCTAGTATACAGGAAGGAAAATATCTCACATTTCCGACTCGTTTTTCTGCCCTTTTCCTTGTAACTTTTTACATTTTTCTCCACTCAAGCCCTAACTTTGGACGCATCGTGTCTTCTTTCCTACCACTGTACCATATCTCTCTGTATCGCAACCTAACTCTCCGTATCCCAACCTAACTATTTCTAATTCTTTGCGCCTCCATCTAGAGGTGTAAAGGTGTAAAGTGGGTTGTGCCAGCACGAGTACAGCCCAGCACAACACGCTAAAATTTGAGCACAGCCTAGCCCAGCACGTGACTTAGTCCATCACGGCACAGCACGTTAGTTAAATGGGACGTGTTGGGTTTGAATAATTGGCACAGTAGCACAACACAGCATGCGGAACGGATAAGCACGTGGCACAGCCCAGCCCAGCACGTTAAGAAAGCACGTCATAATATGTACAAGTACACCATATAACAAGGCATAATACATCAATTTTTTTGTATATTTCACAAAAGAGTCACTATTCTAGCTAGTTTTTAACATTTTATACGGGCTTATTTATAACAACACATATAATATCTTAATATTTGGAAAATATATTTCAATATCGTTATTATAATGTCGTCATCTATATTTAACTAGAACATTAATTTACATGACAATAATCCAATTTTATATTTGATGGACTATTTATTTTTATTGAATAAACTTGTTAATTTTACTTGAAATAATTTCAAATGGTATGTTGTCTAATTAAATTCTTGTGATAATGTCCGACTTATTGTATACATTAAGTGATTTCAAATTGTTTATATCACGTGTGCTAGCACGTCACAACACGACACGTTTATTCGTGTGCTGTGCCCGTGGGTTGTGATGTGCCTAGCTTTTGACCAGTAAAGCACAGCACGGCACATCACGTTTAAATTGTTGGCACATCACGACAAATGGCACGTGAAGCACGCGACTTCGTGTGTCGGGCTGTGCCGGGCCGGCACGATTTACACCTCTACCTCCATCTATGCTTGAAGAAATCAAAGATGTATTTTCAAGAAAAAATCAAAGATTTAATGTCAAACATAACAAATAAGAAAATAAAAGGTTACCAATCAGAGATTTGCTAAGAACGCGGGAAAAAACAATAGGAAATTATTTTGCTCTAGCAGCGTTAGAGCATTTTTTTGAACTAGCAGCGTTTGCGGCCGTTGGATGGAAGAAATGTGATGTCAGCAGAAGACAAAAAAACATGCCATAACGTCACATTTGCAGAATCCAATGGTCATAAACGCTGCTAGATCAAATGCTGCTAGAGCAAACTCGCCTCCAGAACAATAGGAATCAAAGATTTAATGAGACTTTGAGAGTGCAGGAAACACCACTAAAGTGATCAATGTATTATTAATAGGTGAGGTTGGTGTTTTTTTCTTACCGATTGTTAATCAACAACAGAGACTTATTGAAGCTCTTGAAATTGAAAAGAATACTCTCCTCAAAACTAACAAATCACTCAAGAAATAAAAGTGGGAATGTGAGATTTGATAAAATAGTTATTTTTTGATTCATGAATGGATATTTGTCTTTATAAACTCAAAAAATTAATCTTCATTCTTATTTTTTCTTTTCCGATTCGACCCATTGAAACTGTGCTGGGTCGGCTGGATCACGAGTCAAACGGTACGGGTCACCTGGTTCACACAAAGGAGAATGGTTTTTGACAAATTTATCGGGCCAGTGATGGACCAGCCCAGAAAAGTGATTGGATCACCGGTTTACTGGGCTGACCGGCCGGGCCGGGCTGGTTTTCTAAACATTGCTTCTGGCCTTCCAGTCGGTCAGCCCAAATAGTAGTACCATAATTTTAATGTTCATGAAATACGCAATTATCACCTATTTTAATGTCCATGAAATACGCAATTATCACCTAATTAACATTGATAACAACAATTATCACAAGATTTACTAAATTAGGATAATAAAGCCGGATTTTTTTTTCTCTAGAAGTTAGAGTTTTAAAAAGTCAAAACAAAACTTGATCACCGCTGCCACGGTGGGGAGGACCAACCGAAAAAAAATCGAAACACCGATATGCGTAATGGTATTATGCATCCTTTTTAGTGCTTTGCATAATGGCTCTGCAATAAATTTTAAAAGTCACTATCGAATTTTTCGTAAAAATATTAAATTTTATATTTTTGTTTATAATCGTTGTGTAGATTTTCTAAAATCATTTCCGATGATATGAAATTTGTAAAATTCTAAGGCACGGATTTTTAGATATATTATATTAAAGTTTGGTTGCCAATTATACCCTTGAAAAAATATAATATATAATGAGTCATAATAATTAGACTAAAAAGAGGGATATTTTAGTTTTTTCATGTCCCAAAGACTACTACCAAATTCATTTCCAATTTGTTTATCAAATTGAACAATTGTGGGTAGTCTATATTTTACAAAAAAATGGCATTAAAAGGGACTCCCTCCCTTGGGACCCTCCGATCGGTCGGCCCAATTAATGAGATTCCTAAATTAACGATTTTTCCTTTGATTTTTCATTCTAAAAGCATTTGCAGAGCTCATCAAAGAAATCCCATCCCATTATCATCTCAGGTTGTACCATCATCTTTTTATAAAAATCTTGTTTCAAAACGGATTGCTGTAAGAAGAATAACATTATCACATTAATGTCTTCAAGATCCAAGTCCCTTTTAGTTCAGTAATGATATATTATTGTGAAATATATATGATTTTCACATGTTACTGTTGTGATAAATGTACACAAAATTGGTTAAAAAGACCAAATTCAAAATTTCCTAGGTGAAATGCACAGTTAGATTTAGATACTGTTTAAATGGATAAAAATTTAAAAATAGGCAGGATGTAACCAAATTCATCCTGCCCATTTTCAAATATTTTTTCTTATTTTTATTTTACACAGGATGCATCCAGTTTCATCCTTGCTATTTTTTAAGTTTAAGCAAGGATGAAACCTTGCTATTTTTTTTTTGTCCATTTCACCCATAAATTTGTTTACTCGTCAATTTGAACCGTGTTTTAAATTTTTTTGGACAAATGACCAATTTTCCGATAAATGTAGTTATCATGATTAATTGACGTGAAAATTGCAATTAGCAGAAGTTAGGATAGTCACAATTATCACTGATCCCAGTATGCAATCAAGATAAACCATAGAAAAACAAGAATCGTTGATCAACAACTTGGATTAAATGATTTTTATTAATTCACATAACTAAATCAGGTCCCAAATTTTCTCACTCCTAAATAGTACAGACTAATCAAAGGATGTAGGTTGCATATGTACAGAACTTAGTCCACGGGAGAAAACAAAAATCATAACACTAACACTCTAGTCATGGTTGAAAATCTATTACACTGACATTCCAAATCCAACTCTATACAAGTAGTTGTCTACAATAATGAGTTTCTCCAGCCGATAACATCTCACTTGATAGCATATACTGCTGTACGCAAAGAAGCTTCTAAAATTTCCGTTCAACTAATTTTATTAGATCCTATAAAATCTCTTCTTAAACAATATTTTAGACGCCCACAGAAAACGCCTGTGGCTAACGACCCATAGAACGGGAGGATTCTCGGTAACTGCCGGAATTTATAATAGCAAATGGGCGGATTTTTTTTAATATTTGGTTAATAATACTTAGATTGGTCCATCTAAAAATGTAGAGTTATAAATCTTACTTAAAACTAGGGGTGAGCATGGGCCGGTATGGACCGGTTATCGCCTCATCCGCATCCAATCCATTGCATTACGGATTTCAAATTTAGCATCCGCATCCAATCCATATCCAACGGATTTGCATCCAATGGATGCATGGATGGACGGATTGGATGCGGATAATCCAATGGATTTGTTTTAATTAAAATTTATAATAAAGAAAATAAAGCTAACACAAATGACTCCTTATAAACCTACATATCTTATATATGTATACAAATATAAAGATGCCATGTACAACACCCCAAGCAAACTTCTTAAAAATTCCTAAATGATCCATAGTATTTTCTAGAACTACATAAATGCCCTTATTTTAACGGATATGGATGTCCAACGGATTTTCAAGATTGTATCCGGACCCGATCCGTTATTCGTTGGATTTCAAAAATTCCATCCGCATCCAATCCATTAACGAACGGTCCGGACATCCATCCGCAAATGAACGGTTGGTCCCGATTAAATCCGCGGATTACGGGCCAAATGCTCACCCCTAGTCTTCACCATGGCGAGACTTGAGATTGGATCGACTGAAGCCCAGGGATGAGAACAAAGGTTGTTATTTGGGCTCGAGCCTATTTTAAAATCCGATAAATATGGGATCCCTATTTCCAACGGTCAGGATATACTTAGTCCTAAATTAAAACCCTAACCTCTCTGCCATCACTCTCTTGTTTTTCTTTCTCCCTTCCTCCATTGTTTTTTATTTCCGTCTGAACTCAAATGGAGGATTGCAGATTGAAAAGTGGTGGTGATTTCATATGGTGGTGGTGGTTTTGGAAGAGGAAGAGAAAGATCAAGAAGAGACCTCCTCATTGTTCAATATGTCATAATGACTTCTCCTCTCATAACACTCTCACAAGACAGGATCTACAACGTTTATGTCAGCATCCAAGATCGGTAGGTCTCAGTCTGGTTTTGCTTGTAAGATCATAGCTTATGAGAAGTTTCAACAAGGCCTTACAACAATTCAGTAGGACATATGATATGCAAATATGTACTTCAAATAAATCTTCTTAGTTTTTTTAACTTTATTCACAGATTAAATGTAGTAATGATTTTTCCTCACAAAACAGTACTAGTAAGTATAATTATTCGTGTCAATTTCTAATCAATTGATTATAAAATTTTGGTTCAACTCCTTTTTTTTTTTTTTTTTAATAAGGTTTTTAATTTTGATGTCAATTGATTTATGTAGTGGATTGGGGCAACTAAACTCTGGAAACCCTTCTTGCAGCATGGAATTGCTGTATACCTACGACTTCTAGATGCTACATTTGTGGTAATAATGAGGATAGAATGCCCTATATTCTATGGACTGGACTCCGCCGAACAAGTTTGAGCTTTATGTACCTTGTACACTAGAAGTTCTTGATAATCTGTAACATACAGAAGAAGCATTTTGTATCTTTTCCACTTTGTACACTAGGAAGTTCTTGATAATGAACCATCTTTTGGGCACTACCCAAAAACAGTGGGGGACTACCCATTGATATAGATGACCACCCTACATTATAAGGGGTGTCCCAAAAAATTGTGAAAGACTAAGTTACCCTTACTCTAATTAAGCTTATAACTAATCCTAATCCAACCCACTACCCACTAATCTAACCCACTAATTAAAACCTAAATAAAAATCAGTTTTATCTTTTCATCTTCTTCATCTTCTTCTTCTTCTCTTCTTTTCCTCCTCTTCTTCTTCTTCGTAGACATCGTCGATTCGAAAAAAAATTATCGTCGATTAATCAATCTTTATAAGCAATGCGTACCAAGCAAACACCCATACTTCCAGGATTGAATCCGGGACTCCCACATATAGTGAATCTCCCAAAACAATTGCTAAAGTTTAAAGAACTTGAAGCACCGTTTCGAGGAAAAAATCAATCATCCAACCGCAAAAGAAGTCCGATTCAAGTGAAATGCAAATCCGCGGGTAATTTCCTTCATGCCCATTCCTTTTAATTCGTTATTTGTAGAAGAAATCGATTGAAAATCATGAAAACTCATTAAAAATGGTAGTTCTGAGGGCGATTTCGGTTAGGAGATTTTGTAAAACCCTAAAAATTGCTTACCGAACTTACCATAAATTAGAACAGATTCGGTTAAGTCAACACCTTCCTGGTCACCGAACTACATAGTTCTATGAGATCACTAAAAAACATGTACCTAACCGAACTCGGTCTTTTACTTGGAAAGAAAGGGTTCGGTTAGGTCAATTTTTTTAATAGCCGAACTCTTCATATATTTCGTTCGGTTATTCTTTTTTTGTCAGTAACCGAACTACATAGTTCGGTGATATCGCAAAAACATTTTTGTAACCGAACTCGGTCTTTTACTTTGAAAGAATGAGTTCGGTTTGATCAAAAATTATTTAGTAACCGAACTTTAATTTGGTAACTACATGCCATGTTTACTTCATTCTTTAGTTCAATTTGATTTGGTAACACAATATTCTCTTATGTTTAGTTAATAGTTTGGTTTTTGTTCATTAGGAACAAAGGAGAAAGATTGAGACAACAACTAGATGAGGATTTCAAAACTCCAACCCCTAAGGGAGAAAAACATATAGATTTTCGAAAACGTGGTGCCACATATGCCAAACATGGAGGGGGATCGTTACCGGAAGTGAACCAAGAGAATGATTATGAAGAAGAGCAAGGAAATGAAGACCAAGGAAATGTAGAGGCTGAACAACAAAGACAACACGTTGAAAATGTAGGGGAAGAAGTAGGACAGGGTCAAGAAGAAGAGGAAGAGTTTGATGAGGAGGAAGAGGAGGGAGAGGGTGAAGAGGAGGAAGAGGAGGAAGAGGAGGGAGAGGAGGAAGAGGAGGGACAACAAGAAATTGTTCCCGTTAAAGAGAAAAAGAAGCCGAAGCCGCCTAGTGCTAGATACTCACACATTCCCCCTGATAATTTATGTTTGTCACCTCGGAACCCAACTTATGGTACTCCAAATGATGGGGGGGCAACATTGTTTGGCTACAAACACTCATGGGCTGCGAAGATCTATCACGACAAAGGTATTATTTAAGTTAACCCTTAACTAACAAAACTATTTATTTATTTTTTGGGACATGTTTCGTTAAGTATTAATAGTGTTATGTTTGTTTTCGTAGGATCATAATGATGCAGTTCGTCTTATTAAACGTCAAAAGGCGTCCAAATGGGATCTTTCTTAGGAGTGTGACGAGTTTGTAGCAAAGGTTAAAGAATGTGTGTTATGGAGAGCTTACAAAGTGTATATATTGTAGTATTTTCCAGGAAAATGATTAGTTCTCGGTTGCTATCGTATCTGGTATGTGAATCGTTCACGTAACTCAGACATATTATCTAATCTTACTAACATAATCTATTATCTTAACTAAGTTAGTCATTATTAATAAACGGAAAGCATATTTTAGCCATCAAAGTTTTATAAATAATGGGTGTTAAATTTAAATTCATAAGTCTAGGGGTGAGCATTTTATCCCTAATCCACGGATTTAACTAGGACCAACCGTATTTTTATTGTTGGATATCTGGACCGTTCGCTAATGGGTTGGACGCGGATGAGATTTTTGAAATCCAACGGATTACGGATTGGACCCGGATGCAACCTTTAAAATCCGTTGGACATCCATATCCGTTAGATTAAGGGCATTTATATAGTTTCTAGAAAATACCCTAACATCATTTCATTTCCCTCATCACTCTCTTCTTCATGTGTCTCCCTTCATCACTCTCTTCTTCCTCAACTCAAATGGAGAAGTGTAGATCGATAAGTGGTGGTGATTTTGAATGGTGGTGGTGGTGGAAAAAGAAGATCAAGAAGAAACCTCCTCTTCCTCCTTCAATATGTCATAATGACTTTTTCTCTCATAACACAAGAATTAATTGGATTTGATTCCGTGATTAGATATCTCTTCCCAAGCATCACATTCTTAGGAAGCATCAACAAGTCTCAATATAGTTTTTCTTTGGTCAGACCTTAAGCTCATAATAGATCTACTAGTAAGCTTGATGAAGCTCAACATGAATAGCTTGATCTGATCTAGTTTTCCCATTCGTATTATCGTTTTAGTAGAGCTTGTTTGTAACCTGCTTTGATGGTAAGAATTGCTCTGTATGGTGAAAGTAGTTCCATAACATTCAACTCCTACATATCCTATATAATGACATAAGATAATTTAGGATAATTTGTTCGACTATTCTTCATTTATTTCATAATTTCATACAAGACAAACCGCCCATTCAAACTCGACAAAATAAAAACCCATAGACAAATACAAACCCAAATACAGGAGCTCCAATTTTTCCCTGAAGGGCAAGACTCGCCTTTTACGGTCTTCTAGACAATTGAACTTCTTAGGCCAAACACAATGATCAATTATTTCTCTTAGATATAGCTAATTTGAAGCTAAGCAAAATTGATGGAAGGCGGCGCACCTCACTATGGGGACATGACATTCCTTAGCAAATATTTGGAAAATTGTGCTATGTAAACTGATGAGAACATAAGGAAGAGGTTTTTTTAAAATTGCTCCAAGATGTTTTTTTTGTGGTAATGAACAAGACTCAAAATGGAGTATCAACTCTGCTTTATATGGAAATGGTTTGGTAGGATTTTTTGCTCGTGGCTTTTTTTGGTTTACAGAGCCTGTCTACAGTTTGTTAGTTCAACAATGAAATCCTTTTAGTTTTTTGAGTTTGAATCAATCCAGAGAGACAAATTAAAAGGAACCAGTATTGTTTATGTTACTGTTGAATGCAAATGTATATGTATGGGAAACTGTTATTGCATTTTCATATTGTTAAAAAATGGCTAGCGTTCAACTAGTTAGAGGAATGCCACTGTTCTGCTTAAACTCACTATAGATTTAATTTTCATGCTGTGTACTTAATGATTGAAGCTAGGAGACCTTTGGGGTTTTGAGTTTCTCTGTCAATCACTGCTAGTATGTACTATGTGTATAGTTGTATTTGACTACCTAAAATCTTGTCTAGTTATTGTAATTTTTCATTAATATTAGAATGTTATTCCTAACACACCTGCTAGATGAATCGTCATGGTATCGTTATTACTAAAGATAACTTTGTTTAGATGGCCTGGGTTAAATGTATGTTAGTTGAACTCAGGTTGTAGAGCCTAACTGCTTTTGGATTTATTTTTTTCTCTATGCTAATTTTATACTTTCTTAGTCAACCATGATAATTCTCTCCTTCATTTCATAGTCTATGTCTATGCATGTTTACTTACTAATGCTATGAAGCATTATCAGATCTTTTCCAGATTGTTGTAATATTTTCTCAGTGTTTTGAGTGTGCAGGTCATGTTGGGAAGAGATACAAATCTTCAGAGATTTTGGGTTTGACTGAAGAGGAATGGATGATGCCATCGGATAGATGGAATAGAATGAAGAGGTGGCAGTTTCGGTGTGCACGGGGTCTGACTGCTTTAAGTATAGGGTTTTGTACATTGACTATAGGCATGATGGTGGACATTGCGGTAACAGAGATCGTGTTAATAACAGAGACAACACGTATGGAGGTCGCGTATATCAGAGAAGCTTTCATGGCAAGGTGGAATGAAGAGGCTGATTAGGGAGATTTTTTATAAATGTCGTTTGTTATAGAGAAAATCAATTATTTGGGTAGAAGATATGGTTTTGTTTATGATAGCCGGGATTTCGTAAATTGTATAACATCTTCTAACTTTTCTTATTATCGTTTTAGTTGAGCTTGTTTGTAATCTGTTTTAAAGTTACTTTGGCTTGTTGGGGATAATTTTAGAGCTTTGTTTTCGTTTCTCTACTGCTTACTGTATTAAAATTTGCACAAGTATATGAGAATTTTCCCCCTAGGCAAGATCTCGAGAGGACGTACATGGCGGCGACATTTGAGAATTTTAACTACGGCATGCACTTTCCTAATTTTAGACTCTCTTCAGTCTTCACTAGGGGTGAGCATGGGCCGGTATGGACCGGTTTTCGCCTCATCCGCATCCAATCCATTGCATTACGGATTTCAAATTTAGCATCCGCATCCAATCCATATCCAACGGATTTGCATCCAATGGATGCACGGATGGACGGATTGGATGCGGATAATCCAATGGATTTGTTTTAATTAAAATTTATAATAAAGAAAATAAAGCTAACACAAATGACTCCTTATAAACCTACATATCTTATATATGTATACAAATATAAAGATGCCATGTACAACACCCCAAGCAAACTTCTTAAAAATTCCTAAATGATCCATAATATTTTCTAGAACTACATAAATGCCCTTATTTTAACGGATATGGATGTCCAACGGATTTTCAAGATTGTATCCGGACCCGATCCGTTATTCGTTGGATTTCAAAAATTCCATCCGCATCCAATCCATTAACGAACGGTCCGGACATCCATCCGCAAATGAACGGTTGGTCCCGATTAAATCCGCGGATTACGGGCCAAATGCTCACCCCTACTTAAAACTATTAATCTTAACCTTAGATCATGTATATTGGGCTACACAAATATCTCATCTTAATGATGGGTTTCTGGAAAAGAGACATCAACTTAGGTTTCTCATAAATTACTATTAATTGGACAAAATTTTAAAGTAATATGTCAATTAATAATAGCGAGACGGAGGGAGTATTTTTTATATAAAATAGTAAGTTGTTTGTGAGGAGTGTGGAGGCAAAACTATGACTCTGGGAAGCAAACTCTTGCTGCGTGCGAGTAAGTAAGCACAAATGGGCCTGGAGGCCCATTTGCATTAAGATTTTGGGCATGGGAGTTAGTTGCACACCGATGTTCTCAGTGGGCTCGGTTTCCGATTGTGATGCCACTAAATTAAAATGGTTGAGCACTACGCGAGTAAAAATTATGTTGTGCTGGATATAGCATGCTTTTGCCTTGATGGTGATTCGGGTTTATTTTTTGACCAATTGGTTTAATAAAAAATAAAAGCATCACGGGTACATACATAAACTTTTGAAGAGAAAAGCAGAACGGTAAAATAAAATAAAAGTTGGAAAAACGAAAAATTAAATCAACAAGTTCACATAAAGCATTTCATTCTGAAATTCTTTTCAGAAGCAAGTAGACTCTCTGTTTTGGTTTATTATTTTTCTTCTTAGAACCACGTAAAAACAGGTTGAAATCATCCGGTGGAGAGAAGAAGTACCTTTTACCACCATGTACTCCAATAGCAACGACGATGAAAATGTTGGATGGTCAGTATATTCATTATCATCAGTATACAAGGTTAGCCTACTAAATCTTTTAGTATTAGCATTAGCAACCATGGTTAATTTCTGAGAGGAGATCCATTTTCTTTTTCTCTTTTTCGATCTGAAAAAATCTCACATTCTTCCTTAGATAAATTTTCCCAGCGATAAATCTCACATTCTTCCTCAGATAAATTTTCCCAGCGAGTTCCTTTTAGAGAGGCAGGACTCATAGAATGAAAAACTTTACCACTAAGACTTATATTTTTCTGATGATAAGTCATGATTTACACCTAATTAAAATTAAAATCTTAACACTATCATGTAATTAAGTGTGTAGTATTGTTATGTTGAACGTATTTGTTATGTATTTAGAGGTTTTTATATTTGACAACTCCCATTTGAGGGGTTACTGAAATTTTCTTTTCTTATTTTAGTGCATGCAAGGCCTACTCGTAAAAATCGTTACCTCGTTTTTCTCACAACTCGGTCCAAATCGGCAAAATTGTTAGCTTTAATTAATTGCCAAAATTGGGAATGGCTTGAAATCGGATATCGCCTCGGTCACATAGCATGTAGCGATTACTCGGCGATTAATAGGCCTTGGAGAGCGATTTTGACTACACTATGTCCATGTTTTTCAAACACCATGAAAATATTCAATCAACATCAACGAATCCTTGCACAGACTCCACCAAGAGAACCATTTATAAGAATCATGCTAGATCCACTTAACCAATAAGCTAACAACAAATTGAACTCTAACCCAGAAAGAAATAATTAGTTTCAATATCGTACTCCAACACATGTCATGATTACTGTGTATCTGAAACAAACCATCAAATATCTCCACTGTGATTAACATGTTTAATCCTTTGAGCGATTCCCAAAGCCATGCATCACTAATCTGACATACTTTTGACCACCATCACACCCAGCATACTCACTCAGAATACATATTGTGTGAATGCTGATATTATTGTAGTACATTTTTTCGAGATCAGACACATTCTTGATATTACGAGGAATCCATCAAGAATATATACTTTAACATAGACTTACGAATATGAATTATAATATCTCGTGCATAACTTTGAAGTGTTACTAGATTGCTTCTGCATGAAACTTCATAACCTCATCCTTTATTGAAACATTGTAACCTGTTTTTTATAGTGTATGGTTACTAACACTGTTCAAGAAATAAATATGTATTCTTATTTTGCATCATGTACTATATCACAAAAAAAAAAAAACGAAGAACATACACCTCTACTAAGTTGAACCTCCGATTATTAAATCACATCACAAATCCATCTTTGTGTAAATATTGGTTAAAACATTATCTTCAAAAATATTTCTCTACCCGAACAATAAACTATCATTTAGTTCCAGGTTTAATCACACTCTCCCTTCCTTGCTCTGTTACCAATTATTGGGGGAATTGGCACCCCGAACGCAGGGAACACAAGATCACATAGGTAAATTGGCGAGTTTAACCAAACATGGGAGAAATAATAAGAAAGACATAAGATAAACAAGTACATAACACAAGATATACGTGGTTCACCTTTACAAGCTACATCCTCGGCCAACACTACCAAAAAAACCTATATTAAATCAAAGACCATTGCATGCTCTTTCCGCAACCCAAGACAAGATCCAAAGATTTAAAAATACATATCCAAGAACACCATCGAAGAAACCATAGAAATCAATTATCTAACCATTCCTAAAACTATGCTCATGTCTTCTCTTCTAATCCTTCTTCACAGCTGTTATTAGCAAAGAAGAAACATGGAAACACTAGAAACTTGGTTTTGGGGGTAGCACCCCCTAAGCTAGTAGCTGAATAATTCAAGAGATTAACTAAATAAAGAGGCACTAAGAATCTAAAACATTTACTTAACAATCAATTAAGAAACTGCTGCAAAACTTAACCCAAAACTGGCCCTGCTCAGAAATATATATATATACAAGAACTTCTCTCAATTGATACATATACAATTGTCATTTGGTTTACAAATACAATATGCAATATAATAAATGTAGTAAAAATTAACCAACTAACGAAATCAGCCCTTGAAGCTTTTGTTGCGCAACTCTGATCTGTCTCTGAAACTGAAAGTGGGAATGGGTGAGCACATCATCCCTAAAAGGTGTGCCCAATAGGAATAAAATTCAACTTTTAAGTAATCATATGCAAGATTTGGAAAACAATACATGTTTTCCGAAACATTAAACAGCGACCAAGTCACTGAAATAAACAAACATGTATATGGACAAACTCCTTCTTCAAACAATGTATAATATTCTTGCTAACCACACTCAGTAGCTATTGATATCACCAATACCATGATGACCCACTCTAAACAATAAAAGCTAAATTCATGTAGGTATAAATGTGAAGGAGCGTACCATATATACCATACGTGGAAATTCTCATTTCCCATAACAGTTCATATTGACAACAAACATACAGGTCCTTTCCAAACCATGGAAAAATTAACAGAATCAACAGAGTAATCATAATGCAATTTAAATAATGTATGGAATGCATAAACTGACAATGCATGAGTTTATTAAACAAAGACTTTTGTAAAAGAACCAACAATGGTTACAAAAGAGTCAAATATATTCCCACCTCTTTTGATGACAGGCCACGCCTACCTCGAGATCCACGATCCACTGTTTCATCCTTTAAATCGATCGTTGTTAATAATTAACTGTTAATCACACGAGAGTTCTAAGATTCTAGCCAAAATGGCTCACACAAGAATCATATAAGTGTAACTAATGATTCTAACCCCATTTATGGTTCTACTCCTTTTATTATCTATCTTAAGTATATTTGAGTTTTACTAAATCAATTAGGTTGATTCTATATTCCATTATCTAAGTCTTAAGAATATTTACAACTTTGTAGAAGGAACCAGAGGTTAATTCGGACCACAAGAGGTCCAAAATTTCTAATTAATAAAACTATCCTAAAGCCCAAGTCCACTATTCCAGCCCATTAACCTAAGGTCCATTCCACCAGAGTCAACTAACGGTCACTAATGGTCAAAGGTGTCAACTAACAGTCAACGTCTAAAGTCAGGTCGAAGTCATGGTCCAGGTCAAAGACTAAATCGGTCAACTGATTCAACTCAGTCAACTAGACTGATTATGAACAGGGTCAACGGGGTAACTCATTCAGATGATCTAAGTCAGACTGAATAAGTTCAGTCAGACTAGAATAAGGTTCAGGCCTGAGCCACAAGCACAAGCTAAAGATTCTACCACACTTGCAACTCTAATCCTAATTCAATTTCACCAACCTTATTCTAACATTGATATCATTATACAAATAAATTCTAATAACAAAAATCTACAATTCACAACTGAAACTAAGTATACCTGCAAAAGAAGTAACCAGCTTTCACAGCAAAAACAATCTACAACTCTGAATTCACCATTCTTTATGGACTGAAACTTCAGAAACCATTCACAATACAACCCTCATGACTGCACCAAAACAACATCAGCATATCCATCTTAACCACTCCAGCACCACAGTTCAATAGCGCCTGCAATCTCACATCAAAATCAATCATCAAAAACAGCTTCATTATATACAAACTTCAATTCACAATACACACAGCGCTATTAGCTTCTTCATGTTCATCGCCTGAGGCTCTATTTCCAGACTACACCAACATCTCCTCTAATTTCACACTCTATTCTACTTACACAGTTCACCTCATGGTTGTAATGTCCACTCAACATTAGCCAATTCCTAATCCATTCATCCAACTCCCCTGCAAGTATGAGAAAACCCAGTTACAATTCACTATACAACCACAACATACTCAATTACAACTACCTGTTGTGGTATCTCATGACTCAATATAATCTCAACTTGCATCACAGCTCATTCGACCCACCAACATGCACAATAGCCATCACAATTCAATATATTCCATTCAATCCAAACCTTATCTTCAAATACAATACACAATCAGAAACAAGAAGAACAACTTTATATAATTAACTAAAAAGATCAATTACCTCAGATACATTTTTCTTAAGCACCAACCAGTTCAAGACTCATAATAGTTTCATCACCTTTTCATAAACACAACCAAACACTAACCTTCAACTCAACATCTTCATCTCCACCATTTAATCTCAATTCTCTTTAGAACCTAATCCACTCATTTTTTAGCAAAACCACTTCACTTCTTCAATTAAACCACAACCCAGTTACTCTTTATCCTCCAACAACTCAGTTCATTTATCAATTTCCATACGAATATACAATTTGATCCACAAACCCTAATTTCACGACTTGGGGAAGAACATGACAAAACCCTAATTTACTGATATATCAACTCAACACCTCAACTGTTAAATTAACACAATACCCATCTTCAAATCACCTTTCTTAAACATCAACTTCGCCTTCCAAATCACTTCTTCCAATAAGAAGTTTCAAGATGTTCAAAACTATTTTCCTTACCCATCATAACATTAATACTGAAGGCGCCATAAGCTGGAGTTTAACTCATAAAAGAAACTTCTCTGTCGAATCCATATATGATAAGCAAATATATAATAAGTATGCTAATGATGCTCCCACTGCTCCCTGGGGAAATTTTGGAATCTTGATACTACTCTAGCCATCCAGATTTTCATTTGGAAATGTGCTCATGGCATTCTCCCAACTAATTCCAAGTATACAAGTATCCTGAATTATATTGATCCTCTATGCACTTATTGCAAGAATGCTAAAGAAGATATTTCCCATGTTCTCTTGGCTTGCCCAGCTGCTTTCAAAGTTTGGTAAAAACTCTTTGGGGAATCTCATCAACTCTTTAATGCTTTTGGATCCTTCCATGATTGGATCAATAGCTGGTTATATAATGGCAATCCTAATTTCACCTGTAATGCCACTTTTGCTACTATCTGCTGGTTCATTTGGAAATCCAGATGTGATCTGTTTTTCTGAAACATTAGTCCCTCTGCTGAGAGTACTTCTCTGAAAATCACTCAACACCTATGCTCCTTTCATAGAGTGAATAAAAATTCAGGGCATATTTTGTACAATTTGTATTACCAGGACACTAACAATGATCATCAACTAAGAATTGGTAGACTGGTCAGAAACCATAAGGAGAAATTTGGAATCACTATAAGCATGAGTATCTTAGAAGTAGATAACAACAACATGACTAATAGTGATTTACAATCTTATACTAACTTTTCCTTTGTTGATTTGTCCTTCTCAGGTCAATGTGTGGGAGCAAGAAACTACAAGGACCCTACAATTGGACTCACCAGAGCAGAGAGAGCAAGCATAGGAGCTCAACTAGCTCTGTATTGGGGCAAGGAACTGCAGAAATCCAACATTGAATTTGCTTCAGAAGATGAAGTAATTCTCTAGGACATCAAGCAAGGTTATCAAATAGAAGTTCAGGAAAGATTTCAATGAAGTTACACCCTCACCTATGGTGGAAATTTTGAAGCTATTGATTTTGTGCTAGGCAATCTAATCAAGCTATCTCATCAGCAAAACTCTTATGCTATCAGATTATCCCATCTATCCATCCACTCTACTTTACTTCAAAACTTTAACTAGAAAGGTCTTAACCTTCAACAATTTCATGATGCTTTACAGTTTGTTCAAATTCCTACTTTTGAGGATAACTGTAATAACATTCATCACACTATGAAAGTTCATCATGGTGCTAGACATAGCCCAGATGGCCACCTGTTGTACCTGTGAGTTAGATGCTCTTATGAGCACTCTATGTGTTTTTCTCTTAAAAAAAAAAAAAACGTAAAATTGGTCATTTGTCCAAATGGACGAGTAAAAATTAGTATGGGTGAAATGAACAAAAAAAATAGTAAGGAGGAAACTGGATTCATCCCGACTTAAACTTAAAAAATAACGAGGATGAAACTAGATGCATCCTGATGTAAATTGGTAGGATGAAACTGGTTACATCCTGGCTATTTTTATAATTTTGTCCATTTAAACCGTATCAAACGGCCCGCGAGTGATAACCCCAAAGGTGTCACTATTCATCCACAAAAAACCCATCAAAATAAAAGTAAAACAAAAACCCCAACAAAACAAAACAAACTCGCGGTTAATGAAACCAAAATTTGGTTTCATCATAAAATTTGATGAAACCCTAAAGAATTTGATGAAACCGAATTTTGGTTTCATCATAAGATTTGACGCAACCAATTTTGAAATTTGGGGTTTTTGTATCAATTTTTAAAAATTTGGAGTTTTTGTATCAATTTTGTTTAAGATTGAGTTTTAATGGATCCTAACATTTGAGTGGGGTTTTTGTACCACAAGTTTGGTCACCTTGAATTTTTATGACTAATTTTGAGTATCAAAATCTAGATATCTTTTTCACCTAGGAATTGTTAATTTTGGTCTTTTAAACCAATTTTGTGAAAAAAATATTCTAAGTTAACAAAACATAAAACCGGACTAAGAGACAAAAACTTGGCTTACGCATTGAAATCTTACGGCAGAAGTAGTCCAGTGGACCTATATGGGTGGACTAGATCGGCTATGGCCCCTCCCAAAAAAATCCTAAAATATGAAATTAGGCCTCCGCTTTTAGCATAATTTACCTTTAGTCCATACAATATTTGAAATTTAGTTCACTTTATTCTTGTTTAGCCCACTATAAAATTCAAACTTTTTTTAGTCCATTCAATGATAGCTTTTAATCACTTTATTCTTTGTACTTACAAAATTTACCCCTCCTAATTTATACGGAAAATGAGTCATTTGTCCATAAAAATTTAAACATTGGTTCAAATGGACGAATAAAAATTAATATGGGTGAAATGGACAAAAAAAATAGCAAGGATGAAACTGGATTCATTTTGGCTTAAACTTAAAAAATAGCGAGGAGGAAACTGGATGTATCCAGATATAAATTAAAAATAAAAAAATATATTTGAAAATGGGTAGGATGAAACTGGTTACGTCCATGCTATTTTCATATTTTTGTCAATTTAAACAGTATTAAAATCTAAATGTTTTTTTCACCCAGAAATTGTTGACTTTGGTCTTTTTAACCAATTTTGTGTAATTTATAATAGTCTATTCAATCATGGCATGGTATGAGAACCATCAATTTGTCCGATGGTTATCATGCTCCCTCTTATTACGGTGGTCGGAGTTAGAACCTTGTTATAGCTTACAAAAAACAATTCTCGATGGACACCTGGAAAACATGTAAAACCTCATTTCAAAATTTTGGCTCATAGACTTTTCTACTAGTTTTATATAGCTCGTGGAGGTCGGTTCATTTAGCAGTTTTGAGCTTAAATAAATGGATATTTTGGAGTAGTTAGGGATAACTATTCTATACTATCAAAAAAGAATCAACCATGACAAATAAATGAACGTCTAAAATCGCAAAAAAAATAAAAAATAAATTTGCACCAGAACTAAAAAAATTCATTAGTGCTTCAAAAAAAATCCCTAGGGAATACCGAACTCAAGCTCCTCTATTTCTGCTGAGCCAGCTTACCAATCATATTTGGACCATTTGAGATGGCTATATTGCCAAAGAAAAAATAAAAAAAAATCCAGGCATGATTGATTTTGTCGAAAGAAATGGCAAAAAGACATTCGAAAAGTTTTTGAAATGGTGAGCTTTTCCAATGGCGAAAATTGTAACGAAAAATTGTAAGATGAGTTGACTGTGGCCATGTGCATACATTCCCAGTTGTTGGTTTTATCTGTGGACGATCGATGATATGATAACGTGATAACTATAGACTTTTCTGGCAACTTATTGTGCCGGCACTATAATAACAAGAAAATAAAAATGTTCGTACAAGCTCTGTCCTTCCTCAAGTATCTCACTCTTCTTCCCCCATTAGAATATGCAACTTGGCCAGTGGAATTTGACTATGAACTTGTTAGATTAATCCTCATAACTTACAGATTATCAAACAAACCACGGAAATATGTTTGCCAGTTGCATGATTGTATATTAAGGTAAAAGAGTATATTCTTTTGTCTTGGTCCATGGAGTGCGTGTCTGTACGGGCTAGAGGTGTAAAACGTGCCGGCCCGGCACAGCCCGGCACACGAAGTCGCGTGCTTCACGTGCCATGTGCCGTGCTGTGATGTGCCAACGATTTATACGTGCTGTGCCGTGCTGTGCTTTAATTATTAGTCAAACGCTAGGCACAGCACAGCCCACGTGCACAGCACATGAATAAACGTGCTGTGCCGTGCTGGCACACGTGTTATAAACAATTTGAAATCACTTAATGGTATACATTAAGTCGGACATTATTACGAGAATCTAAATAGACAACATATCATTTGTATTTTTTTTTCAAGTAAAATCAACAAGTTTATTCAATAAAAAGAAATAACCCATCAAATATAAAATTGGATCATTGTCATATAAATTAATGTTCTAGTCAAATATAGGTAACGACATTATAGCAACGATATTAGAAAATGTTTTCCAAATATTTAGGTATTATATGTGTTGTTATAAAAGTAAGTCAGTATAAATGTCAAAAACTAGCTAGAATAGTGACTCTTTTGTGAAATATACACAAAATGTGATTTATTATGCCTTGTTATATGGTGTACTTGTGCATGCTATGACGTGCTTTCTTAACGTGTTGTGTTTGTGCCGTACACGTGCTAATCCGTGTCGCGTCTTTGTCTTTGGCTCATTGTGCCAATTGGCCAAACCCAAAGACGTCCCATTTAACTAACGTGTTGGGCCGTCTTGGGCTAAGTCACGTGCTGGGCTGGGCTGTGCTCAACTTTTAGCGTGCTGGGCTGGGCTGGGCTCGTGCTGGCACAGCCCAGTTTACACCTCTAGTACGGGCCATATAGTACCTTGTCGATAGATAATGCAGAGTACTAGGGGGAATTCTTTGGGTTTTCCTTTCATTCATCGAACTCATAACAATTCAGCGGATCTTCTCTCAAAGGAGGCTAGACTGTCTAGTTTTTCTCAACCAACGTGGGTGAAAATTCCAGAAATTATTAGGCGATTTCTGGTTGTTGAACAATGTCTAAAACATCTTGTAATCTTAACAATTTGGTTATATAATTGAATAAATGTTTATGTTCTAAAAAAAAAAAACTATGGGAATTCTTTTATATGGTGAAAGTGCAACTACAACCCAGGAATGATGCTGCTGCAAGTGAGACTTTTTCATTTGTTGGTACAGATGTGGTCTGGTCTTGGATACAGGGACGGAGCCAGGACTTATATGCTATGGGGTCGAAAAAAATTTCTCTGATATTCACAAAAGAAAAAATTGATCTGTATGGAGGTTCACATGATATAAAGCTTTACATTTTCACTACAACACCATGAATCTCACTTTGAATACATCAATTTTGGCGAAGAATTTTTACACATAGAGAGTTTGTTAGGTAGAAAATAATAAATAGAATTTAAATGATTGGTTTACACATTCGTTATACAAATTCCAATTATACTATTAAAAATTTGCACCCACAATACTTCAAGTTACATAAAACCCATGGACATTCTTAATTAAATTCAATTTTGGTGAGGGCAAGTGGGGTCCGTCCCTGCTTGGATATGATCTTTCCCGAATAAACAACTCCACCAAGTGAAAAAGAGCCATTTAAAAGAAAAATAATGAAATATTTATCAGACAAAGCTCAATAATTATAGGGGTGTACATGGTTGATTTCGGTTCGCTCAAACCAAAACCGAAACCATTGCTCCCAGTTTTTGATTTTCCAAACCAAAACCATGCCACTAACCAACGGTGTCCGTTTTTAGTTTTACTGTTGGATTCCGGTTTTACATTCAGTTTTGGTTTTGCTATTATTTTGTAAGTTTCAAGTAATTGACAGTAAAAAAAACAAAATACACAAAAAGAATGAAAGATTAAAATATAGTTACACATAAAATTACTTATTAAAATTAAATAAGTTTAGATCTACGGATAAAATTACATATAGCTAATCTAAGTTAGCTCTAATGGTTGATATTAATTACATCAAAGATAATCGGTTTTACCGTCGATATTCGGCTTGTTTTTACATCAAACTAAAATCGAAACCGTTAGTCTCGGTTTTTATCTTTTCAAACCAAAACCAACCATTATTAGATAGTTCAGTTCTGTTTTCTTCAAAGCGGTTTGGTTCTGATCGATTTTAGCGGGTAGTCGTTACCATTTACAACCCTAATAATTATGGTGATGATAAGTGATAAACAACAATGATGACGAGGTATTTACGTGTTCGTACAAGTCAAAGGACGTTAGATCTGTGACATACGTCCTTCCTCAAATATGGTGTTAGATCATTTCTCGGTCGAACTCACAAGTGTTGCTATCTCAAGCTTGTTGTCAAAATTATATCTTGATTTCTAGTATACAATTAGTTCAGTCTCATAGTAGGATAGAAATATAGCTGAGAGACAGTGGGAGATCAACCGAAGCTTTTGGAGAACTTCATCAACAAAAGGTAAGTGAAGACTGAACCACCTATTTATCAAGTTATATTCACTTTTCTATCATTGAGACGATGTCAGATAACTAAGTAGGCTATTATGCATATACAAGAATTTTGAGTCAAGTTTATCTTGATAATTAGTTCTCTAAATATAATCACTAAGCTTAATGAACATTTTCTCATACTTGATGGATTAATTAAGGAAAATTATTATTCACAATCAAAATCATGATTTAAGTTTTATCATTCAAAAATAGCCTGGAAGACAGTGATATGTGTCATTGATGTTATTCGGGAATGTTTCAAATCGATTTAGAGAGAAATATAGAACTATTATAAATTCAGATACAAGATGGTGTTATCAATCTTACAAACTAGGAAAACTGTAAAGGAACTATGGTCACGGAACTGGGTTAATATCCATATCGGTACACGTACCAGAAAATTTTTGTGTTCCGAAACTCGGTTAAGTATCCAAACAGGTACACGTACCATAATAGTTTTGTGGACTCCGGAACCGGACATAGTCTTAAAGTATCCATACTGGTACGCATACCTAAATAGTTTTGTGAAACCCGGAACTTGGTTGGCTTATTAGCTTACAAACCAGTACACGTATTGTGACTGACATGACTTATGAAAGGGTTAAGATATTTGTACTTTGTACACCTACTAACCATGTCGATTATTTTCAAGTGCGATTAAATTATTGCTACGAGATAATTAGCATTTGATCAAATCTCTAAAAATACTAGACTTATTTGATCACATGATTGTGACTCAAAGTTATTGTCTTAAGTGTTCATGGAAATGAATATTAAGCTTTTAAGTTCAAATCGGCTAGTTTCGACTAACCACCTTGAACATATTCTTTATACACGATTCGATTATGGCTTCACCTAACCAAAGTGTATATCTTGTCTATGTAAATCAGATTCAAATATTCATCTAACAGTGGATATTGATTGCTTAGTTACAAAGATATCTTATTAGATTAAACCTAAAGCAACCTATGATTTGAATATCTATAAAAGGGGAACTTCAAGCAACTGGGATCTTTGAATACTGACACTACTTTGTGGTGTATCTAGATTCGTCCTCTTCCTAATCTTTTTAGGGTTTAACAACTACAAATACTTCATAGGGATTCATGAATCCAGGTCTAGTTATATTTTCTTGATAACTCGAGTATCCTGATCTTAAACGATTTTTAAGCTGATCACTTGATCAAGAATAGATAGAAATCATCAAAGTTGTCTTCGTCTCAAACTTTTTTGATTCCACAAGTTTTATACTTGTGAGGTGAATAATAATCTAGGTTGCACTTCGGGTTGCATAAGTCATGATTTTAAGGTTAGCTAGACTCTGTCTATTGCTATCGATTTCCAAACAACCTTGATCAAATCTTTTTGATGTTAAAGAAAATCATATATAGGCTTAATTTGTAGGAGGCATATTGGTTTAAAGTCTTCAATTGAGTTGAAATAACTCGCAGTTGGTGTGACGTCAGCTAAGGGAATCTGATTGGTGTTCCAGCCCGAAGTTAATTGGTAGTAGGCTAATGTTTGTATCGGCTTAATACAGTTTCGTGTTCAATCTGGAATAGGTCCCAGGGTTTTTCTGCATTCGCGGTTTCCTCGTTAACAAAACTTCTGGTGTATGTGTTATTTCTTTTTCCGCATTATATTATTTATCTTTATAAATATCACAGGTTGTGTGTTAATCAATCATAGTAGATACATCCGACCTAGTGTGTTGGATATGACTTGATTGATTCTTGGACATTGGTCTTTGGTACCGTCCAAGTAATCTATTTGTAATTTTTTCACGGATTCAATTATATACAAGGAATTGGAGGTAGCATTCCACCGATGTCAAGTCATGGGTGAGATAACTCAAGATATTATTCCTCGATTGAGTTGAACTCTCGGAGTTGTACTGATTTTGTCCATCCAGATTGCTTAAGAACAAGTTGGTGGTGTATTTCGGTGCCCCGCTTTTTCATAAGTACACTATTTACTCCTTTAAATAATTATGTTCCCGAAATTCAAAAAAAAAAAACTATTGTGGAGAAACTCTTCGGATTGGATTGCTGAGCATAATGTCTCATACCAAGATGCTCAGATTTCACACAATGTTTTTTCAATTTCTCATGGAACATCAATTAGGACCTTCTGAGAAAACGTTCCATACTGCATGCTCAGGAATCCAAAAAGAGTCCACAACGTCAGCAAAAGTATCGATTTGGAAAAGCCAAAGGATATCTCAACAAGGTATCCTATGCTGGCGTCCCATACTACACGCTCAGGAATCACTAAGGTTCATGAGATTTGAGATTTGTGCCAAAATTTGGCACATGTATAACACGACAACCCACTTGTTTTTGTAGTACTATGTGGAACAAAATCCAGTTGCATACCGTCCCGGACTATCTTCCGGGTTGCAACTCGAAAGTGGCGCTAACGGGTGTGGATGATTAGTTGTTATGTACCCAGTTGAAGAAGAGGTTCCCCAATCTTATTCAATGGAGGTGTTAGTATAATAGTTGGTAACCCGTAGCTTATTATAGTTATTACCGGTTATAACGTGTGTATTCTACCTACCGTTTCGAACGGTCTTTCAGATTGCCACTAAGATAGGTTGACACTTAGACCTGGAAAACTCAAGCTACTTAAACAAGCTTAACTCGATTTACAAAGTAAGAGACATAACAGTTTCAAACTTAGCTCACAAATTGAAATCTTACAATAGAAGTAGTCCGGAGCTCTGGAGGGACTGGATCCAGCCGTGGCCCAGCCCACTCCCAAAACAAAAATCCTAAAATATGAAACTAGGCCTCGGCTTTTAGCATATTTTTCTTTAGTCCATACAATATTTGAAGTTTAGTTCTCTCTATTCTCAGGTTTATAGCCCATTAAAAAATTCAAATATTTCGAATTAGTCCACCGTATTCTCCATCTTTTACATTTAGTTCATATAATATTAGGCTTTAGTCCACTTTATTCTTTCTATTTACATGATTTACAACACTTAATTTCTTGTATAGTGTATTTGACCATTGTCATAAGAACCATCAAGTGAGGCTGAGGTTAGAAGTTGGAACCGTTGTAATTTCTTTGACGCTGGATGTTTAGAAGTAGTCTCGGCGCCACCGTTATACCTTAGGCTGAGGCTGAGGTTAGAAGTTGAAACCCTTGTAATATCTAATAGTCCCTCTAACTGCAGAGGCTGAAGTCAGAAGTTGGAACCGTTGTAATATCTTAGAAGCTGAATGTTTAGAAGTAGTCTAGGCGCCACCGTTAAATGCTTAGAAAAGAAAAGAAAAAGAAAAAAAATCGAACCATGGTAAATGGATTGATGTCTAAAATAAAAAAATTACACCCGATCTGAAAAAAGACATCGTTTCCATGCATTACCAAACTAAAGCACCTCCACTTCTGCTGAACCAACTTACCCATCAAAAAAAAATATATGGACCATTTGAGATGGCAATGTTGCCACCAACGACATTTCAGGCATGATTGATTTTGTCAAAAGAAATGGCAAAAGGACATTCGAAATGTTTTTGCAATGGTGAGCTTGTCCAGTGGGTGGCACTGTGGATAACCATCTCCATTTCTTTCTTCTTCCTTTGTTTATGAAAATTGTAAGATTAGTTGACAGTAGCCATGTGCTTAGATTCATAGTTGTTGCATTAATAATAGTATTTTACCTAATCATAACAGGGATCAAGTGCTAATCCAATTAACAATGATTTAATCTGTGGACTAAATGGTGTGTTTATCTGTGGACGATCGATGATATGATAACGTGATAACCATAGACTTTTCTGGCCACTTATTGTGCCGGCATTATAATAACAAGAACAATGTTCGTACAGATCTGTCCTTCCTCAAGTAATTAGATTAGGCAACTTGGCCGGCAAAATTTGACTATGAACTTGTTAGATTAATCCTCAAACTTACAGATTATCAACAAACCAAGGAAATATGTTTACAAGTTGCATGATTGTTTATTAAGGTAAAAGAGTATATTCTCTTGTCTTGGTCCATGGAGTGCGTGTCTGTACGGGCCATATAGTACCTTATCGACAGATAATGCAGAGTAAACTATGGGAATTATTTTATATGGTGAAGGTGCAACTGTAACCCACAAATGACGCTGCTATAAGTGAGTTTTTTTTCTTTGTTCGTACAAATTTGGTCTGGTCTTGGATATGACCTTACCCGAATAAACACCTTCGCCAAGTTAGAAGAGAAATGGACATTTGAGATTGGAATATTTATCGAACTAATGATGATGATTATTGAGTTAACGTAATGAACAAGGAATTCTTACTTATAACTTTACAAGTTTACCATTCATAGAACTTTTGTATTTTAGGAAATCCTGTAAACTAGGAATTACTTGTAGAAGTCTATAACTGGTGTATATATAGTTGAAGTTACTGGGTTCTAGGTTTACTACTTAAGGTTTAACTGAAGATTAGAGAGAGACGTTTAACTGAGAAGAAGAGAGACAGAGAGACAAACTGAACATAACTTGTTTAATTGAGTTTTCTTAACTTGAATACAAATAGATTCAACACATATATATATATATGTGTATAAACTGACGTGAAGCTTAAGCTATTAATTTTCCTAACTAAACATAGTTTCCTAACATACAAAGACTTCTAAATAAACAAAGACTACCGTGTTTGAGTCACGTTGTGTTAACACCCTCCCGCAAGCGTAACGGGTTATCCTGAACCATTAGCTTGAAGCGCAAATGAGAAAACCTGTCTTTAGAAAGCAATTTTGTGAATATGTCCTCAATCTGATCTTTAGATGATATAAAACGAACGTCAAGAAGTTTGGAAGCCACTTGATCACGAACAAAATGATAGTCTATTTCAATGTGCTTCGTTCGTGCATGAAAGATAGGATTAACAACAAGATAAGTGGCACCAAGATTTTCAAACCATAAAATAGGAGGAGAACAAGTAGATATGCGAAGTTCCGAAATGAGTGACTGGATCCACATAATTTCTGCAGTTGCAATGGAAAGTCCCCAATATTCTGCTTCAGTACTAGAACGAGATACCGTTTTCTGTTTACGAGCACTCCATGGGATAATATTTCCACCCAAATAAACACAATATCCACTAGTATAACGACGATCCTCGAGAGAACCAATTGTCAATCGGTATAAGCACTGAAGGATAACTGTAAAGAAGGTGATGGCCGAAGAAATATACCAAACGTAGAAGTATTCTTTAGATAACGAAGTATGCGCTTAACTAGACTCCAGTGAAACTCAGTAGGAGCATGGATAAACTGACAAACTTTATTGACAACATATGAAAGATTTGGTCGAGTAAATGTCAAATATTGTAAAGCGCCAACAATACTACGGTATTCAGTAGCATCAGTCAATAAGATTCTACGATCAGAGGAAATGTCTCCAGAAGTACTAAGTGGAGTATGAATTGGTTTGACTCCATCCATTTTCGCTCGAATAAGAAGATCATGAGCATAACGTTGTTGAGAAAGAAACAACCCCGAAGCAGTACGAATTGCCTTAATGCCAAGAAAATAAGATAAGGAACCAAGATCTTTAATTGCAAATTCTTGTTGTAAACGGGTGAGAATAGAATTGATACCTGGAGTACTGGAGCCAGTAACTATAATATCATCCACGTAGACCAACAAATAAATAGTACCATAAGTACCATTGTAAATGAACAAAGACGAATCACATTTCGAAGTAACAAAGCCAATTTGTAGCAAAAACTTACTTAGTCTATGGTACCATGCACGAGGAGCTTGCTTGAGTCCATAGAGAGAACGATGTAACTTGCAAACATGTGTAGGAAAACGAGAATCCACATATCCCGATGGCTGTTTCATATACACCTCTTCTTGAAGTTCGCCATGCAAGAAAGCATTCTGCACATCAAGTTGATGAATAGGACATGGTTTAACAACTGGACTAAACGTTTCAGAGTAATCAATTCCTTCTTGTTGATTGTAACCCTTTGCAACCAAGCGAGATTTGTACCGTGCAATTATACCATCAGGATTACGTTTGATACGAAATACCCACTTACATCCAATAACATTCATAGAAGGATCATATGGAACTAATGACCACGTACCATTGCGAATCAATGCATTGATCTCGTCATCGGAAGATGTACGCCATTGTGGATCTTTATGAGCCTTGGAAATACAAGTAGGCTCAATAGTGGAATCACATACCAGAGCATATTTTGAATTTGGTTTAAAAATACCATCCCTAGTCACCATTGGGTGTGTGGTGAGAACAGGTGCTGTCGCAGGCTCTTGGAAGTCCACGGTGCGAGCTGAAGTAGACGCTGTAGTTGAATCTGGTGTTGTCGCTGAAGGAGACGTGGTTGGGACTGATGTTGGTACTGTCACTGCAGGTGTTGTAGGCTGTCGCAGGTCAGTGGCAGAAGCAGGTGCTGTCAATTGTAACATTTCAGAAGCAGGTGATGTCGGATGTTGTTCAACTGATGTTGGACAACTGAGTAGAAGCTGATCAATACGTGGACTTTATAAAGATCGAGGAGAAGTTGGTTGTTGAATACGTGGAGATTGATTGACTGTAGATGAAGGCATTAGTTGTTGTTGAACTGATGTTGGACGTTGGGAAGACCGAGGAGATAGTGGTTTCTGATCACTAAGCATTAGTTGGCGAACTGTAGATGGAGGTGTAGACGACCGAGTGGAAGCTGCTGAATCTGGCAGCAATAGAGAGACAATAGGACGAGGAGAAGACAAGGAAACAGATAGCGGAGAAGATGTAGTTACCTGTGAAGACATCGATGTCGGTGAAGGTGAAGTCGCGGGTGCAAAGGGAAAGGTAGTCTCATCAAAAACAACATGACGGCTAACGTATATTCGACCCGTAGAAACATGAAGACACTTGTAACCTTTATGAGACAGACTATATCCAATAAAAACACAAGGAGAAGATAAAGCATCCATTTTATGAGACCTATATGGACGCAAGTGAGGATAGCATAGACAACCAAATACACGAAGAGAAATGTAATCATGAGGAATACCAAAAAGGGCTTCATATGGAGAGGAATTAATAACGGAAGTCGAAGGGACACGATTCATCAAATAACAAGCAGTGTAAAAAGAATCATACCAATATGAGGATGGAATAGAGGCCATATTTAGAATAGTAAGACTAGTTTCACGAATATGACGATGACGACGTTCAACCAAACCATTTTGTTCAGAAGTATGTGGACATGAAAAACGATGAAAAATTCCAAGTTTTTGGAGATGCGGAGTGAGTTTACGATACTCAAGGGCATTATCAGATTGAAAATTTTTAATCTTTCGGCTAAAAAGATTTTCAACATGCTTTTGGAACAAAAAGAATATAGAGAAAACTTCAGATTTTTGAGATATAGGAAACATCCAAGTAAAACGACTATACACATCAATAAATATGACATAATATTTGTATCCTTCATTAGATAAAATATGAGATGGTCCCCATACATCGGAGATAATTAAATCTAATGGATTCAAATAAATAAGTGGGCTGGGCTGGTTGGTGTAGCAGCGAAGTGGGCTGGGCGGGTGTTGGAAACGCCAGAAAACCGAGAGTAAGAGGAAGAAGCATTACGAGATTGAGAAACTTGAACATGAGCCGTTGTTGAAAGTAGAGAAGGAGAAGATGAATTAATGAGAACATAGGTTGTGTTTGGTTCGGTAGACATGGTTTTTTAGGGAAGAAGATGACACAAAAATAGGGTTAGAAGGGACCTAAACCTAGCTGATACCAATTTCAAGTTACTGGGTTCTAGGTTTACTACTTAAGGTTTAACTGAAGATTAGAGAGAGACGTTTAACTGGGAAGAAGAGAGACAGAGAGACAAACTGAACAAAACTTGTTTAATTGAGTTTTCTTAACTTGAATACAAATAGATTCTACACATATATATATATATATATATGTATAAACTGACGTGAAGCTTAAGCTATTAACTTTCCTAAATAAACATAGTTTCCTAACATACAAAGACTTCTAAATAAACAAAGACTACCGTGTTTGAGTCACGTTGTGTTAACATATATAAACACACAGTTCTGTTATAATGTAACAAAACATATTCTCTTAAAATAGATATTCTCTTCAGAAAATCTATCTTCTCTTATTCTAACCTAAACCTAACCAAACCTAATTTCCAACTTGGTATCATCCTAGTTGTGTTCCTCATGTCTTCTGCAGCCTCCTCTAACTTTGTAGTTTCAACAGTTCTCAATTCTTCTCCTTGTTTCTTTATTGGCCATAGTCCACACATAAAGGTTACAAATGTCTGCATGTCCCAACTGGTCGCATATATGTTAGCAGGCACGTTGTTTTTGATGATACCACCTTTCCCTTTGCGGCAAAAGAATCATCTCCAGCATCTCCTTCCTCTGACAAGGTAACATCTTCTCCTATGCATATTTTCTCCACTGTTCCAGTTAATGTTGGTTTACAACCACCACCATCCACTACACCAAATCTAGGTTTTTGTAACAATAGATTTCCTAACTCATTTTAGTATTGTAACTCAAGTAATCCATTATGATTCTAGTAACAACTATAAAGAGTTAGCAAATTTATGAATAGTTACCATAATTCAGAATTATTCTATAAAAACTAAATAACTATTCAAAGTGTGAGCTTGTTAGTTATAAATACCTGACACACTTTATAATGAATAACTAATACAAATATTTCTACCCAAAATCCAAGTATATCAAGATCAACCCCATCTTTATAACTCTTCATCATTTTTATTGGTAACACGCTTATACATACCTAACACATAAATTTATTTCTAATTTTCGAAAAATCAAAATAACATTTAAGTTTTTTATTTAGAACCAATTAAAATTCTAGAACCACAAAATAACTTAAATCCAAAAGCCAGGCGGTGTGCGGAACCAAAATTTTGTTCACTTTTGTTAGAACCATGGTCCATGGTCGACCCTAGACGGAACTAAAAGCAATAACACTGGGAGCCTTGGATACTTGAACATCTTAAATTTCTCTCTCTCTCTCTCTCGAGCACTTATTCTTCTTTCCCCCAAGCAAAAACATCTCCACATCGCTGATAATCCATAGCCACCACCACCACCACTACGAATTATTTTAGAGAAGCACTGAAGAATAAGAACTAATTAGGATCAGAAGATGTAAGGGTTCGAAAATTATTCAACAAAAGAAATTCAAAAAATTCGGACAAGACAAATCCCTACGTGAGAAACAAATCTATGCTAACAATTCAATATCAAGTTCAATGAGGTGCGTCATTCCGACGGAATCGGTCATTAGATTACTTGATTGACTTTGATTTGATTGTCAATTTGTTTTTATTCTCTGATTTTGATTAATTGCATGAATTAGGGGTTTTATAAGTTGGGTAAAATTTGGGGATTTTCTGGTTGCCTGATTAGATTAATTTGCAGAATATCATGTTTCTGTTATTGGGAGGTGATTGGTGGTGGATAATCTGACTTCAAGTACATTATATCCTTCAATATCCTCAAATCTTATTTTATAAGTTGGGTAATCTTATTTCGTGCCAGCATTTCGAATAGTTTAGAGAAGCTATTTGGGTAATTTTTCTTCCTTTCTTTCACCAGATTTGCTATATTAAGACTTGAGCATCTTTAAGTCAGAATAAGAATCAATGACAAAACATTGAAATAAAATTCTCGTTTAACTTTTTTGGTATGCTAAGTGAGCTGAGATAAGAAATTAGAATTTTGAAGCCACAAATCTTGATGTAGTCATCTTAGCACTTACATTGAAGTCCCATTAGTAAAACAAACATAAATGTTTAAGTATAAACACTCCAATGCTGATTGGCACTTAATTAGGTTCCACTCCGGAGGTGGCAGTCCTTAAATAAAATCCTTAGGTTATGTTAACTAAGACAAGAGTGTCCTTCTACTGAAACTAAGTTGTTTTTGTGTTTAATTAATAACATTTGGATTCTTAGTCTCCTTTGCTAGTGTCCAGCACTGTTAAGATCCTTTTATGATGAGCTCCATGTACATTATATCTTTTGTTTTCAGTAGTGATTAGATCCCATGCATCATTCAGTTGACATGTTAGGATCCTACCTACTCATCCTTACTGGGCATGGATCTAGACGGCCCCTTTGTTCCCCCAAAGGGGCTAATAATACTTGGATTAAAGTGGACTTGGCATTTGCTATGTCTCGGCGGAATCCTTTCCTCTTTCTTTGGATATCAGAGTCCAAACCTGTAGATTGGATCAATGAAGGCAGTGATAGTATTGCATGAGCTAAAAAGAACCGAGTTTGTTTGGGGTGATTTAGGTGTAAATGGTGCAATAAATTATGCATTACTTTTACTTGCAAGTCTCTAAGATTACAAGAATATAAACCCCTCTCAAGAAAAAGACCTTTACTGCCTCTCACTCTCTCTTATTTGCATATGTGAGTTTTTCTTGTTAGCAAAAGGAGAAGAAGTATCTCTTTTATACACAAAAAACTCACCTACTAGCACACCCTTTTGGACTTACTAAACTAGCATTCAAAACACATGCTACAAATCTTGAAGTATTAGACTTTGTAGAAGCCAACTCTCTTTGAATACTAAACCGTATTCAAGGCACATATGCTACAAATCTCCACCTTGACTTGAATACGAATCTCCACCTTGGCGAGAATACACACCACCTCACCACCTCCGTTCGTATGCTACCAATAGGACAATGGTTATTGCCACCAGATGCTCTTGGAACACTACTCATACTTTGAGCTTTCCCGGTTCCACCTGCGACCTTATGACTACCGGTTACTGCTCTTGGAACACTACTCATACTTTGAGCTTTCCCGGTTCCACCTGCGACCTTCTGACTACTGGCATTACTGCCACCAGATGCTCTTGGAACACTACTCATACTTTGAGCTTTCCTGGCTCCACCTGCGACCTTCTGACTACTGGAATTCCATAACCACTCTTCAGCATGACTCCCGGAAGCTCCACCTTGCTCTTGAATACCATAACCACTCATCATCATCGTCTTCGCTCAGCCCCTCAAGGGATCTCAACACCTATTGACACCAACCAAGTCCAAGCAATGCTTGAACTTGATACTAGGAACCGGCTTCGTCAACATATATCTACCACCACCATGTGAATCAACCAGAGAAGGACCCCAAAGATCAGAATGAATATAATCCAAAATACCCTTGGTGTTATGAATAGATGTACTAAACTTGACTCTACACTACTTTCCAAAGACACAATGTTCACAGAAATCAAGCTTGCCTGTTTTATGACCACAAAGCAATCCATGCTTGCTCAAAACAGCCGCATATGCCACAACTTGGTAGTATCATCTTGAAGAACATACAGCTGCATTACCCGTCACAGTAGTACCTTGCAACGCATAAAGACCATTAATTCTCTCGCCCTTCATAATTGTAAGACTTCCTCTTGAGACACGAATAACTCCACCTTCTCCTTGATACTTGCAGCCATTTGAATCAAGCGAACCCAAAGAAATCAGATTTCTTCTCAAGTCCGGAACATGCCTAACTTTAGTTAAAGTCCTCACCATACCGTCATACATCTTAATTTGAATTGTACCAACAATGTCACTTTACAAGGAGAAGGTGCAACAAATGTTGAAGTAGAAAGTGATGATGGAAAGGTTCTCAATGTAAAGTGACATTGTTTCCCATAAGAACTTTACCACCTTCTCTAGCTTGATAAGTAGTAAACCACTCTCTCTGAGGACACATGTGAAAAGTACACCCCGAATCAAGAATTCACACATTTTCTGAGCTTTCGGTATGATCCGTTCCATCATCACTTTCTACTTCAACATTTGTTGCGGTGACTTGGTTAGTATTCTTCTCAATATTCTTCAATTTTGGACAATCCTTCTTGAAATGCCCCTTTTCCTTACAATGAAAACAATAGAATTTACCGGATTTTGATTTAGACCTTGACTTTGATCTACTCCTTTCAAATCCTCCCCTTTGGTTTCCTCTTCCTCTAACAAACAACCCATCTCCTGAATTATCTTTACCATCAATACCCGTCTTCTTTAACTCCTTAGAGTTCAAATCCGCTTTAACGTCTTCCATGGAAATTATGGTTTTTCTATACATTACGATATCAACAAAATTATCATAAGATGGTGGTAAGGAACAAAGCAAACCCAAAGCTTGGTCTTCATCTTCAATTTTGACATTAATATTTGCCAAATCCAAGAGAATTTTATTATAATTATCAATATGATCTATAATAGTCATTCCTTCATGCATTCTAAGAGTATGTAATTTCTTCTTGAGATATAAACGATTAGTTACGTATTTAGTCATATGCCTCTTTTCCAATTTGTTCCATAGCCCATCCGGTGTCGTTTCCGTCGCAACTTCTCTCAAGACCTCATTGCTCAAACACAATAAAATTGTTCCATGAGCTTTCTCCATGATTTCTTCCTTTGATTCATCCGACAATGTTTTTACTAGAGCCGTTTTCCCCTTCAAATTTTTCACCAAACCTTGTTGCACCAAAACATCCCTCATCTTTAGCCTCCATAAATTGAAATCATTCCTTCCATCAAATTTCTCAATCTCATACTTTGCCGCCATTGTAGATCGCTTCCACCCGGAGCTCTGATACCAATTTGTTATAACCAATGGCTCTTCTTAGCACAATCAATTAAGAATTGAAATAGAAATGAAATCAAAAGTAAAACAAGCACACACAACACAAGGATTTATAGTGGTTCGATCAAGATGATCTACATCCACTTTGGAAGACGACGATAACGATTTCACTATGATTCAAACAAGATTACAAGAGTATAAACCCCTCTCAAGAACAAGACCTTTACTGCCTCTCACTCTCTCTTATTTGCATATGTGAGTTTTTCTTGTTAGAAAAAGGAGAAGAAGTCTCTTTTATACACAAAAAACTCACCTACTAGCACACCCTTTTGGACTTACTAAACTAGCATTCAAAACACATGCTACAAATCTAGAAGTATTAGACTTTCTAGAAGCCAACCCTCTTTGAATACTAAACCGTATTCAAGGCACATATGCTACACTAACCATCAAAAGAAGGATATGGGATAACATACCATTTGTCATTTGGCTGGCTATGTTTTATTCTCAACTCTAGTGTAATTGAGCTTTCTTTTGTTGTTGTCTCTTGATCAACTCTTTACATCTTTTGTGATGAACTGTCTTTAGTGACCTCTTTCCCTTTCCGAGTGAAATTAATGGATTTCAAAGAGAAAAAAGAAACTAAATGATATTCCCTCAGTCTTTATGAAAGAAACATTTTCACATTTTCATTTTAACTTAAAAGTATGTCAAATTAAAAAATTGATAATATTTCTTTTTTGAAAACGAGGATAGTCTTTTGCAAATAGTAATAGTGGGTGTTAATTTTTCTGCTCCTAAATAACTCACTACCTTTCTTTTAAACTCTTACCTACTCTCTTTTCGTTTCATAGTTAAACTTAGAAATACAATAAATACGTTATGGGTCCATTGTTTTCCCCTAAGTAAGAATCCGTTGTTTATATAAGAAAAAGAAATATCTCCACCAAACAGCTGCAGCTTAAATTGTTAGAGGTTTTATCCAACTAATGCTAGAAAATAAGCTCCATGCATGTTCGGCCACAAAACCTCCTCTCTATATATATATATATCTGTTTATGACATTGTTACAGATCCATTCTATTATTCTATTTTATTTTTATTTTTATTTTTATTTTTTCATATAAACAATTTATTTATATTTAAAATCCAAAAAGTTATGATTAAAAAATAATAATCATAAGGACTATCAACTGGCAAGAAATAGTCGGAAACCTAGCAAGAAAGCTGATTTCCAGCCCTTTTTTTTTTAATATAAAGGAAAAAATTTAGAACTCAGCTACTCCGGTGACTTTAAATGATCCACCCATCTCCCCACCTTACAAAACCACTTCACATGGGGGAATTAATTAAGACACCTTTACACATACGATGTTAGCTAGAGAATTCTTCATTTGTTATATATGCACCTTCATAAATACGGTGTTAACCCACAATGTAGACCGTAGAGAGATATAAAGAGAAACCTAGCTTAAAAAGTTCAAGTATTATGTTTGGGTTGTTACTAGTCAGTAGTCACTAGTCACATTAGAAATTCAACCCCATAAACAGAAAACCTAACACCTAAGACTTTGGGTTATTGTTTGGTGACTTAATACTACGAGATTGTGACTAGTCCGGTTTGAAAATTGATTATTTCACTACCAAAGGTATGGAAGGATAGACTAGTTGTACTATACTCGTAACCAACCGGAGTTTGCATTGATTTTTCTTTTCTCTCTTCGATAATTTTGTGTTTTTCAATTTTGATATTGTACTACGATTTTATTTTATTTTTGCCGGAGGAAAAAAAAAAGTCATAATCACACAAGTTGGACTGTACGTTGGAGTTCATCAGCCGATGTAAATTAGTAGTGACCATCATTATCGAAACAGGACTATAAAGCCAATAAGGGGAATCAAAGAAATTGTCTGACACTGACACTCTTAAATATGTAGAAAAATGACGCGTACATTTAGTGGATGATGTCGAAGTCGATATATATGGATTGTTCATTGGTTAGGCATATTTATGAGGGCATGCTTTGATAATCTCATCAAATACTAAGTACAGCACTGCTCTGATGCATATCCAGTTGTACGTCTGTGTTCGATGTTTTAGAGAAATCCAGACCACATTGATCTAAAATGATTTTGGGCATGTTGCACTTGCTGATCAGAACAATTTACGTACACTACTGGTATTTGGGTCTGGTTCGAACAATTTTTTGTCCTCAATTTTGTTTATATTTTGGTGAACCATAAATGATTTTATGCGATTGCATTGGTTGTTACTTTTAATTTAGATTTATTTCGATTTATTAAATAGGTAATCTGTTGCACTCATATTAAATAAGAGAGGTTCCTTAAATATTTTTAACAACCCTAACAGTACATATACACGTGACACAGACACGCTTGCAAATTGAGAAACAAAAACCCTAACCATTATATATACCCTTGATTAGCAAATTGCATATTTACATTCACTCACTCGTTCATTTGCTGCTCAAAGATATTCCTGTGTCTGATCGGAAGAAAGAGCTAGAAAATAGTTAAGCGTAAGAATTTAGGAGCCATGGAAAGAATTAACTCAAAATTAGGCGTTACTTCTGTCTTCTTCTTAGTAGCATACTTCTTAGCAGTCACAATTTCACCTGATCAACAAGTTAACGCAGCTAGAGCATTTTTCGTTTTCGGTGATTCACTTGTCGACAACGGGAACAACAATTATCTTTTGACAAGTGCTCGTGCCGATTCACCGCCGTATGGTATTGATTACTCAACAGGTCGGCCAACCGGACGTTTCTCTAATGGCCTTAACACACCAGATCTTATCAGTTAGGTTTTCTCATACATTTCTTTCTTTTCTGCATTTTCTATACAACTTTTACATTTTGAAATTAGTGATTCATTACTAATTATTAGCGGTTTCATAACTAAAATTTGTGTGATCATTAGGCGAACAACTTGGTGCTGAACCTACATTACCATATTTAAGCCCTAAGTTGGAAGGAGAAGCTCTACTTATTGGTGCCAATTTTGCGTCAGCCGGGGTTGGAATCCTCAGCGACACCGGAGCACAATTTGTAACATTTCATCTCAATTTCAAGCAATTTCATCGTCCTGGTAGATTTTGAAGTAATATAATTCTAACCGAGTTTTGTAAAATGCAGTTTAACATAATCCATATAGGCAAACAATTGGAATACTTTGAGAAATATCAAGAAAGATTAAGTGCGTTAATCGGAGAAGATGAAACCCAAACACTAGTAAACTCCGCTCTTGTACTCATAACTCTTGGTGGAAATGATTTCGTTAACAATTACTATCTAGTTCCATTCTCAGCCAGATCTCGACAGTTCTCCATCGAAGATTACGTTTCTTTCCTCATTGTCGAATACAAGAAAATTTTATCTGTAAGTATATTTAGATTTTTTTTTTCTAAAAAAAAAAATCTTCTTCCTTGTTTTTCCTAATTCAGAATGAATTAGTTTCAAGTTTATACACAATGAAAGCAAATGGGGATGTAAATTTTTGCAAAATGTAGGTGGATCTTAGAAACTAATCTCGTTTAGTTTTCAAGGGATTAGAAATTAATTGCTAAAAATTAAAATCATTTAATAACTTCACTTAATTTGAAATGAATGCAGAGGCTGTATAATTTGGGAGCAAGACGGGTACTTGTGACAGGAACCGGTCCACTGGGTTGTGTGCCAGCAGAGATAGGAATTAGACAAGCTGTAACCGGACAATGTGACCCGAAACTACAGAAGGCAGCAAGGTTATTTAACCCTGCCCTAGAACAGATGCTAAAGTTAGCACAGCTGTCAGTCCTCCGATATCTCCTCAACAGCATCAGCCAGAAGAAGTGTGTAACTGAAGCTCTAGTCTTTAGGCTTCAAGTTCGGTTTTTATGTTAGCGTTAAACTCGTTCTTAATCTGTTGAACAACAATAACTCACAGCTGTAACCGTTTGTAAAGGACTGTGTGTAAATGAAATCAAAGTCACCACATGAGAAGTGTGGAAGACATTCTACCAATTACTAAGTTTCAACTTGGTATCATCCTTCGATCCAATCTGCGCTTCCAAAAACCCAAAAAAAAAAAACCTAAAACCAACAACAACAATGGCAGGAAACAACAATACCAACACCAACACTCTCAGAACCATTCAAATCCATCACCTTGTAACTCTCAAACTTACTGAGACTAATTACTCTCTTTGGAAAACCCAATTTAAGCCCATCTTGAAAGGCTACGGATTGCAAGGTTTCATCGATGGCACAGAAGAAATTCCACCGAGAACTCTTCCGAATACTGAAACTATAAACCCAGCTTTCAAAGAATATGAATCAGCCGACTCTCTCCTAGTGGGATGGTTGAACTCGACATTAACTCCAGAAGTTCTCTGTCATGTTAGAGGACTAGAAACTGCAAAACAAGTCTGGGAAAAACTTGAAGGATATTTTGCTCCTAAAACCAAGATTCATCTTATGAACTTGAAGAAACAATTACACTCACTGAGCAAAGGTAACAAATCTCCAAAAAAATTTTTTAAGTGATGCTAAATCTTTGTTTGATCAACTCGCAGCGTCAGGATATACAACCACTGACGATGAGAAGAAACAATCAATCTGTAATGGGCTCAATCAGTCCTATGATCCTATTGTTACTGCACTAGGAACCATTGAGGATATGGACATGGATACGTTTTACTCTCATCTAATGTCTTTTGATATGAGGATGGAGAAGCAACTAGCTTCGATACAGCAACCGCTTGCCCATGTTGCAACAACTAGCATAGCGACTTCTAATAGGTCTAGTGGAAGAAACTTCAATCAACAGAACCGGGGATTTAATCAGGTGCAGAACAACTACCAGCGTCGCCCTCAATCTGGTCCAAAAAAGTATGAAAAGCCTTGCCAGATATGTAAAAAAGAAAATCATCAAGCAGATAGGTGATGGTTCAAATATGACAAACCGTCCAATAATCAACCTAAACCGCCTGCTGCTTACATTGCTCTACCAGGAGGTGATGTGAATAATGAATGGGTAATAGATACGGGTGCAACCCATCACCTCACAGCAGATCTGAGAAATCTCACGATTCCTCATGAATACGATGGCAATGAACAAGTGCAAGTTGGTAATGGCAATGCATTAAACATTGCTCATGTTGGTAATGCATCTTTCACCCTAAATTCTAGACAGTACAGATTAAACAATATCTTTCATGTTCCACAGATTAAGACGAACTTGTTATCTGTGTCTCAGTTTTGCAAAGATAATAGTGTTGTATTTGAATTTCACACAACTCATTTCTTTGTAAAGGACAAGCTTACGGGAACAAAGTTGTTGCGCGGGCTGAATAGGAATGGACTGTATGTTTTTGACGGCTTGGACAAACTAGATGCATCAGCAACTCCATCAGCAAATATAGCGACTTCTCTGCCAATCTGGCATCAACGTATGGGTCATCCCATGATCCGTACGGTTTCTAATATCTGTCATAGATTTATCCTACCTATTTCCAATAAAACTTTTGATTTTTGCAACTCTTGTCATGTTAGCAAAAGCAAAAAATTTCCATTCTCACTTAGCACTTCGAGTTATGATAAACCTTGAAGTTTGGTTGTCTCTGATATATGGGTTTCACCAAAACTTTCAAGAAGTGGTTTTCGTTATTTTATGTTAATAATGGATGTTTATTCGCATTTTACTTGGGTTTTTCCGCTTGTACATCGCTCTGATGCTTTACAAACATTTATTCACTTTCGCAAACAAATTGAAAATCTTACAAACCATACCATTAAGATTTTTCAATCGGATAATGCCTTAGAATACAAAAAGTTTACATCTTATCTTAATGAGTCTGGAATCCAACATAGATTCTCATGTCCTCATACATCACCCCAGAATGGTTTAGCAGAAAGACGCATTCGTCATGTAACCGAATCAGGGTTAGCACTCTTGTTTCAAGCCCATATGCCATACACCTATTGGTCTGATGCTTTTACGACTGCTTGCTACCTCATAAATCGTCTTCCAAGATCTTCTACATAATCCAAAACTCCTTTAGAACTTATTTTCCGAAAAACTCCAGACTACAACTTTCTAAAAGTTTTTGGTTGCCTAGCATATCCTTGTTTGCGATCATACAACTCGAATAAACTTGAGCCACGTTCCATACCCTGTGTGTTTATTGGCTATAGTAGTGCTCATAAGGGATATTTATGTCTTCATAAAGAAACTGGCAGAATTTATATTACTCGGCATGTCAGGTTTGAAGAACAGTCTTTTCCATTCATGCCTATGCAGCAGTGACTACCAAATCAAACATCAGGTAGTGTTCCCTCTGATATTGGAATTTTACTATCACCACTGTTTCAACGTAGAAGGTCTTTGCACACACAGCAAACTACAGTCTCTCAATCTCAGGCTCAGTCAGAGGCGTCTGCTACGTCGGAAGCAATGGTTCCTCCGGTAGTTCATGAATCATCACCAGCTGACAGTTTGCAAGCAGCTTATTCATCAAATAATGACACAACTGGTTCAATCAACGCTGCTGTCACTCCTGAGCAGTCTGACGCACAATCTGCTGATACATTGATTACCTCTCATCCAATGCAAACAAGGGCGAAATATGGCATCAGCAAACCCATAAACAATCTATGCTTAACCGCTACGAAGCATCCGCTAGATGATAATGACTTCATGGAACCTAGCTGCTACTCAGAAGCAAGCAAGCATCCGGGCTGGAGAACTGCCATGGATGTTCAGATAAATGCGCTCATTCGCAATGGTACCTTCTCCCTTGTTAAATATGAACCTGGCATGAATGTTGTAGGCTCCAAATGGGTGTTTCGTGTGAAGCAAAACCCTGATGGAAGCATACAAAAACGAAAGGCACGTCTTGTGGCTAAGGGCTTCAACCAACAAGAGGGTGTGGACTATGGAGAAACGTTTAGTCCGGTGATAAAGCCGTGTACAATTCGGCTTGTGCTTTCCATTGTTGTGATGAACAACTGGCCGTTGAAGCAATTGGATGTAGAGAATGCTTTTCTCCATGGAAATCTTGAAGAAGATGTCTATATGAAACATCCGGCTGGTTATGACGATCCTGATTATCCCACTCATGTGTGTAAGTTACACAAGTCCTTATATGGACTAAAGCAGGCGCCCCGTGCATGGTTTTCACGTTTGAGTAATTACTTACTTGCTCTTGGTTTCAAAGGATCAGTTGCTGACACTTCGTTGTTTGTTTTGAAAACACATGACTCTGTCACATATTTGTTGGTCTATGTTGATGACATTATTGTTACAGGCTCAAATGCAGCTCACATAACTCGTCTTATCAAAGACCTTGGTGCTGAGTTTGCTATAAAAGACATGGGCAACTTAAACTATTTTTTGGGTGTTGAGGTGATTAGGCAGGCAGATAAATTGGTTCTCACACAGCGTAAATATGTCACAGACCTCCTAAAAAAGACGAAACTGGATGGTGTTAAACCGGTTTGCACTCCATTGGCACCTAACGTGAAGATAAGATGGCAAGGCACAACAAGATTTGAAGACCCAACTTTGTATCGCAGTGTGGTAGGGGCACTGCAGTATCTCCATCTTACCAGACCAGACATTTCTGTTGCGGTAAATAAAGTATGCCAATATATGCATGATCCTTACATAGAACATTGGGAGTTGGTCAAGCGCATCATTCGATACCTGAAAGGCACAGTGGACTTTGGCTTGCATCTAAAAGCTTCTAAAGATTTTTCCATTCAAGCCTACTCAGATGCAGACTGGGCCGGTTGTTTGGATGATCGTAGATCAACTAGTGGGTACTGTGTCTACTTTGGTGGCAATTTAATATCATGGAGTGCAAGAAAACCGAGAACCGTCTCCAAGTCGAGCACTGAAGCGGAATACAGGGGCATAGCAATTGCAACATCTGAGGTAATTTGGGTTCAATCTTTATTGCATGAACTTGGCATTGCTATACCGGCGCCAGTGCTATGGTGTGATAACCTTGGTGCAACGTATCTAATAGCCAATCCGATATTTCATGCTCGTACCAAGCATATCGAAATAGATTATCACTTTGTTCGAGAACGAGTGGCAAATAAAGAATTACAAGTCCGGTTTATAAGTTCACGTGATCAACTAGCGGATATTTTCACAAAAGGGCTTGCCTCACCGCGGTATCAGTTTCTTCGGACCAAGTTGCACATCCGTCAACTACAGTACAACTTGAGGGGAGGAGTTAGCACAGATGTCAGTCCTCCGATAACTCCTCAACAACATCAGCCAGAAGAAGTGTGTAACTGAAGCTCTAGTCTTTAGGCTTCAAGTTTGGTTTTTATGTTAGCGTTAAACTCGTTCTTAATCTGTTGAACAACAATAACTCACAGCTGTAACCGTTTGTAAAGGACTGTGTATAAATGAAATCAAAGTCACCACATGAGAAGTGTGGAAGACATTCTACCAATTACTAAGTTTCAACTGTTCTCCATCGAAGATTACGTTTCTTTCCTCATTGTCGAATACAAGAAAATTTTATCTGTAAGTATATTTAGATTTTTTTTTTCTAAAAAAAAAAATCTTCTTCCTTGTTTTTCCTAATTCAGAATGAATTAGTTTCAAGTTTATACACAATGAAAGAAAATGGGGATGTAAATTTTTGCAAAATGTAGGTGGATCTTAGAAACTAATCTCGTTTAGTTTTCAAGGGATTAGAAATTAATTGCTAAAAATTAAAATCATTTAATAACTTCACTTGATTTGAAATGAATGCAGAGGCTGTATAATTTGGGAGCAAGACGGGTAATTGTGACAGGAACCGGTCCACTGGGTTGTGTGCCAGCAGAGATAGGAATTAGACAAGCTGTAACCGGACAATGTGACCCGCAACTACAGAAGGCAGCAAGGTTATTTAACCCTGCCCTAGAACAGATGCTGAATGGACTCAACAACGAAGCTGGTGATCACGTATTTATCAGCGCCAACGATTTCATGAGTAATCCACAGGCTTTTGGTAATTAAGCAACTACACAATTTCATCAGTCGTTCAGATTTTCCATGAATAATTTTTTGGTGGTCTGAAAAAAGTAATATTTTGTTTTTGTGTAGGCTTTGTTACCTCAAAGATTGCTTGTTGTGGACAAGGGCCGTATAATGGAATAGGGCTTTGCACTGCTGTATCAAACCTTTGCCCTAACAGAGACGTATATGCCTTTTGGGATGCTTTCCATCCAAGTGAGCGCGCTAACAGACTTATTGTTTCCAAGTTCATGATTGGTGATGAGAAATATATGAAGCCAATGAATCTCAGTACTATTTTGGCTTTGGATTCAAGGGTCTAATTTACCCTTATGATTTATGATTCATCTAATAGCAAATGTAGTACTTGATATGGTGGTTCTTATAAAAATTTAAATTGTTGCATGAATTTCATTTTGACCGATCAAAAATACTAAACAAATAAAAATTTACAGTGTTGAATGGCAAGGGTTAATACGGATGTTTATTTGATACAGATCTATTTTTCATTAAATTAAAAGAAACATATGTGCAAGGTTATATCTCTGGTGTTGCATGCTCTTTGATTAATTCATCTTTTTCGGGGAAAATGGTCGGAAGAATGAATAAAATTCTTGATCAAATCTTTCGATAAATAGATCCATCAGCAACAGAGATTTTGAATGCAGTTAAAAGGTGGGATTTCGGTCAGAGTATGGGTGTCTCCAAACATTATCCCCAAAAAAGGTGTCTCCAAACATACAGCACAACGATCCCAAGGAAACCTTATTTCTTGACCTAACTAAAAATTGGATGAACACAAACCATAAACGATCAAGATGACTAATTTACACATTCCTACTATGTCAAAATATAATTGAACACAACGAAATCAACATTTGCTAAACATACAAGAACACCACTGCCACGGTGGGGAGGGCCGATCGAAGAAAAATGAAACAACGCTGATTGCATAACGCGTTATGTATCCTCTCTTGTTTTTTGTTGGAATGCTATTTTTGGGGTATATAAATCGTCTTGAGCGGTTGCATGACCAAATTAGTGGATGCATAAACCAAAATACGATTGTATAAACTTTTATGCATCTTTTGCGGTGGCTGCATAATTTGTTATGTATCTTTTTTTTTCGTTGGAATGATATTTTAGGCATATACTATCTCCGTTTCAGGAAAAGAGATACTTTCACAATTTCATTTTTTTCCTAAAAAAAGGCCAAATTGAAAAAGTGAAAGTATTTATTTTTCTAAAACGGTTATATTAGTTGCAACGGAAAATTAGTTGATGCATAAACCAAAATACAGCTGCGTATGCATCCTTTGTGGTGGTTTGGATAATGGTTTTGAGAGGAAGAAGAAGTGAGAAAAAAACCTATGTTTTTAGAGAGATTTATGAGAAATCTGAGAATTTTATGATTCAAAACGGGTGATGAGGAACTTTATGATAATGATAAACATGTATAGCGGTATAAGATGTTTATTGGTATGGTGTACAAGATTATCTCTAAGGTTCTTGCAGTTCGGTTAAAGACGGTGATTCCAATGTTGATCTTTGATTTCCAGGGGGCTTTTATTCATGGTAGAAAAATTCTAGATGGTGTTTTGATCGCTAATGAATGTGTTGATAGCAGACTGAAGGCTAGGAAACCTGGAATTCTATGCAAGATAGATATGAAAAAAGCTTTTGATAATGTTAACTGGCAAGCTTTGTTCACAATTTTGCAAAAGCATGATTTTGGTGATAGATGGATCTCTTGGATTAAATGGTGTGTAACTACTACTCATTTATCTGTTCTCGTGAATGGTGGATCCACTGAAAAATTTAAACCAAGCAAGGGTCTAAGGCAGGGTGACTCATTATCTCCGTATCTTTTTCTTTTGGTGGTAGAAATACTTTCAAAACTAATAAATGATGCAGTGGAGAGAGGACAGTTATCTGGTTTTCAAGTGGTGGAAAATGGATCTATTATTTCTCACCTTCAATTTCCGGATGATACTTTGATTTTCATTGATGCGGCGGTGGAGGAAGTTAGACGATTATGCATTATTTTGGATGTTTTTGAAACCATCACGGGGTTGAAACTGAATTTAGAGAAGAGTACCATGATCAGTGTTGGAGATGATGGGGTGATAGATGATTTGGCTAGAGAACTAGGTTGTAAGACTGAGAAGCTTCCTTTCACTTATCTTGGTATGCCAATTGGAGCTCACTGGCGTAGCACTTCTGTTCGGGATCATGTATTGCTCAGAATGGAACAGAAACTGGCGTCGTGGAAGAAAAGGAAACTTAATAAAGCCGGTAGGTTAATTCTTATCAAGAGTTGTCTTGCGAGTTTATTATCTTTCTCTCTTTCATCTTCCGGTGAGTGTGGAAAAGAGAATGATTAAAATTATGCGCAACTTTCTATGGGGCTCGGTTGAAGGAAGGAGGAAAATGGTTTGGGTTTCTTGGAAGAAATCTTGCGTTCCAAAGGTAAACGGGGGTTTAGGCGTGACGAATTTTAGGAAAATGAATCAATCCTTGCTTCTTAAGTGGATTTGGAGGTTTTCAAGGACCAAAAATAGTCTTTGGAGGAAAATGGTAAATGAGAATTTTTCACATAATTCTTCTCTTTTAATGCCTGGTGTGGATAATACTTCTCAAGGTAGGAGTCTTTGGAAGAATGTCACTAATATGGTTCCTACAGTTCAAACCATAGCGAGTTTCACGTAAATAATGGGAAAGGTATTCGGTTTTGGAAGGACCATTGGCTTGATACAGGCATATTGAAGGATCTTTTCCCGGTTGTTTTCAAGGCAGTGAGGATGAGAATGCTACAGTTTCCGACATGATAGTGAATGGAGAATGGGTTTGCGATTTCAAGAGGTCTTTAAATATGAATGAGCAATTAGAATGGGATTTATTAAAACGTGATTTACATCATGTGCCTGTTTTTGTGGAGGAGGATGACGAAATGAATATTATGGAAAACTTTAGTACTTCGAAATGCTTTGAGAAACTCACAGGTGATTTGGACGAGTGCGGTTTCATCAAATTTCTTTGGAAAGATCATATTCCTAACAAGGTTAGTTTTATTTGTGGGATACTTTTCATGACTCTCTTCCAACTAGGGATATGTTGCGTCATCGTGGTGTTGACATAGATAGTGAGCAATGTGTCTTATGCAATGAGGTTAGGGAATATAAAAACCATCTGTTTATCCACTGCTCGTATTCTTTCGAGATTTGGAAATATTTTCTTAAGGCTTTCTGAATTGCTTGGCCTTTTCCAAGTACGTTACTCCAATTATTTGAAGCTTGGTCTTCCAATGTTCTGCGTGGTAAAGGAGGAGAAGTTTGGAAAATCTTACACTACGCGATTTGTTGGGCTTTGTGGAAGGAAAGAAATGGAAGGGTTTTTGGAGATAGGCATAAGTGTGTGCAAGAAGTAATCAACTTGATTAAGCAATTGATAGTCTTATGGTCTTGTGATAAGGACACTTTCAAATTTGTAGATCCTAGTTTAATTTGGAGTAATTGGGAAACTCTTATGTGTATGTAACTCTCTTTGTATTGACCTTGGTCTTATCCTTGGTTCCCTTTTTTCTCTTTAATATAAACTTCCCATTCAAAAAGATGTTTAGTCTCCTTTCTTTGGGTTGAATTAATCAAAAATTTTGATTTTTTTGGAGATCTGTTTTAGGTTTTTCTGAAAACTAAAGGATGAACTTTAAGCTCGAAGAACCATTCGACTTATAAATTTAAATCCAAAACCAAGTAGTTGAATTTTTTTTTTATGGTTCGGCTCATTCGAACTTGTCTAATAGTTATCCGAACCTTAAGTTTATTCTTTGTAGTTTAAGAGGCGACTTACAGTATAATGTTCAGCTCAAAATTTAGCAATACCAAAACCATAAGAACATAAATGGATCTCTGATTTAAGTCAAAATTTCGGCCAAAAATCAACCAAAGTCGAATCAGGCGAACCTAATATTTCCCTAAACAACATCCTAGGTTAGGATAATTATTCAAAATTTTTGAACCACAATACTATGTTCGACTAATACTTGGACATCCATTATAATCCGAATGTATGACTAGCAATTTTAACCAACTCAAGTTAAAAGTTCGGCTAAAAATATAGCAAAATCGAATCAACCGAACTTAATGATTTTTTAAACTATAAACTAGGTTCGGCTCAAAATTGATTTTTTTTTATCAGCCGAACTGTTCTTCGGAAATACAAAGAAATGAGAAGGAAGGTAGGTTCAATTGGGGGCTTTGCGACAGTTTGATATCTCTAGTGCAATACTTTGCTTTACTAATGATTTTACAATTATGACTTCAATCAACGATCAATGATTTATGAGCGAAAGATTAATCAACAATGAAAAAAAATTCAAACGGCTTGAGAAGGAGACTAAAATAAGAATAATTGAACTGATTTTTATTTTTATTTTGATTAGTTTAGGTTTATGTTTTTGATTTTGATTAGTTTAGGTTTAAGTAATTTAAATAATTTAGGGTAACTTAGTAATCTACCCATTGTTAGGACACCCCTTATATGCATACCCTAGATGGTATCATCATTTAGTATGCATAAAAAAAAGTAGTATACCACAAAATAGGTTTCTACCTTAAGCACATTTTATGTTTAACAATATAATATTTTAAATCACTCTGTTCTCATGTTTATCCCAACAAAATAAAATCAAAATTTTAAAATTAGGCCACCATTTTCTTTATATTTTGTTACATTCAGTCCATATGATATTAGGTTATAGTCCATCTTATAAGCTAGTTTAGGAAATTCAATCAAGGCATCAATATCAATGTCTAAAATCGCATAAGCTTTGTACCCAAACTAAAAATAAATCGTCGAATCCTTTAGTGCTTTAAAAATATATATATTATGTAGCTCCCTAAAAATTAAGCTACTTACTAATTCAAGAGATTAACTACATAATGAGGCATTATGTATTTCATGCCTAAACATCCAATGAGAAACGTGATATAAAACTTAACCCAAAACTAACTCGTACACTCTGAAATTATTTAAATGAAATCTCTCGAGCGATATGACTACAATAATGTGTTGTTTTACATATTAACAAAATAATACACATGTAATAGATATATACGAGATCTCTAGATTCATTTAATCTTTAAGCTACGAGAACAGATATCTTCGTGCGCACCATCTCTTCGAACAATTGAAAAAATTAAGTGGAAACGAGTGAGCACATCATCCCAAAAGGGGTTCTCAGTGGAAAAAAATACAACGTCAAGGTAATCACTAACATGCTTCAGGTTCTAGTTGAGAGAATGATTAAACATCTTTCATACACAACACAAAACAGAAGATTTCTCCAATTCTACTCCCCAGATATTGCGTCCATTAACAATATCTACTAAAGATCCACCATCGGATGGATTTACGAGAAATGACTTCGAACAATCTAAATATATGTTATTATAACCTTGTCTCACTCTATTGAGAGTAAGATGCTAGAATAACCCCCATCTCAAATGATAACCCCATCCACACGAAAGGCGTACATCATATGGTTCAGGTATGACCATCAAAGTCTAGAAAATAAAAGAAGGTTTGATTACTATATATGATCAGACTTGTAGGAAAAATTAAAATCATAATACTCCAGTCACCTACTAAGACTGAAAAATCAAGCATAAGAAGCATACGACCGATCTCCCAGGATAAAATATGTATATATAATGTAGATGCCAATTTCAAACCTAATAAATCATATTGAGAGTCAATTCCACCCCTAATATCTTATTATTGGGTCCTTTCAGACCGATTTATTAATATTGATGCCAATTCCACACCTAATAAGATAATATTAATGCCAATTCCCCACCTAATAATGACTTAGTGAGAAGCTGTGGAGAGCATAGACCCTTCTCACGGGGAGACCGAGAAACACATATCAGGAAACATACCTATTCATATCATACAAACATGTTCAAGGGAATCAAAAGACTCGTCATGCTCACGGTTTAAATGAAAACTTAATAATTACAAGAAAGATACAAGTAACTTAATGATTACAAGAAAGTTACAAAAGTTCCCACCTGATATTAAAGGAAAATCACTCCAATTCAAGATTCTCAATCTACAATTTTCTATCCACGATCATCCTCATCATTTTCGTCATCTTGAACTTGTAATTACCATCTGAATCAACATGACAATGATCTATAAATGGTCTTTCAAAATCCCTGTCGATATCCTTTGCTCTATCCGAATCTTCGTTCTATGACTCTTGTACCTCTTTCTTTATATTAATTTTTCAATAATAGTCTATGTCCAAACTGGTTAACAAGGGGAAAAAAAAAATTGCTGGAAACTTGTCGAAATAGTTGCCGGGAAAATCTACGGGTGATTGGAAGAGTCAATGGTCAACTAACGGTACGAGATAATGGTCATCTAACGGTCAACGTCAGTCAATAATGCCAAAGTCTAGGTCAAGTCAACTGCCCACTGGGTCTGGTCAACTAGTCTAGTCAAAACGAGTCACGACAGAAATAGAATGAGTTAGACAAACTGAGTCAGACAGAAAAGAAAACTTAGTTAGACTGAATTTTTTCAGTTAGATAAACTAACACTTTAGGCCAGAGCCATAAAATAGACCAAGGGTTCATGCACAACTGCTACTCTAACACCGAATCAACTTCTACTTGTTCATCGTATCAATTCATTCATTCTAATTTATAGTTGAGAATTGATGCACAACAACAACACAGCTTAACTGCAATGGAAGTTAGAAGCTTCCACTAGAGAGATTCAACTCAACACAATCATGTTACCCTTATTTTAATACTTTAGTCACACAAAAACTCATGAAATCTATTTAGCCATAAACCTTGTGACTTCACTACAACTCAAATCAAATACAAATATTTATACTAGCTCAATAAACTACAACTGCAGTTTAACACAAACGTCGACATTCCCCCGTCAACGGACTTCAGTTCACCTCGCTGCATACGTTACTATTATCACCACTTTATTTAAGATTTACCTTCTCCTCAAATCTCAATAGCATAACCTCTATACCAAGATTTAACCATTCGCAGTAAACATCCGCCCTGTAACTTTAACAGCTGCAACCAAACCAAGATTTAACCCTACTTCAATTCATTTTAACAGAATTACATATACTCCACAAATTCCCTTATTAGCTACAACTGTAACTCCATTTAATTCATCCAATCTCAATTCAATACCACCACCAACCTCAGCAACATCACTATCCATTCAATAAACTATAACCACTTACAAAAACAACCATATCCACAATAAACCCACTTCATACATATATAAGATTCAACTGAGATAACATTATCCATCTGTAATATCTCCAATCACCTACTCAATCTAAATCGTCTCAATTAGCATATACGGAACTCAAATCTCATATCCTACAATTTTAATTCATCCTATAAACTTTGCAATTCAACTTCCTCAACAACTCCATCACCCTGAAATCAGCAAACCAACACCACCTGTAACTCTTATCAACAAAATATTCTAAAGTTATCAACATTCACAGCAACCTTCTTCAATTCATGACTAATACAAAAATTACTTCAATCTTGTTAAAACACCTTAATAAGAAATTCAATTACATGAAAAGAATTACCTTAGACACTAGTTATAATCCTTTGTGACTGCTTAACCACCACCTGATTGAGATTCAAACACCACCAGGCATATCTTTGTTTCATATATTTATTCTCACAAATTCTCCGCAAACATTCAATTTAAAATTAAGAACCCTAATTCACTAATTCATCAACTCATCACTTGAAACCTGATTCTATCTGAAATTTCTACCCCATCGATTCAATTAACAAAATACACATCTCCAATTATTCCTCTTGAACATCAATTTCATCTCTTCTATGTTTAATTTCATGAAACCCTGATTCCTTATGTTTTCCAAGTAATCTTCTTCTCTGAAGCCTAATATTCTAACTAGTACAATAATCTTCTTCTTCATAACATATGTTTAAAATACACCTCAATTGATACATCAAACCAAACCTTCATCAATTTAATATAACCCAAACTTTTGTTACATGCTCTCCAATTTATCAATTCTTCATCTTCCAAGCTTAATAAATCACAACATCATCTCCTACTCCTCCGATTCAACAACTATAATTTTCCTATAAACCATTTTCTACAAATTTAAACTCAAATATTTGGAACTGAATTCGACAGAAAAAGGAGAGGAATGACTTAAGAAAGAGAAGAACGAGTTGAAGAAGAAAAAAAAAGAAACTCTCTTTGATAGATTTTGGTATAATACCAAAATAATTAATCAGACATTCGCTTGATAGGATATGGGCAGACACACGGTTCCCAGAAAAGATACTTGGTTTCCTTTGAAAAGACGAGAGTACCCAAATACACCACAATCTTTTTATTTGATCACAACTTATTCAATCTCTACCATGTATAAACCTTTTGGAGAAACAATCACTCAAGGAATATTTCAACACGATGTCCACTTGAAATAGGGATAGTCTGGACTGGTCTAACAAAGTGAGAATATCAAATTAAAGTGGAGAAATCCAATACAATTTGTGTGATTGTCTATGGATATGAAATCGAGACAATACTACGACATAGTATTCACTTGATAACAGAAATATTATAAGATAAATATCAAGTGCCTAATTAACTTACAAGTGTATTTACTTTAATTATAATATAAAAAACAATTATAATGCGGAAATAAAGTAAAGCACACACACCAGAATTTTGTTAATGAGGAAACTGCAAATGCAGAAAAACCCTGGGACGTAGTCCAGTTTTGAATACTCAATTGAATTAAGACGCTACAAAAAGTAAACCTGCAACTTCGTGTAGACAATACTAAGTAAACTAAAATCTTGGTTACTCAACTTCAGCAGTATTGTTGTTTTGATAATATCTAGCAGAACCGAAGTGCTCTATAGATATTTGTTTTGATAATATCTAGCAGAACCTAAATTCTCAATAGATATTTGATACTAGATATCCTAGCAGAACAGTCGTTCTCTTTAGGACTTAAATCTAATATATCTTATTAATGGTTCAATCTTTCAATTGGAAAAACAAGATTCCTTTGGATCGTATTCCAAACAGTAAAGGATAAATTTTTTGGTAACAAAACTCAATTTATAATCACAATACCGAATATATGATATAAGCATATAGTTAAGGATCTTCTATTTTTACGACCTATTACCAGATCCGAAGATCCTTGATTACAAGATCAAACAAGACAATGATTGCCGAAATAATCAGTCTTGATTACAAGGTTTATGATGAAATCACAATATACTTGTTGATATTAAAAAGGTTTATGTTTATTGAAAATAAACAACCTCTTTAATCTGGAAAATCAAGTCACAGAAAGTTACACCAAGATCAAAACACAAGAATAAAAGTCTTCAAATCTTCAAAGTCTTCAATCTTCGATTTAATCTTCAAAGTAACAACCTGCAACAACAAACTTGATTCCTTATTGATTTGACGCACAAAACGGAGTCCGTTAACAATGGCAAATTAATGAATATATCTTACGGATCTAGAAAGGCTTAGATCCGTAGAAATGTTGATCTTTGATCTAATTTGAGTGAGCCTTATATCAGAAGAGAAGGTTATAAAGAATAAACTAGGTGCATTCAAAGATTCAACAACCGTTAGTCAAACAAATCAATAATCGAAAACTAAAATAACAATGCAATCATCTAGTTTCCCACCAACGGTACTCGTAGAGCTTTTTGATCCCACAAACGTTTTTAAGTGAGAGGTCGTAAGAGATTTCTCCTAATTAGGGTACTTTCCTCTCTAAATAGGCGGCTCCACTAGTAAAAACACAACTAGGTAGTTTTTCTGGATCTTAGGATAGATCAAGGAAGTTTGGACACCAAGGAATTCCCAAAACCGAAAATATTCTCAAGATATGCAATAAATAGTAAAATTCGGTTTTCATAACTCATGTAAATAAGATGTGCTCAAATATTAATGTTGACATTATTCATGTATCCACATTAACTAAATATATTTTCGGTATCTCTAATATTTCTAGAATAATAAAAAATTTAAAAAGATATTTTTGGATAAATTTTTGTGTTGAAAACACAAAACGTGCTCAGATTGGGTTGAGATTTCTTGTGGAGGATTGCACATGTCATAAGATCGGTTCGCCCTTGCTGCACCTCTAACTAGGATCGGTTCCCACTTATTTATGGTATAAAATTGTATTTTGTTGCACATGTTCATAGGATCGGTTCCCCCAATGTCTAAAAACGTGTTGCACATGTTCATACCATCTCAGGTGATTACTTAAGATCGGTTTCACTAATAAAAGTCATGCCAGTACAAAAGTTAGGCATTATGATTAGTTTTACCAAGATAGATAAACACATTTATGAACATTTACACTAAATCACACATATTGGTAATTCAAAAGATTTGCAATGAATAATAATAATCAAGCGAAAACAATACCAATAAGCCTAGTGATTTCCCTTTCAATTCATAAAACAAGTTTATGAACGTACTTCCTTTAAACAAATGTAAACATTGTTTCTTAGGATGAAATCTTCACCTTTCCCCTCCAAAATATTATGTCGATGTCATATTTACGAAGCTCACAAGATAAACATTATATTTCGTAATTCAATAAATTCCTTAGCACTTTGATCACAATAATATAACTTTGCATGTTATGTTTTCAATCTAAAGGATTTGAAAGACACAAGATAGATATGGAACTAGTAAATTCATAGTTACTAACCTCAAGATGAAGGATTATGTATTTGTTTTCTTCAATCCATCTTCAGATCTTTGTGAGTAACTGGAGAACAATACTTATATCATTTCTAGTCTAACCTATCGAAGTTGATTATAGTTTACATATTAAGCGACTCGAGTTTTAGAACTAAATATGAAAACCAATCTTGACATACCAACGCTTGGTGGGTTCAACCGAGCAGTGCTATAACATCCTTAATAGCATTTAATATCAATTGACCATTTTACCCTTTATTCCAATTGGGTGATTTCTTCTTCCTTCAGTAACCAAATGACAAATCCAAGACTTTTGAATGCATCTTAGCACGAACAAGAAGATCTTAGATATAACCATGTTGTGAAAGAAACAACCCACCGGAAGCTTACGTGACCTTTATGCCAGGATCCTTGATAACAAACTCACTGTGAAGAGTATGCATAAGTGAATGTATACATGCCATAGAAGATCCCATTAAAATTATGTCATCCACATAAACCAAAATAAATGTAACACCCTCAGTTCATCGTCGAATGAATAAAGAAGTATCACAAATAGAGATAACAAAGCCAAGTTTTTGAAGAAAGGAGCTTAGACGAGTATACCAAGCATGAGGAGCCTGTTTAAGACCATAAATAAACCGATGTAATTTATAAACATAGTCAGGAAACTGAGGATCTACATAAACAGAGGGTTGATTCATGTAGACTTCCTCAGTTAAAATGCCATTGGGGAAAGCATTTTGAGCATCAAGTTAACGAATAGGATAGAAGTATGACAAGGCTAGCATCAATATAATATGAATAGTGCATGGCTTAATAACCGGACTAAAAGTCTCACCATGATTAATACCTTCTTGTTGATTGAATCCCTTATCAACTAGGATGATCTTTGCGACGCTCAAAAGTACCATCAGCTCGTTTATTAACACAATAAACCCATTTACAACCAATAATATTTTGGTTAGGATGGGGTGCAACTTTAAACCAAGTCCCATTTTTTAAAAGCGCATGAATTTCCAAATCCATAAGAGGACGCCATTTGGATCATTCTTAGCCTCAGAATAACACGAAGGCTCGAATAAATCATCAGTAATTTTAGCATGTTTCGAAGCATCAAGAACTTTCGGTTTAAAAATTTCATCCATTTCCCCGTGTTACCATTGGATGGCCATTATAAACTGTTCATTGCGAAAATGAATGCACTGGTTATTCACTAGAAAGGACGTCTTCAGGTGGCAGCAAAGAGATAAAATGCTGAGTGTTGTGGTCAATCGGTTCGGTAGGCGTACAATCATAAGGTGGTGAAGTGTCAGCAGACACAAGTGGAGATGTAGACAGCATCTCGTTGGTTGTGGTATTGTCAGATGAGCATCGAATGAAGTTTTCTTTTGTTGGATAATTGCTCCAACAGTAGTATTAGGTAGGTCAGGTGTTGTATGAGTGATTTTATCCTGTATAATAGCACTGGCATTAAGTACGGAAGTGGTATGATGTGCGTTGCTGTCAGTAAATGTCGGTGTTGTAATTGACCGATTGAAGTTGCTGGTGTCTGTTGGAGCAGTGGATGATGCGCCGGGTGGAAGCACGGTAGAGGAAGCAGGTGGGTATATGCCTGGTAATCGAGCATCACTAGAAGTGTGTTGTATAGTAGGACATATTGCGTCTGCAGTTCTAAAATTTAACCACTCACGTGGATTGGAACCAGTAGTAACAATAGTATCTAGACGAGAGTAGGGAAGATATTGGAAGAGGGTGGCGAATAAAATACTTCTAATGCGACGGAGAAGAGGGTAGCTTAGAAGGGACAACAACAAGTGGAAATTTTTCTTCAGCAAAGACAACATCGCGAGACCAATAAACTCGACCAATGGGTAAATGAAGGCATTTGTAACCTTTGTAATGATCACTATAGCAAAGAAAAACACAAGGAGAAGAGCGGGAATCCAATTTTGTGCGACCATAGGGTCGAAGAAGAGGAAAACAAAGACAACCAAATGTGTGTAATGATAAATAATCAGGCACATGATTAAAAAAGATAAGGGAACGGATGTTAAAGACATTAAAGTAAGACCACTTTCTACAACATGCCAATGTCTATGTTCTACTAAGCCATTTTGTGCGGAAGTATGGGGGCAAGAGAAATGATGAAGAGTGACATTAGATTGCAAATTTTAGTGAACTTTCGATATTCACCGCCATTATCGGACTGAAATACCTTGATTTTGGTGTTAAAAGATTTTTAACATGTTTACAGAATGTAATAAAAATTTGCAACGCATCAAATTTAGCATGCATAGGAAAAATCCATGTGAAACAACTAAAAGAATCAACAAACAAGATATAATAACGATAACCTTCATTGGATAAAATAGGAGCAAGTCCCCAGACATCTAACATAATCAAATCTTAAGGATGATCACATACCATAGTGCTAGACGGAAAAGGCTATTTATTACTCTTATTCTCTAAACTTGAGAAACAAAACGAAAAAGTAGAACTAGGAACTGGGAACTGGGATACAATGATGACGAACAATTGATTGAACATTACGAAGCATTGTATGACCTAAACATTGATGCCAAGTTTGAATAGATGCACGTTCACCGACAAGAGCTTTAGGAGTGACTTACTAAAGAGTGTATAAACCATCATGAAGCTATCCCTGAAGTGCTACCAACCCCGTAAGTCGATCCTTAACAAGATAAAAACCATATTGTGAGACAGGTGTCAAACATGAAGAACATCAGAGAACTAACAATGCTTTCATATGTCGAATCTAAACCTTTGAGAACATAATGACAAAATTCACTACTAGAAATTTCATGACCGCTAGCAGTAAGAGATTCAACGATGTTACGGACAGATTGAATGTAGTTAGACATGGATAAACTTCCTCCGGTGATCGTTTGTAAAGAAGACTTCAGGTGAATCAAAGTATCATCGGTTTTAGATGGATAACTTCAGTAAGTTTTGTCTATACCTATGAAGATTGACATGATTTCATCTTTTCCAAAATTGGTGATGTGAGTGATGATAAGATCCATCCAAGTAATAGCTTGTCGATTCCAAGTGAGAAAATCAGGGTTTGAAGAACCATCATTGTCCTTAACTGGCGGATGGTTAGAACCATTAATAAAACCTTCAAAATCATAACCTTGTAAATAGGGTAAAATTGAGCTTTCCAAAGAAGAAAATTGTGACATGTGAGCTTTTCTGAAATAACTCCATGAAGTCTGACAAAAAGGATATCTATCCATGAAGAAGAAGAATACTCGAGAGATGATTTTTCATCACCAGTCATTGCGATGTAAAAATAAAATAAAATCAAAGATTTATATGAAAAAAAGAATAAAAAACAGGCCCTTGGAAACCAAGGTGATACCAAGTTGGGACAGAGATTTAACCTGTTCTCAATGGATGAGAAACACAAGAGAATACATGTATTTCTCAAAGATTAGAATAGAGATATTCCTTTTGATACAAGGAATATAAGATATATATCATAATATTAAGTTTGGTTACAAGATATTTACTACAAATAAAGATGAAGGATGATCCATGCACACTCTTAGATAGACACTATTACACAAGATTTGCGTTATTTTCTCTGTAAAACACAAACGACAATGAATTTAAATCAAATATTTTGATGACATGTACCTCATATAAGACTCTATACATTCCTACCAAAAATTAGCGCAATTCGACATACCAAACCTCATCATCTATTGATCTTAATTCCAACCGTTAACTTTGAACAACTGATATTCAAAGGGGTAGATGGTAGTGTTATACATATCGCATTGTGCTCATTTTTGGTAGGAATGCATAGCTTTATAAGAAGAATGTACCATATAAATATTAGACTCAAATTCACTGTCGTTTGGGTTATGCGGAAAAAATGGCACAAATCATGTATGATAGTGTCCACCTAAGAATGTCCACAGATCCTCCCTCAATAAAGATATAACTTACAAACCATAACAATAGTCACGTCTGTTATATGAACTAGTCCATAAAGGGCTATCAATCACGCTTTTAAATGACGGATTACTTACGTGAATAGAGTTTCACAAACAAATTCCGTCATATAATATGAAAATAGTTGGGTCCATCATTTGACGCAAAAAAACTGTCATTCTCAAATGTGATAATTTATTAGATGTGTAATTTTAATGAGAAATCGTTATATAACGAAATAAGTCTGACACATATGTTTAGTATTTATACGCCCTCTACTAATCTTTTATTGCATACCCACAAATGGCTAGCCACATGTAAATGGTTGGCCACCCACAACTAATTTTCCGTGAGCCTTTCATACGGTTCGGTATTGGGTCACTAGTGATGGATTGAACATCTAGTTTGTATAGGCCCATGTTTTAGCTCTCTTCTCGTTTTTAAGTTCTAACCCTAACCTTTTTGCGCCTCTCTCTTCTCCGAAACCAGAAAAATTCGTAAAACCCAAACTCAAACTCAAATCTCTTTCTCCATCTTTTTCATCTTCGTCCTTAAAACCCAAATTCTCCAGCACCCAACGGAAACATCAACAGTTTTTTTCTCATTAAACAAACCCTTTACTTCATGTATGATTCTTCTTCGTTTTCCCTTGTTCAATTTTGATTTGATTAGATTTAATGTTCTTGTAAGATTGTAGGGTTTTCATTGAAAAGATACGATTTGGGGAAGATTGTTGTAAAGACTCTTGGCTTTTAAGTGAAATTGGGGATTATTTTTTGAACCTGGAATTTGTTTCTGGATTCTGATTTGTTCATGTTTGTTACTGCAGCATTGTACCGAGAAACAAACCTGGTCGATCTGAATTGGTCTTTGTGATGCAGATCAATAGGGGAAAAATGGGCGGGATTCTTCTCGCTCTCTCACCTATAAATAAAGTCCTGAATCTTTCTGTTTTGCTCATTGAAATCATGAAAATCAATACTAATCAAAGGTGCATTCTATATTGATTCCCTATTGGATCTTTAGTTTCATTGATTCAAAACCCTAATTGTTTTATACTTTGCTAATTAACCTAATTGCAGGGATTTTCAGAGCTCTACCTTCATGGTTTGTTCAACCAATTTTCTGTTCGTGTTTGAGTTTTTTTTATTATTATTTTGGTTTTCTTTTAATCAATGATTGTATCAATGTATATGTTTAGGTAAATGGCTTAATACCACAATGAACAAAGTTCATCTTCAACTGATACCTATAACTATCAACTTTTTTCCTTATTTTGTTTGTGTATAATCTCTTGAACTTCATTCACCCATTTGTAATCTTTCACTGAATCTCAGAGTTGTGTTGGTTAAAGATTTTTCACTCATTATGTATAAGTATCAGTCTTGAGTATCTCTTTTCTTGAGTATCGAAGGATGAATATCAAAGAGACGAGGATTGTTAGATAACCTATCAAGTATCAGCATCTTTTTTCCTTTCTCTCAGAAGTTGACCCTTAAGTTTCCATCAAGTCTTGAATTGTTGACTCCTCGTACCTTTGTACATGGTTTGTAGTTACAATATTTTTACTATCTGGATACAAAACTGACCCATTTCATCTTCATAGGTACAACACCCAGACAGAAGACCATGCAGATGCACTGATGTACATCAACAAAGGAAGCTGGTTATATATTTAGAACCAAACTGTAGCTTGTTCTGTATCCTAAATAACTCTTTAAGGGAGAACGACGGTTCCATCGAAGCAAGTTGTCTGCCGACACTAGTTTTGAATTTAGTAAGATCCACTTGAGACCTGCAAAGCACGGAATAAAACTTGTTATTACGATTTTGGATTGGATTGCTTCTTTGTTTTAAAGTTCATCTTATTGCAGGTTTGTTCACCAATACTATGGATTTTTTTTCGCTTGCTGGATCTATCAATGATGCATAATATCTTGTCTTTGCACCTGGAATTTGTGATTTTTATTTTGCTCTTAGAGTAACATGTGTTTACGAGTTGGGTCACATAAGTTATAAGACTGGTTCAATTCGCAGGTAGGTTCTTTAAATTTAGGTTTCTTATTTGTGGTTCTTATAATTGTATTATGGTTTGAATGCAGATGGAAGTAGTTGAATCTCTTACTTGGTATGTGAGTTTTTTTTTTTTATTAATTATAAGAGCTTTTTGTAAGCAATCCTTGTTTTCTTACTCAGATTATATATTTACATTAATTGCGGGGCTGCAATGATTGTCAATGAGATGCACAAATATGTGAAACTGTAAAGAGATAACTTCTTTTTCTTAAAGTTACATGCCAAAGACCACTAGAGTAAGAATTGGACATTTAGAAGGTTTCTAAGCAATTGAGTTGAATGAAAATTATAGGCTCTATATGACGTCTTGCTCTAGCAGAGAATACACCTCTTTCCACAATCTATGTACTGAGACATTTTTCCTAGTTGAATGTTTCTTATCTCATAATGATCTTCTTAAACTTTCTTACTTTTTGCTCTTCAGGCGCTTAAGGAGGAATTGAAGTGTTGTGCAATAAGGTAATTGCTGGGAGCGTAGATCTACTAGTCACAAGTGCAACAAAGGTTATTTGTCAGTGTGGTTAAATTGTACTTTTGTTCAGTCAAGTTCATACTGTATTTTTCTTCCCAAGTACCTTTTTTTTTTTGGTTTCTTGGGTTTTTGGATGGATAATTTTGTAATGATCAATGAATATGAATGATTTCATTTTTGTAATAAAATTACAAGTTGATGTGAGTTGAATGTTATCTTGGGTAATTAATAAATTTAATTTCTACGGTATTTTATTTTTAAATTTGGTTGATTTATTTTCATTTTCAGATTCAATTGAATCAACATCAGATATAGAAAATATGACCTGAATACCAAAATCTGAATCAATGGAATGAAAATGGCGGATATTAACTGTTATTGTATTCAATAACCGTGGTATTAATCGTTTCCTATATGACATACATGATCTGTTATTGTATTTTACATTGAATAACCGTGATATTTAATAACATATTTTGTACATGATTCTAAGTCACAAATTTTGCTTATCATATTTAATAACGTTTTATATTTGTCATTTACAAAAAGTCACCCCAAATAAATAACGGTTCGAATAACAGACGAAAACCGTGATAAACACGTTTTATAATAGACTTCATTCGTCATTTATAACCCCTTCTAGACTAGTGATGTCTAACAGTATACGACATTCCAGGCATGATTGATTTTCTTCAAAAGAAATGGCAAGAGGACATTTGAAAAGTTTTTGTAATGGTGAGCTTTGGCCCTGTCCATTGGATGGGCGGAGCCAGAAATCCAATTAAGGGGATGCAAAAAAGTTTTAGGGGGTGCAACTATGGTAAAATGGTCTTAGAAAACCCAATACATTAACAATTTTGGGCTTTGGAGCCGGTTGGGCACGGTGTGCAACTTTCGTATACACTGGCTCAGCCCGTGGCACTGTGGACAACCATCTCCAACTTGTTCTTTTTCCTTTGTTTATGAAATTTGTAAGCTTAGTCGACAATAGGCGCCATGCATGTGCTTAGATTCACAGTTGTTGCATTAATAATAGTATTTTACCTAATCATAACAGGGATCAAGTGCTAATCCAATTAACAATGGTTTTATCTGTGGACTAAATGGTGTTTATCTGTGGACGATCGATGATATGATAACGTGATAACCATAATAACCATTATATAATAACAAGAACAATGTTTTTCCTTCCTCAAGTAATTAGATTAGGCAACTTTTTTTTGATTGCGCCGGCATTATATAATAACAAGAACAATGTTCGTACAGATCTGTCCTTCCTCAAGTAATTAGATTAGGCAACTTGGCCGGCAAAATTTGACTATGAACTTGTTAGATTAATCCTCAAACTTACAGATTATCAACAAACCAAGGAAATATGTTTACAAGTTGCATGATTGTTTATTAAGGTAAAAGAGTATATTCTCTTGTCTTGGTCCATGGAGTGCGTGTCTGTACGGGCCATATAGTACCTTACCTACAGATAATGCGAATTCTTTTATCTGGTGAAGGTGCAAGTGCAACCCGCAAATGACGCTGCTGCAAGTGAGTTTTTTTCTTTCTTTGTTCGTACAAATTTGGTCTGGTTTTGGATATGACCTTCCCCGAATAAACACCTTCACCAAGTGAGATTGGAATATTTATCGAACTAATGATGATAAGTGATAAACAACGATGATGACGATGTAGTTATGTGTTCGTACAAGTCAAAGGACGTGAAGATCTGTCCTTCCTCAGATAAGTCTTTCCCCAAGACTTACCATTTTTTTTTTCTTTCTTATATTGACAGTGACTTTGTTGTTTCCTACACTGCCCTTTTGATCTTTTTCTCACATTGTGTCAATGACATAAGTACCATTATTTTATTTTCCTTCTTGAAAACTAGCAGTCTAGCAGCACATTCCAAATTCTACTCCACTATTTTTTTTTTGAAGGTGAAAGGATATATTAAAAGGCGAAAAAGAAAAAAATATACAAGTTATGTACAAAAGAAACCACAGCCAAGAGACTGTCAAACCCAACTAAAGCGATGAAAGGAAACAATCTAATTACATAATTTCTTCCCACTGAAAAAGAATCTGATTTATAGAATACCCGGTTAAGATATCCGAGCTTGAGCTCCATAAGTGAATGTCGAGCTTCATTGCACAAATCAGTTCATCCTTTGTTTTTGTCCTTCCCCCTTGCACCCTTCGATTTCTTTCAAGCCACAACTCCCAACAAATGGCTATTGGCATTAGGTGCCAAATTGTCTTAACTTTGTTGGACACACCTTGAATGCTCCAGCTTTTTAAAGACCTTTGTAATGTCTCATGTACCACCCATTTCACTTGAAGTGAGTTCAAGAAGAAGTTCCAGCAGTGTTTTGCCCAATCACAGTGTAAAAAGAGATGATCTTGCGATTCATCATGAGTGTCACATATTAAATAGTTTACTGTGGCAATCTCTACTCGACTATTTCTGGATGACATTTATATTCTAGAAAACATTAGGATTGATCTTTTTGTTTACTACTTGATAGGAAATTTTATCTTTTATAGTTTTCATGTTATATTTGCGCATTTCCAACGTATCCACCCCTCATAGTCCTAAATCCTAGAAATAAATCAAAGGATAAGAAAATTCTAGGATAAATGTCATAATGCAACTGCACAATCAAAAATAAATAACCTTTTTATTTACTGCCAGATAGAAAAATTTTATTTTTATAGTTTTCAATTGCATCAATTTTCTTGCCAGACAAAAAAATAACTATTAGCATCAATTTACTTGCCCGACAAAGTAGTAATTTTTAAAATTCTTAAAACTCTGCAATTTTTGTTGTTCATAAAATTCCAATAAAAACTTTCAATAACATCAATTTATTTGTCTTCAAGGGACCATTCGTGTTAAGATTATATTTGCGCATTTTCAACTTATCCACACCTCAAAGTCCAAAATCAAATAGATCAATGGACAATAAAAAATTATGGGATAAATGCCATAATCCAACTGCACAAGCAGCACAAGTAACCGAGAGGAGTTTGTTGGACTATTATTTTTCAAAAAGCCAAGTGACCCTAAGGGTAATTCAAGTCATTATCCAAACAACATAAAAGGGCAAAACCGTAATTCCACCTGAACAATAACCATCCTCTACCTCTCTCCCAGGAGGAGCTTGTACTGTATAATCACTCCTGGTTATCAACAGACAGACATTTCTCCACTCCTTAAAACCCCAATCTCATCCACATCTAACAATCCAACAAAATCTCTGAAATTTCTTCTTCCAGCAGCAAATGGAAAGATTCAAACCATTTGATTTCCTCAGTGATGAAATCATCTTCACAATCCTCGATTCCCTTTCATCATCTCCACTAGATCTGAAATCATTCTCACTAGTCTGTAAATCATTTCACTCCCTCGAATCAAAACATAGAAAAACCTTAAAACCATATTCAACAGAGCTGGTGAACAAAATCCTAACCCGTTACCCTTTTGTATCAAGTCTTGATTTTTCATTATGCCCAAGGGTTACAGACAAAACCCTTTGTTTGATTTCATCATCAATTGGTTTGAAATCAATCAATTTGTCAAGGTCTAAGTTTTTCACACATTTGGGGGTTTCAAGTTTAGTGAGTAATAGTTGTTTGAGTTTGACTGAGATTGACTTATCAAATTGGATTAGTCTCAATGATTCTACTGCTTCTGTGATTAGTGAAGCTAAGAATTTGGAGAAGCTGTGGTTATCTAGATGTGTTTTGATTTCAGATATGGGTATTGGTTGTATTGCTGTTGGTTGCAAGAAGTTGAAATTACTTGATTTGAAATGGTGTTTTAGTTTGGGTGATTTGGGTGTTGGCCTGGTTGCTGTCAAATGCAAACAGCTGCAGAGTCTGGATCTTTCTTATATTCCGGTAAGAACATTTTCTTTCACCATTGATTTATGGGTTGTTTGATTTATCATGACTAGGTTGTGTGCAAGTGCAATGCCTATCTATGTGTCAATTAGGCGATAAATTTGTCGTATTAAAGGATTTGGTGTTACCTGATTGATTATGTTGAAGAATTAGGCTCCCTGATAAGTTATTCTAAGTTAGGTGCCGAATGATTCTAGGTTGTTGCTCGGATAATGCGCATGCTATATTGTGTTTAGGCAATAAAGACATTATAGTAAAGGCTGAAATGGTAGGTTTCATCATATTGGGGTGAAGTGCCAATATGATGTGCCAACAGCATGGGCATTTCCAGCTAGGCTTTCTTACTAGGTTGGCGGCATTGGTGATGTGCATGCTATTTATGTGTCAAATGAGGCAATAAAGTTGCCATGTTAAAGGACTTGAATTGGTTAAGTTTCATCATAGTAGGGGTAATATGCACAGGTCAGTATGCTATGATGAACAATTAGGCTTTCTGGTTTGTTGTTCTATGTGATGCTAAGAATCATACTAGATTTTGTGCACTTGTGAATCCGTATGCTATTTATGTGTCAATGAGGCAGTAAAGTTACCATATAATGATATAAACGGGTACAATATTAGCTTATCTATTTGCGTAGATTATCACAATGTTGTTATAATGTTATGTTCACTGAACTGTTTATGTTATCACGTTGCAGATAACAAACAAATGTCTTCCAGCAATATTTGAACTACCGTATCTCAAAAGCTTGGCTCTTGTGGGATGTTGCTTTATAGATGATGAAGGTCTTGCTAATATCAGACAGGGAAGCATGTCATTAGAGGTATTAAAATATTACATAAGGAGTTGTAACCTATATCACATTATGTTTGGGTTTTGATTTAATTGACATCTAGTCTTTAGAAATTCAAGCAATCACGTGTAGGTGTTCTTTAAATCGTTCTATTGACAGAAATGGCGATACATTGTTCATTGCAGACACTGAATATATCGAACTGTCCAAATGTGAGTCATGTTGGTCTCTCTGCCGTAACAAATGGGGCTGTATCTTTACGTCAGCTTATCATAGCATATGGATCTCCCGTAAGTTAACAGCACTTGTATTGAATTTCTTGAAAAGTTGGAAAGGTTATCCCCCCTGCTAATATTTTCAACACCGGTGTTGGTGTAGGTCACAGTTTCTCTGACTAATTGCATGCAAAGGCTTCCAATGTTGCAGTCTGTCAAATTGGATGGTTGTCAGGTTACATCTTCAGCCCTGAAGGCTATTGGAGATTGGTGCATATCTCTAAGGGACATAAGCTTAAGCAAGTGCGTAGGAGTGATGGATGATGGTCTGTCTTTACTTGTCGCAAGGCACAAAGAGTTGAAAAAGCTAGACATTTCATGCTGTCGTGAGATAACTCGTCTTTCTATGGATAGCATCACAAATTCATGCACCTCACTTACTTCCCTCAGGATGGAATCTTGTAGCCTGGTCACAAGGGAAGCTTTTATCTCCACTGGGAAAAAGTGCCACTTTTTGGAGGAGCTGGATTTTACAGATACTGAAGTCGATGATGAAGGTTTTAAACTTTCTCCAAACAGTTCCTTCTCTATGACAGCATAATTTTGTTTTTTGTATTCATTTTTATTTGCTATGCAGGGCTGAAGTCTATATCTAGAGGTTCCAGGCTTTCTGTTCTGAGAATAGGTATTTGCTTAAACATAACAGATGAGGGGCTTATCCATGTTGGCGCACATTGTCCGAAATTGATTGAGCTCGACCTGTACAGGTTTGTGATTTCTCGCCGTATGAATCTCATGTCATTTCAATTTTCTTGTGATACTATATAATTTGAGGAGAGTACATTCTGACCTTACTGTTCTTCTTGTTCTGTTTTGATATAGGTCCCCGTCGATAACTGATTTGGGGATTGCAGCAATTGCTAGTGGATGTCCCAATCTAGAGATAATTAATTTGGCATATTCTACGGATATCACTGATATTTCTCTTTTATCTTTGTCAAAATGCACAAAGATAAATACTCTAGAAATACGAGGATGTCCTAGTATTTCGTCTACGGGCTTCTCAGCCATTGCTCAGGGTTGTAAGCGACTTACCAAACTGGACATAAAAAGCTGCTTCAACATTAACGATTCCGGAATGGCTCTACTTGCTCATTTTTCCCAAAGCCTGAAACAGGTAAGCAATGTAGCTATTCCCTAGTGTCTGCTCTTTTAGTCTTTGATGTTTATGTGCTGAGAACTTTCCTTTAGTTCTCTAGCTAATGATCAATTTTATCTGGTGCAGATAAATTTGTCATATTGTTCTGTAACTGATGTCGGCCTCTTAGCACTAGCTAGTATCAGTTGCTTACAGGTTGTGACTATATTACACGTGGACGGCTTGACTGCGAATGGCTTGATAGCTGCCTTGGTGTCATGTAGGGGACTCAGAAAAGTGAAACTCCATACATCCTTCAAATCCTCACTCTCTCAGCCTTTGATTGAACATATCGAGTCTCGTGGTTGTTCATTCCAATGGAGGGATAAAGCATTCCAGGTACATCTTTGATATGGATTTGTTTATGCTTCTTTGTTTTTGATTTTCCAACTACACATTGTCCTTATAATTTACGGTCAGCCCTGTATACTAAAGTAAGTGTATACTTGATGTGGTGTTACGTGCAGGCGGCAGTTGATGCAAGGACTTGGAAGCAACAATTAGAAGCATCCACATTCTAGATGTACCACGTTCTAGTGGTATCACAAGAGCACCAAGCCTGAGAACGTGCACCTATTATGGATGGAAGGTAATAAAGACAACATGCTAGTAATTTACGGGTCAAATAAATTTGGGTGGTGGATGAAAATTCAACCCTTGATTATTCGATTATTCGCTAAGGTACCAGGCATGCTTATTTTTGTGCCAAAAAACGAAGTTTAGTCCCTGTCTCTGCAAGGTTTCGAAGAAATTGTAAACACCTAGATTTCTGTATTCCTGTCGTTTTGAGGCTTGTAAAATTGTGTGTGTTCTGGAAGCATGCTATCCCTCCTAAGATATGCTTCTTCTTCTGGTCAGTAGCCTGGGAGAAAATACTGACGCATTTGAACATTCAACAACGGGGCTAGTAGGTGCTTTCTCTGCAATTGCTGCGCTGAATTAGCGGCACACTTATTTTTGAAGTGCCCCCTCTCAACCGCAGTTTGGCGTATGATCCCTGCTGATGTTAAAATTAATCCTCTGTCCTGTTCTTGGTCTTCTAATGGAATTGATGGTCCCGGCAAAACGATTTGGCGTCTGATTCTTCATGCTATAATCTGGTCTCTTTGGTTACTGAGCAGCAATCCCAGATTTTTTGAAGAAAAGTGCAGTTCCCCTCAACTGGCGGCTGCTGAAGTTAAAGACGCTAATTTTGGCCTGATCTCTTCTCCTAAACCTCCTCTTTGTCGCCTTTAACTTGGATAAGGTCTCTATGTTGTTTTTTGTTTGCTTCCTACCTTTTGGCAGTTTTTTGTGTTTTCCTTTTTCCTGCATACAGCATACTTGTATATTTCTCTTCTGAATGCAACCCCCTTTTTCCTACTGTTTGCCTTTCACATTTGAGTATTTCCTTGTACCTTCAAGCCAAAAGAGAGAATCTCTTGGCCTTCACTCTTTCTTTTTAAGGGTGACGTCCTTAGTGAAGTCACAAAGGCGAATATAGTATAGAAAACAATTTCCACCTACCTACCCTTATCTATATACTAATCCATTTGGTGTACCAAATATGGGGTTCACAACTATAAAATCACATGAAGCTCAAGACAGATCCCAACTGAATAATATCTCACTTATCCTCTTCTTCATCCACATGATCTATTCTATTATTGCTCCAAAAAGTGCATACATTCTGCATCTGCCCGACCATATTTATTGATCATCCCCATAAATGAATCAGCAGCATGAAACACCGCCCCTCGCTAGGTTTGTATTTCATTTGTTGTAATCTTAGTTACACTTTGTTGTTCCGAGAGATGCAGATTCGGCAACGAAAATATCAGCATTCTGCAACTTTACCATTTTACCAGAAAGCGGATACACAAGTAAGCATGATATTCATCGGCCTGCGCCATCGTCAATCACGTGCAAATGGGATCTCATCGCACATTTAACTTTTTTTGGCGGTTCAAGTGTTTTAAAATTCAATCATATAGAAATGGGACAGAATTTCTTCGGTTGAAGTTTGAACTTTGTAGTACCATAAAGCTTAAAAGAAAGTATGTAAGCCTATAGTCAAAATATTCTTAGGTACACAGTTCATTTGGACTCTAGTCTACATTAATCTACCGCCCTTAATAATGTTTTGATTCCTTTTAAAATGAGTAGTTAGGTGGCTAGGGATCACAAGCACCCTTCTAGAAAAATGATGCCAAAATGTTTTGCTAGAAATTAGATCCAAGTAGTCATGCTGGTTTTGTCAATTGACTCGTACGAAGAATCTGATTCGTCTGAATCTCACCAATTATATATGAAACCTATTTATCATATCTGGTTCAAAATTATTAGTAGTACAATTGGAGAAGTTTTCTCTTTTACTTCGGTTTAGTTAGATAGACTCAATTATTTCTGAATTAATTGTATATATCAAGCCGGACCCAGAAAAATAAAAAAGAAAAATATAACCAATCTGGCATCTGATCAGTTCGAGTCAGACTCCGGTACGTATCGACTGATACGGAAATCAGGCATCATCAAATATCATCTCAAAAATTCGCAACAATCTTTCATCCGATCAATCTTTTCTTAATTTCAATCGCTTTCGATTTTCAACCATGAATCCTGATTTGGTTCTTCTGAGGCAGATATGGAGATGGATGAAATCTTGTATGAAGAAGAGGAAGAAATGCATATGGAGATTTTGCGTCAAATAGATGAAGATGCAATTCAAGATAGAAGGAGGCGAAATTTTATGTTGCAATTACAAACCGGGATCATACCAAAGCCTTTAGAGCCACGTGAAGTTATTACTAGAAGATGGACGTGGCGAGAGCGACATTTTTACAACGACAAGATACATGATTGTGTCTATTCTGATGAGGATTTTCAGCGACGATTCCGCATGGGCCGCAACTTGACGCAATTATTGCCGAGCTTTGTTAGGCACAACATTTATTTAATTATCATTATGATGCACGACATGTACGAGGCTTTAGTCCCGAACAAAAGATTATTACGGCCTTCCGTATACTATGTAACGGGGTACCAGCAGTTTCCACGGATGATTAGATCCGTATTGGGAAAAAAATTGCATTTAGGTATCTCAAATTGTTTTGCAAAACAATAGTCGAGCATTTTGGTCCAACCTTTTTAAGAAAGCCTACTCAGGAAGATGTTCAAAGAATAACTGCAGAAAACACCGCGAGGGGTTTTCCAAGAATGGTAGGTAGTCTTGACTGCATGCACGGGACGTGGCATGGGTGTCCGGTTGAATGGGCAGGCCAATATAAGGGTCATTATCCAAAACCAACTGTAATTTTGGAAGCTTCAACTACTTATGATTGTTAATCTTGACATGTTTTTTTTGGACTCCCTGGTTCAAATAACGATCTCAACGTTGTGTACAAGTTACCATTGTTTGAAGATCTTAAGCATGGAATCGTGCCACATTGTAATTTCACCATCGACGGTTATAACTACAGTCGTGGTTATTATCTAGCAGACGAAATCTATCCAGAATGGTCAACTACGGTTCAAGCTTATAGTCAGACAGGAAGTTTGCCATCATAGTTGGGCCGGCACGCTTTTTTGATCTTCAAGAAATGAACAAAATTATGCTGACTTGTATCTTTCTGCATAACATGGTCGTTGAAGAAACCAGAAGTGACCCAACCTGGACTAGTTTTCCATATGAAGATTTGAGAACGAGGCCTGGAGTGCAGCATGGGCGTCCGGCAAGAGAATATAGACTTGCCACCGACATATTCCAAAACCAGGGACTCTATGGACAACTAAGAGAAGATATAAGTAAGCACCTTTAGAATTTAAAAAGAGGCAGATACATGTTATTTTTAAATTTAGTGTTGTTCATTTTAATTAATAAAGTTGTTTCTCTTTTTATTTAATGATTTTTGTTTTCATGCAGTAAGACTAAACTTAAAATTAAAATTAAGGAAATTATATTAAAAGTAATTTTAACTAAAAAATTATATTTAAATTAAACTTAACTACTAAATAAGAATTAAAATCAGTTATCAAGTGTCTTCGTCTTCTTCCCATGCATCATCTTCACTACAGCCGCTGGCATTTACAGGAGAACCGCCAGTGTTTCTTGTTCCGTCGCGTGATTTTTCACCAAGCGCGCCTAATCTATGGCCGCAATCTACAAACCCTCAATGTTAGTTATTGGTTCATTCCATTAGGAACAGCTCTAACCGCCATGAAAACTCTTTTCTAGTGTCCACAGACACAGAGAACGCAAATCCAAAAGAGAATCTCTTGTCCTCATTTTTTTTTTTCTTTCCGGAAGGGTGACGTCTTTAGTGAAGCCACTCAGGCGAATATCAGTAGAAAACAATTGCCACCTACCTACCATTATTTATATACTAATCCATTTGGTGTACCAAATATGGGGTTCACAAATCACAACTATAAATCACATGAAGCTCAAGACAGATCCCAATTCCCAACCGAATAATATCTCACTTATCCTCTTCTTCATCCATCAGCTATTCTATTATTGCTCTAAAAAGTGCATTCATTCTGTATCTACCCGACCATATTTATTGTTCACACACATGGATCAATCAGCAGCATGAAACACCGCCCCTCGCTAGGTTTGTATTTCATTTGTTGTAATCTTAGTTACACTTGGTCGTTTCCATATATCAGATTTCGCAACCAAAATATCAGCATTCTGTAACTTTACCATTTTACCAGACAGCTGATACACAAGTAAGAAGACCATGAGAGACGAGATTAAGAGAGTAAGCATGATATTCGTTGGTCCACGGTATCGTCAATCACGTGCAAATGAGATCTCATCACAGATGAATTGGTCAAACTAATCCTTTTCGGAAACCATGCATCATCATGTTGCACTTGTACACCCCTTGTACGATCGAATCTTAGAAACCCAAATTTTCTTCTCATACATGCAATGTACCCCGAGGAAAAAACCAAAAAGTGACGAAACTTTTCTTCAAGCTCTCACTAGTCATGGCTATTAAATCCATAGCCATTCATTACACGAACCAACATTTTTAAAAATCATCGAAAACAATCATCCAATGAGTAGTTTAGTTAATTATATAGGGATCACAAGTGGCCTTCTAGATAATGTTTTGATTCCTTTTTAAATGAGTAGTTAATTAGATAGGGTTCACAAGTGGCCTTCTAGATAAATAATCCCAAAAAGACTTGCCAAAATACACGCTAAGTAGTCATGCTAGCTCTGTCAACCGACTAGTCATGATAGCTCTGTCAACCGACTCGTATGAATCTAAATCATCTGAATCTCACTCGTTACGTATGAAACTTATTTACTATATCCGACTCAAAATTCTTAATACTAGCATTGCATAAATCTTTTTGCTCTTCAATTCAGCCAACATTCACATCAAAGTAGCCATCCTTCGCCATGTCTACTGGTTCGTGTGAATCTGATTCATCTGAACCTCGCTCATTACATATGAAAACAATTTATCATATCTGACTCAAAATTATTAATACTATTTCCAAAATCGTAGAAGTCTTTTTTTCATTTCAGTTCAGTCAAGATATACTCTATTACCGAAAATGCTTTACACCCCAAAATTCTTCCCCCAATTCCATACATGTGACGTGTCGTCATCTTAGTGGCTCAATTTAACACTAGTGGATCCCCCTATTTGATCCAGAAGCATTGAGGGGATGACACATCACTGGGGAAAATAGTGTGGGGTGTGAGTTGGGGTATGGACAAATGTTCATTAAGCTTCGTCATTATATTTCGAGAAATTCGTAAACTAAATAATTAGTTCTCGACTCGAAATTCTTTGCTATGCAAGATAGTCTTATTAGTTATGCGACAATCGTTGATGAAGTTCTCAAAAATCTTCGGTTGATCTTCTCCTTCAAATAGCAGAACGCAAATGATGATTGGCTCGCTTCTTAACTACCTCTATCCTAGACCGAGACTTAACTAATTCTAGACTAGAAATCAAGATATAGTTTTGACAACCAAATTTAACAAAAAGCTTGATATAGCAACACTTGTGAGTTCTACTGAGCAATGCTCTAACATCTTCTATCTTCATCTCGAATTCTTTGTGCTCAGTATAGTTGAATTCATTTGAACCTCCTTCTAATAATGCTCGTTGGGATGCGTCTCTCGTTGCCTTTCCAGTTTTCTGACCCGCTCCTCTTCTTCTCTTGACTTGGTGTTAACGTCTAGAGTTGTGTTGTTCCTGACTACTTGGAAACCCGGTATATGGAGATACAGTTCCTTCAGGCGAGGAAGCAGGCCCACCATTCTGAAAATCCTGCGAGATTGGACCATGTGGTGATCTTGCAGTCACTTGATTACCTTCCAAGAAGTATGGATTAAACTTGTTAAGCACCCTCAGAATGGTGAAACAAGTTTCATGTTGGAAACCAGTTTTGAGGGGTCTTTGCCACTCTTCCCGGCAACTTCGTTCCACATCCGGTTCACCTTCACCACTTTTTTTTTGTCATGCCACATTTGCATGATCAAAGATACCTATTCACTAACAGCTATTGAAATTGCATGAAGACGATGAGACAACCCGTCGGTATCACGACTATGGATGCTACCGTTTTCTTCAAAAAATTTTGCTAAAGTCCTTCTATAAAAAGTATTATTTTCTTGATAAGAACAATTGATTTCATCTAATGTAAAAAATACATAATTCCTGCAAATCGATTCGTCTTCATCTATCGAATACTTGGCATCACGAATTCTAGTGTTTCTTCGTTGTGATTGTTGTGTCTATTGTTGTGTTTGTTGTTGTGATTGTTGCGATGCGGATGTCATATTTTTAAAAAATGGAATTTATAGATTTTGTTTTCTTCTCATAGATTGAGCTGATATGAATAGTTGTGCTTGAAATGAAGGAAAAGTGAGTATTGAGATGGTATGAAATTGTGAAATTATGAGTTAGAGATGAAGAAATTGTGAGTTTTAAGTTTGAAATTTATAGGGAAAGGAATAACACCCGTTCGATAACGAGATTGGAAAGTAGCCGTTGGAGGTTTTAGATCACACAATGGAGGATTCATCAGAGCCGCTGGCCTTTGCAGGAAAACCGCCAGGTTTTGAATCACACACCAGTATTTCTTGTTCCGCCGCGTGGTTTTCCATCAAGTTCCCACCTAATCTACAGACGTAATCAACAAACCCTCAATGTTATTTGGTTGCCCATCCGTTTTTCAAATTTATTGAGTCCATAAAGGAGCAAAATGAACAAATCAAATCATTACATTAGGAACTGCTCTAACCGCCTTGAAAACTCTTTTCTAGTGTCCACAGGCACAGAGAACACAAAGCCAAAAGAGAATCTCTTGTCCTCACACTTTTTTTTTTCTTTTTTTTTCCCTTTCCGGAAGGGTGACGTCCTTAGTGAATTCACTGTTGAATATTCAACACCAACTTAGTCAAGTGTTCACACCTATCTAGATTAACCTAGAAATATCTAGGATGTCTAGAGTCAATGTTAGACAATTAACATGTGTAAAATGAGTGTTCTAGAGTTAGACAAATCAAATAAGAATACTAGATTGTCTAGTAGTTGGTTTGGTAAGCCTCCTTAGGCATAGTTGTTAGCCTTCAAAGGCATAGTTGTTAGCATCCATAGGCATAGTTCTCTTCTTCTTTTGTAGCCTATAAATAGGCATGTTGTATTCATTTGAAAGCAAGTAAGAAACAATCAACAATATCAAATAGATTGTATTCCACCAAGATTAATATCAATGTAGTCTTTTACGCTTCCGCGTTTATGTTCTCCTCTCTCTTGTTCGATCTTTAATATGGTATCAGAGCAAGGTTAGAGGGAGAGAGGAGAGGAAGAGAAGTTACATGTTGTTTTTCGTAAAGAGTTTGCAAAGTTGCGATAAGATATGGAGAAAAATAAATAAATTTAGGGCATGTTTTTTGATGCCGAGAAAACATGGCAGACGAGATATCGTTGCTGTGGGATAAGAAAAGAAAAGAAAAGAAAAAAATGGTGACACTGTTGTAGTGAAGATGTTGGCAAAATGATAAGGATGGAGTCTGTGAAAGTTACTTGTGATGAAACTTCAGAGAAGAAGCCGAAGGGATGGTTGCGGTTCGAGCTTAATTTGCTGCCAACTTTGATGGAACTCGATCTTGGAACTTGGCAGTGATAAAGAACTGGAAGGTACATGCATGGGTGATATGGAGCTCGAGCATGGCAGAGAAGGGTGATGATCATCACCAGCCAGGAAGAACAAGAGAAATGCAGAGACGGTGTCAAAGCATGCATGGCGATGGTTGCTCGGGTTTGTTGAATGGTAGTTAACGGAGAAGATGGCTCGGTGATGGTGATCGAGCCAATGATGATGATGCTACCATTATCGGGTTGTGAACAAAAACAGGGGAAGATGATGCTCGGGTTTGCTGTGGAGAATGGATTTTTGTCTTGGGTTAAAAATGAAGAAGTTCAGCATGGATTCGAAGATGTTGACAACCACAAGAGATGATGGCATGCATGGAGATGGTTTGAGTTTCCTTGGTGCTGGCATTTGCTGCTGTGATGGAATGAGTCTGGATGATGCTCATGGCAGAGAAGAGTTGTTGCTATTATCGGAAGTTGTGATGAAAATGGACAGCAGTTCGAGTGATGATGAACTGAGGAAGAAGCGCACGAGTTCAAGCATGGCCATGACTGAAAGAAAATTATCGGCGATGAAGAGCATGGAAGAGATGCTCGAGCAAGTAAGTGAACTTGCTGTGGCTGAGCTCGAGCTAGTGATGGTGCATACGTGAAGAGTTAGACAGCAGAAAACAAGTCATGGATGATGTTCAAGCTCGGTGGAAGATGAAATAGAGCTTGGCAGTCTCGAGCATGGCATGCATGACTCGGTAATGGCAGTGAAGTTTCTCACCGGTGATTAACTGAAGCTCAAGATGGCAGTAAAGCTCGAGGGGATCAGTTCGATGGAGTCTTAGAGCTTGAGAAAATACAGAGACAATAAAGTTCAAAGGAGTTGTTGGGAGTCGTTCGCCGCTTCGTTAGGAGACGAAGGAGAACTGTTGGATGTTGTTGTTGTCTGTTGTCATGGCTGTGAGCACTTGGCTGTTGTTCGAGGAGCGATGATGAAGAGTGAACGAAGGGAAAACGAGTGGATGCTTTATTATTGACCGAAGCTCGAGATGGTAGAGAAAACGTGTGATACCGACACACTAACGCGCCATGAGCGAAAAGCAAAAGCGGAAAGCACGCGGGGCGAAAAACAAATTGTGATAAAAAAAAAAAAAGGCAGAAAACAGGGAAATGATGGGTCATTGGAGGGACCTTGCCAGTACATGATGGGTTGGCTGTTAGAAAATAAAGGTGTTCCCATCACATGCCCACGTGCAGAGACCAATTCGTGCAGCACATTCGCACAGGAGCATTCTCATATATATATTAAAAAAAAATGTTGGGCCGGCAAATGCCGTGGAACCTAAAAAAAAAAAAAAAAAAAAAAATCGAAACAAAGAAGAAGTTGAAGGTGATTTGAAGATGGGCTGAAAGCCTCAAAGAAAATAGAGAAGATGCAGACAAGATGTTTGTTTAAATGCAAGGATGATCATGGAAACATAAGTGTGACAATAATTGTCGCAAAGATTGCAAATCTTACTTAATTCGAAATGTGGAAAATGGGATAGGGTGGAAAAATTGTAACAACAATATAACAAGAAGAAGAATAGTCGAGCTTGTGGCGTGCTTGACGAAATGAAAGATTGTGAGAGAATCTTAAAAATCAAAGAAGTGTGATGGTTTTTGCAACAAAAGCATGACCGGAACAAAAGAATAAGAGAAGAAGAAACAAAAAAAAAAGGATTGTGACGAAACAGAAGCAATCACAAAGTGGTGATGAGATAGAGAACAATAAAAGTGGGTGAGAATCCTATGAGTTGTGTAAAGAGTACAAGAAGTATTTTACTAAAACGAAGAGGACCGCAATGTCCTGAAACTACGAAGATAGGACCGCAATGTCCCTAAAATACGATGGAACCCGTATGTTCTAAAACTACAAAGAGGACCGTAATGTCCCTAAACTACGAAGAGGACCATAATGTCCTTAAACTTCCGAAGAGGACCGAAACGTCCTTAAACTATAAAGGGGACCGAAATGTCTACGATAAAGAGAAGTTGGAAAGTCGGTGTTGAGGGGGAGTGTTGAATATTCAACACCAACTTAGTCAAGTGTTCACACCTATCTAGATTAACCTAGAAATATCTAGGATGTCTAGAGTCAATGTTAGACAATTAACATGTGTAAAATGAGTGTTCTAGAGTTAGACAAATTAAATAAGAATACTAGATTGTCTAGTAGTTGGTTTGGTAAGCCTCCATAGGCATAGTTGTTAGCCTCCAAAGGCATAGTTGTTAGCCTCCATAGGCATAGTTCTCTTCTTCTTTTGTAGCCTATAAATAGGCATGTTGTATTCATTTGTAAGCAAGTAAGAAACAATCAACAATATCAAATAAATTGTATTCCACCAAGATTAATATCAATGTAGTCTTTTACGCTTCCGCGTTTATGTTCTCCTCTCTCTTGTTCGATCTTTAATAGTCACTGAGGCGAATATCAGCAGAAAACAATTTCCACCTACCTACCCTTATTTATATACTAATCCATTTGGTGTACCAAATATGGGGTTCACAACTATAAAATCACATGAAGCTCAAGACAGATCCCGATTCCCAACTGAATAATATCTCACTTATCCTCTTCTTCATCCATCATCTATTCTATTATTGCTCCAAAAAGTGCATACATTCTGCATCTACCCGACCATATTTATTGTTCACACACATGGATGAATCAGCAGCATGAAACACCTTCCCCCGCTAGATTTGTATATCATTTGTCGTAATCTTAGCTGCATTTAGTTGTTCCTGCAGATGCATGTTTCGCATCAAAAATATCAGCATTCTGCAACTTTAGCATTTTACCAGTGAGTTGATACACACAAGTAAGCATGATATTCATTGGTCCAAGGTATCTTCAATCACGTGCAAATGAAATCTCATCACAGATGAATTGGTCAAACTAACCCTTTTCTGGTAAAATATTTTTAAAATCAATCATATAGAAATGAGACAGGATTTCTTTGGTTCAACTTTGTAGTGGTACCATAACTTAAAAAGTATGCAAGGCTATATAGTCAAAATATTCTTAGGTACACGGTTCGTTTGGACTCTAGTCTACCATTAATCTACTGCTGTTAATATTGTTTTGATTCCTTTTAAAATTAGTAGTTAATTAAATAGGGATCACAAGTAGCCTTCTAGATAAATAATAAGTACCAAAAAGCTTGGCCAAAATTCACCCTAAAGTAGTCATGCTAGCTGTGTCAACTGACTCGTATGAATCTAAATCATCTGAATCTCACTCATTACGTATGAAACCTATGTATTATATCCCACTCAAAATTCTTAATACTAGTATTGCATAAATCTTTTTTCTCTTCAGTTCAGCCAACATTCACATCAAAGTAGCCATCCTTCGCCATGTCTACTGATTCGTCTGAACATCGCTCATTACATATGAAACCAATTTATCATATCCGACTCAAAATTATTAATATTATTACTAGTATCGCAAAAATCCTTTTTTCATTTCAGTTCAATCTAGATAGACTCTGTAAAATGCTTTACTAGTATGGCACATCACAGGGGAAGATAGTGGGGATACGTAGCAGGGTCACTCTGTTACCTCCGAACTGTATAAATCAGGTCAGACATCAAAAAAGTGAAATATAACGAAAATGTTATGTATACACTGGGTTTATACCCCTAAAATTTTACCCCTTATGTGTCAATTTTTTATTGGCTCATTTTTAAAGTAGACCTCATGTTTTTTCCTGGTGGAGTAAGGTAGGGATGAAATCTACGGTGAATATAGCTGACACATAGGGGTAAGAAGTTGGGGTATCCCAAGCAGCTTCGGAAATATAACTTATCTGACATCTGGTTCAGTTCGAGTCAGACACTAATACGTATGACTCATCTAGAAACCATGCATCATCAAGTGCACACCTCTTGTACGGTCGAATCTTGAGGACCAAAGCTTTCTTCATCTGATAACAATGTACCTCCCAGGAAGAAGTAACAAAACTAATGAATCCATCCATAGCCATTCATTAATTACACGAACCAGCATTTTTGAAAATCATCCAAAACAATCATCCAATGGTCACAACCCCAAGGAGTGACATTCACGCACAAAATCCAACGATCAAGAATGACCTTCCACAAAACAGGTGGCAAGAGACTTTTCTTCGGTCTTCATTTGAGCCGCCTCTTTGAATTGGTCAAAAACACAAGGTGTTTGACTTTCCACGGTCAAATTTCCTTCTTCATCCCTCTTTCCAAGAAAATACCACTCTTAAAGTCACCATTAAAAAACAGAGTTTAAGAAACAGAGTAATCCTCCTTCCTCTATTTTTCTTCTTCCTCTTCTCCTCTCTTATATCTATCAAACTATTCCCATCTTCAAGGCTATTAATAGTCATAAAAGTTCTCATAATTAAACTCCAAATTTGATGACTTCTTCAGGTGGGGGAGGGAGGAGTAGTGGTTTAGATACAGCAACTTCTTCAATTGAATATCCAAATTTCTCATTTTCAACTTCAAATTCAAATTCAACAAATCACCAATTCATGAATTCTTTTTCTGATCTTCTTGCTACTAATAACTACACCACTGACAGTGGTATTTTTAATAGAGGGAGTGGTGGCTATGCTGATGGAATTGGTAGCGGTGGTGGTGTGCCAAAGTTCAAGTCAACACCACCACCTAGTTTGCCAATATCACCACCTTCTTCTTACTTTTCTATCCCTCCTGGTCTTAGTCCTGCTGAACTTCTTGATTCCCCTGTTCTTCTCTCTTCCTCGAACGTAAGTCTCTGTTTTTCAATTCTTGGGATTCATCTTTGTGAATTTAGTTTGATTTTTTGATGATTATATTGATTGATGAATGAATTGAAATGGGTTTTGTTTTTAATCAATTTTCTTGATTGATTTTGCAGATTCTTCCATCTCCAACTACAGGATCATTTCCTGCACATAATCCTTCGTTCAATTGGAGAAGTGATAACAACACAGTCAAGCAAGAAACAGAGAGAAGAAATTCAAATTACTCAAATGATTTCTCATTTCAAACCCAATCATGGAATTCAAATTCAATATCATCTGATAATCATAATCAGAGAAACATTGTGAAATCAGAATTTCCACCACCATTATTACAAGGCTTCTCATCATTACCACCCGATCATCAATTCTCATCATCATCATCAACAACAACTCAACAAATACAACCAACAATTCATCATCAAACACTAAGAGAGAAGAGAAGATCAGAAGATGGATATAACTGGAGAAAATATGGTCAAAAACAAGTCAAAGGAAGTGAAAATCCAAGGAGTTATTATAAGTGTACATTTCCAAATTGTCCAACTAAGAAGAAAGTTGAAAGATCATTCGAAGGACAGATTACTGAGATTGTTTATAAAGGTAGTCATAATCATCCGAAACCCACTTCAACTCGAAGATCATCATCGTCATCCTTACAGTCATCAAACTCATTACCTTCATCTCATCAACAACAACCTCCGCTATCATCATCTTCTGCGATTGTTGTTTCTGCACTTCCTATTTCATCAGACAACAATCATGGTGGTAACTCTAGTTCACAAATGGAGCTTGTTACCACACCGGAAAACTCTTCTAATATTTCCATCGGAGATGAAGTCGATTTCGATCACTCGTCTGATCATAAGAGTAAATCAAATGGAGACGAATTCGATGATCATCTTGAACAAGAACCTGAAGCCAAAAGATGGTTAGTACTAACTAATACAATCAATTATGTTCATAGCTAGTTTATTATTCTTGTTTATTTATCCGGTGGCCTCTGAGCCCGTGACCTCTGATCAAACCCGTGTTGTAAATTGTGATCCTCTTTGATCTAGTACTGGTTTTGATATGGCTTCATTGTTGATTGCAGGAAAAGGGAGAGTGAAAATGAAGGTGAAGGAATCTCAGCTCCGCCTGCAGGGAGTAGAACAGTGAGAGAACCCAGAGTTGTAGTCCAAACAACAAGTGATATTGATATTCTGGATGATGGATATAGGTGGAGAAAGTATGGACAGAAAGTTGTCAAGGGAAATCCCAATCCAAGGTATAATTTAAAGTCTGAGAATATGTGGAGGGCGTTACGCTTACGGTTCATGCATTTCTAGTTTAATTAGCAGTTGTAATTGAGTTTTTTATTTAATTGTGAAATTTGCAGGAGTTATTACAAGTGCACGAGTAATGGATGTCCAGTGCGAAAGCATGTTGAGAGAGCATCACATGATCTTCGAGCAGTGATAACTACCTACGAAGGCAAGCACAACCACGACGTCCCTGCAGCTCGCGGTAGTGGCATGAACAGGCAGCACCAGCAGCAGCAGCAGCAACAATCGGCTGCTGTCATTACAACAATGGGCTCGTCCCATAACAATGGATCATCAGTTGTAAGGCCTTACACTACATCTTTGGTGAATAATGCTAATACTAATAATAATCATAGTTATCGAAATGATAATCAAGGGGGGCAAGCACCTTTTACCCTAGAGATGTTACAAACTAGTCCTGGGAGTTTTGGATTCTCTGGCTTCTCCATGAATACCAACAACAACAACTCTTTCATGAATAATCAACCACAACAAGGGTTTTTTTCTAAGACGAAAGATGAACCGAGAGACGATATGTATCTCGAGTCATTGCTATTCTGAAAGCGGTATATTTTACACAATGTGGGGGACATTGTAATATAGATTTAAACAAAAAAAGAAGTCATTTAATTTGTTGTAATTGAGATAGTTTATGAGTTTGTAAATTTCTCAGTGATATGGATAACAGCTTGTAGTTATAGAGAGCTATCTTTGAGATTTGTTTATCTGTTTTTGAGGCCTAGCTCCAGGCCTTTCTATGTACACTCTTTTGACATTATGATATACCATAATTCACATTTGTTTTTCCATTTTTATGACAATATATAATTCAAAAGTTATTCATGCTTATTTTGTTTCCCTTGTTCACGAAGGCAACTAAATTGGGAGCATAACCACACATTTAGGAGATACCCTTATAAATTAGAAGATATTTTTTGTTGTAATTGGCGTAATATTTCAATACTGATTGTTACTGTCTATATTGAAAAATCATGCCGACTACAATAAAAAATAATCCAAATTTTTCCAACTAAATAAATCGTATATTAATACTCAAGAATCGAATGTTCGATAGAGTGTATATCTTAGTCGGTGAATTTTGGGGTATTATAAAAAAAAAAAAATCGTTTATTGTTTAAGTTAAAATTTCAATCAAGATAAGACATGACACGCGCTTGCTTTGTAAGAAAGTAAACTGATATATTTGATAATCCTAGATAGATTAGTTTTTGATTATAATTATGTTTAAATAATAGTGTCATTAATTCTTTAGGCCACAAGAAACAAAAAAACTCTTATTTTTTCAACTGTATTTTTCTATTGTTGTTGTCTTGTGCATTATATCTAGTTTTTATCTTTTTAATAATCAAGGAATTTTGGAAGAAGTCAAAGAAGGCGCCTTTGCTCTTTTCTCTTGTGTTTGTGTGTGGTGGCTCGATTAACACCCAAAAATCCAAACCCATTTGGATACAGGTACTTTGGAGTTTTGTCCGAATAACAGCTAATGTTCATAATGCGACTTTATGAACTCGGAAGCCAACCATCCGATGGTGGGATGGTTTTCATGCTCTCTCTCACCGGAGGTAGTCGTTTAAACCTTGTAAATGTCAAACCAAGCAACTTTAATTTTGAATGTAGTTTAAGGATCACTGTACTACCCTGTCAAAGAAAAAAACTCGGAAGCTAATCTTTATGGATGATCATTTTTAGGGTTTAATCTTTCTGTAACTATATATCGAGTTAAGCGTACAGGATATGTAGTTTGACTTCGTAGCTCGCTCTTTGCATGTGGAGATGCTGAGTGCCCTGGGTGCAATCCTACCTGCTGCCATGCTGCGGCTTGGCCGGCTTGCTTGCTCCTATGGGTGGGTTTAGCGGTCGTGTGCTTCAAACCTTTATGAGTAATGTATTTTTCTCAATGAAAGCAAAAAATTTTTAGTCAAAAAAAAAAAAACTTTCTATAACTTTATGTATTTCTTCCCCCTAACAAATATTCACTGTGAGTTTAATCTTTCTATAACTGTACGTATTTCTTCCTCCCTAACAAATAATTTTTCATTGATTTACCAACGGTGAACGGTAAAAAGTTGAACCGATTATAATTAATGATAACACCGGTGTTTTAGATCATTAAAATCGAGTTTATCAGTTTCGGTTTTAGTTGAGTCAAAAATCGAGCCGAACCATACCATGTGTTGCCTTCCTAATTGATCGTATAATTTAAAACAAACAACCAAGAATCAAGTTATGTATGCAAACAATCCATTGAGTTGAAACTTGAAATGTTTTTCTTTTTTTCTTTTTTTTTTAATAAGAAAATAGAGAAGGAAATACATCTGATACTTCTAACCAGAAGTGTAAGACTTATACAATTCAGAGATTTTATCTTCTCTCATATGGAGATGACTAATCAGTTGGACTAATCTATCGCTTTTCAGCTACTTAGAATGGTTGATTTGTTACATAAAACTGAAATATTTGCAGTTATAGCATTTTGAAGTCTTCTCACCAATATAAATGACATTGCTTTGAAATTAAAAAGTTAAGTGGTTGAGTTTCCGAAAATATTGTTGTTCTTGAATCTTTCTGTTTTTGCTTTGGCATACATTGCAATTAGCAGCAGCAGAACCGGTTCCGAATTGCATATGAATTCAATGTTGTGTCCATTCAACTCCGATGCCCATTGGAAAGTTGCCTTTTCACCGTTTAGTTCAAGCAATTCTCTGGAATTCCAGCCTGATGATTCTCCCCTAGCTTCCTTATAGTTTCCTGAAGCATCATTCAAAGTTAGTGCAATGCCAGAATAGGAAACATCAGTAATCATTGATAGTGCAATGTTTATCTTGTATCTCATGAAACCCGGGAATTGCCAAAAATAGGGTTTAGATATATATAGAGTATCATCATGCATCGGGTTGTAGTAAAGGTTCTGGATGAGACTATATTTATTTTGATAAACATTTAGGGTAGAATTGATGAATTTCACTATTTTTGTGGTTGTGTTCAAGCTGTTTTGGTCTTTTTTGCCTAAGACTTTGTCACATCTGGTTTTCCAGATATGCCATGCTATTGTATTACAGAGTTCAGCCTAACTCATCTCTGAACCATCTTTCTATGTCTTTGTAAATCAGTTGTCGATCCACTAATGACAATCTATAGTCGTACCTTTAACATATAACATATTTAAATTTAAATGGTTCCATACTTGAGACGCGAAATTGCATTCCAAACACATATGGGTTAAAGTTTCATCATATTCATTGCAAATTTGACAAGTAGTACGAATATTTGGTAAGACATAAGCAATTCTCATGTTGTTAGGTAATATGGCATGAGCTAATTTCCACATAAACATTTTTATGGAGGGGAGACTCTCATATTCCATATATTGGCCCATTTCTTGTCAGGAGGTTCCTAGTTATTGGGGTTCTTGTAAAGAGATTTAACACTGAAATTACCGTCCTTAGTCAGATTCCAAATAGCTTTATCTTCCATGTTGTCAGTTGGTATATATAGATAGAGTTTGAATTCTATATATTGTTTATGTATCAAAACACAATTGTAGCTTCTGCTTATCCCAAGTGTTGTTTGGATTGATCAAGTCTTTTACAGTTTTTATTAGGTTAGTTCTGATGTTCGGTTTATGTAATGGTGGTTTTTTTCCTGGGATCCAGAAATCAGACCTAACATTTATTTTGTCCTCGTTTCCAACTTCCCCAAAACAGTTGTTTTGGATTTGGTTAATACCACTTTTGATCCCCTTCCAGATCCATTTATTTGTTTGTTTTGGCTTTGTGTCTAGGTGCATAATATCAGCGTTAGGATAGTATTTAGCTTTTAGGATTTGTCCACATAGAGAGTCCGTTTTTTCTTTGATCCTCCATCCCATTTTGGCAATCATAGCTGAGTTGACATAATGGATATTTTGGAGGCCAATGCCTCCGTTTTCTAATGGTTTGCTAAAGTAATCCCACGTTTTTAAGTACACTCCTTTTGGTGTTTCCATGTCTTTTTCCCACCAGAAATCACATTGAATTTTATTTATTTCTTTGCAAACTTGAAATGTTAAACGTTAAATACAATAAAATGATCATTTCTAGGAAAGTAAAAGTTGAAAAATACACCATGCCACTGCAAACCAGCAAGTTGTTTCACGGATATAAACTTATGTATTAGAGCGTCCATTACGAAGCTACAAGTTTATTAATAGGAAATGTAATAAGCCAGCTGATAAGTTGGCAAAACATTCTCGTACTTTTAAAATCAGTATAAATCGGATCTCATATCCACGCAACCCATTTAAGAGTAACCCTCACTCTAAACCTCCGGAAAAATTTATCTCCATCACAACACATCCTCAATTCTCCTTGAATCATGCTCTAAATCACAAAAATTTGGAAACAAATCCAGCACCCTTTCTCAACCCCCACAATTATAATCACCAAACTAACCCAAAACTACCAAAACTCGATATGAAACTTCCTTCTTCTATTCATCTTGGGATAATCAATTTACTCTACAGAAGAAACTCTAAGAGCAACCACAGTCTTGGACCAAAACTAAAAATTTGGTCCAAACAGCAGGCGCTAAGGGGGTGGAGTAAAGACCAGAGACCATACCAAAACCAAAAACCAGAGTATATTTGGTTTGGTTATGGTCGGGCGTAATTCACAATTACGCCTGCTTCAGACGGAACTGTAGGTTACGCATGTTCGTGAGGCGGAACTAATATTTGCGCCGGGTTGGGGCGAGAGTGCAGGTTACGCCCGATAGGGCGGAATTACAGGTTGCGCCTGATGCCAGGCGGTGTCATAAGTTACGCCCCATTCAGGCGTAATTTTAGATTACGCCCCATCAGGCGCAATTTTCAGTCCCGCCTGATTCCAGGCGTAATCATAGGTTACGCCTGATTCTGAATGGGGCACAAGTTTGTATTACGCCTGTATTTTCATTGGGCGCAACCCAGTTTTACGCCTGTATTTTCATGGGGCGTAATTTTAAACTACGCCCCATTCTTTAACTGTGTTTTTCGAACGTGCTCTAAGAAGACCAAAGCGGGTGTGTGGTGGATTTTCGAACGTGCTCTAAGAAGACCAAAGCGACTAATTTTTTTCCTAAGCTAGATATATAATAACAGAAAACTGTGACCTTAACATACAGAGCAAGGCCAAATCCCCATAAATAATAACAGAATTGCAAGAAATACAAAAATGAGGGACAAGAGACCTACTGATAAATCCAAAAATCTGGAGTTACTTCAGGTTAATGAAGCTCTTTTTTCCTAACTTCTGAGGGAATACTCCTTAAAATGTCTACCATATCTACTAATGAAGCCCTTTTTACTATAAATTCCGAAACTTGAGTTGATAATGCTGTGTAACGGGTGTGTGGTGGGGTGGTTGTGTGAGTTACGCCCCACGAAGGAGCAGGCGGAATCCAACAGTTGCGCCCCATCAGGCGTAATCACCTAAAACGGTGTGTAGTTACGCCCCATCGGGCGTAATCTGCTCGCAATGTTTAGGTTACGCCCCATCAGGCGTAGTCTCTGATTGCGCCTCATCAGGCGTAATTGTAAACTGCGTCCCATGGGGCGTAATTTCAAATTACGCCTCTCCATCGGGCGGTTTTTAGATATTACGTCCCACATCAGGCGTAATTTAAAGTTACGTCTCATTCGAGCGTAGTTTATAACTACGCCCCGTATCAGGCGAACTCGTATACATCCGCTCCACCATATTTACTTCAGCACCGTAATGTGTGAGCACCGACTAAACCCATTTTTTTGGTTTTCATTTACTCTTTAGTTATGCTCCGATGACTGCAGTTGCTCTAAGAGTACTACTATACCGAGGGCTAAATATCTCAAGTATGATCAGCTTACTCCTATCATTTTGATTGCTTTCCTAAAATTTATTTCTCCTCTGTTTGATAATCCTATAATCATGAATACTAGTACCCATATTCATTATAGCCCACCTAAGAATCTAGATTGCATCATTTTGTCTAATCAACGGAACTACATCCAAATTATCACAAACAAAAACACCCATTTACATAATTTCATCATGCCCAAATGTAATTTCAAAAATTGCACCAAAACTCATTTTAAGGGTTAAAAAAAAAACATGTCTGAAATTCTTAACACAAAAAACAATAATATTATATTCCTTCAGCATATAACCCTTCATTTTACCTGCTTTGACATAACTTGGCATGTTTGGTCCACCATTTCGCATACGCTGGCATCCCCGTATCACCTTTCTCCTAGTGGATCGTCCTGGTAGAGCAGGAGGGTAGGTTCTTATGTTTCTTTCTCTTGCATGAGGATAAGCTGGCTCTGGTGCGGGTCCTGGATTCCCTTGATTTGGTGGGCTGCATTGCTTAACCTTGCACTGGTGGATTCACCTCTCCATATCCAACATTTTTTATGGCTGCAATTCCTCTACATACATTAACAATTTTACTACAAAATAAATTTAATGAGCAAACACAATATTTTCACAATGACATACACAAGAATGGGATTGTATGGCATTTTCGCTGACATTCACTGGTCTGACTTATTCATCCTTGACAACCTGAGTAGGACCAATGATAATTGGTTAGAGCCTACCCTCACTAAATTCCAGATCACAGGAATGATGATCTCTCATAAACATGCTCATCCACCACACTTGGCCATAAATATAGGTTACTTCTTTAAGCTTTACTCTAATAACATCTTCAGGATATATACAGTCTCATGTGATAGGTCAAAAAAATCTATCAGGATGAATCACGGGATAATTATACCTTTTAATTTAATATCACAAAGACTGTTTTTATCATAGTCAGGTCCTTATCACAAGTCGTGTTAGTAGTCATCCACAACGACAGAAGCTCCGCTGGACTCGATCAGATGGCACATGGGTCATGTACCTTGGTGATGGTTGGCATTGGCTTATTGGTTCCAACTATTTTTCTATTGTTGATCTCAGGCATAAGTCCTATTTCACCCATGTGAAAACCAGCATTACAATTCAAATTAAAGTTCTTACCACTCCTACTGGCTTCAACCTATAACTCTCATCACCATTACCAACTCCATCCATTTCACCCTTCTTCACCTTAAACCAAACTTCATGGCTTCCACTTCTGGCACTAAATCAAACGAATTCGTGGATAATCTAGTTGATCAAATGAACTCATCCTTAAATATACCGGAAGACCTCTTCCCTAATTAAAGTCTTGATTAACTCTGAAAACATCATCCCAAAAAGGAAATAAGCTGGAAATGGGTTTTCATAGGAAGGCTTTGTAGAAAAATCTGTCATGAAACCAAGATTATCTCAAGGTTTATCAACAACAACTGGGAGCTTAAAAGAGATGCCGAAGTCTCTATTTGAAAATGGATACGTAACTACTATTTTATAAGACTTGGAAGAATGGAAAACTATAGAGTCTTTAGACAAGGGGGACAAGAAGAATCTTCAACAAACTCATTGTGCTCACTGATGTTCCACCTCTGTGGCCTGACCATATAGATGAAGCAAACTTCTATACTGTGAGGATATGGGTCCTAGGGAAAATAATTCCTAAACATATTATTTCAGATATCAAGAAAATTATCAAGCCTGCAGATATTTATCAAGATGCTAAGAAGCCATGTGGAGAGATGAAGACGAGAAAAACATGGAGGTGATATTAAACATTGATATCACTAGAGATCTGAAATATGGTATTAACGCCTATGAAACACCCACCATCTCCCACTGGTTAGAATTCGCTTATGCTCTCAATGGTATTGAATTCTACAAAGTGTGTAGGATTCTTGATCATCTTGACCCTCTACGTGGAGGATAGATGGTTCTTTGGTTAGGAGGCAATCCTAACAAAACCATCTCAATACCCCATGACCTTATAACTGCTAGCTAATCAACTGCTCAATAGTATAAGAGAGTGAAACTTAAGTCTTCTAGCTATTTGGTTCTCTTAGGATATCCAAAATGCTATTAAGCTCACCAACCATAATAGTGATGAAGAAGATAGAATTATCTGGAGCTTGTCCAACAAAGGAGATTTCACTGTCAAATCTTTATATGACAAGTAAATCTCTGACAAGTATGTTTATATTGATCCTATTTGCAAAGTCTGCAAGCGTGCTTAGGAGGATATTACTCATGTGCTAATGTATTATCCTGCTGCTTCAGCAATCTGGATACAATTCTTTGGCATACATCACCATATGTTTGGAAACTCCTCTTATTTTCATGATTGGCTTAACAATTGGTTCAAGCCAAATACTCTCCTAGCAAGTTGGAATGCTAATTTTGCCACTATTTGTTCATTTATCTGGAAAGATAGATGTGACTTTGTCTTTAGAAGTATCACTCCTAATGCTAGTACTACTGCTAACAAGATAACTCATCATCTCTGTTCCTTTAACAGAGTGATGCAAAACCCATGGCACATTCTCAATAATCTTTACTATCAAAGGAACCATGATGACAGGGCTGACAGGCTTATAAGAACCCATAAAGAAAAGTTTGGGGGCACTATTAACATCATTACCTTGGAAGTCTACTTGCACGATGCTAATGATGATATCTTCCTTTACACTAATTTTTATTTAATTGCCATGTCTTCTTCAGGGAAATGCATGGGAGCAAGGAATTACAAAGACATTACCTCTGGAATCAACATGGATTCAAGAGGATCTAATCTAGCACTGGAGTGGCTAAGGGGTAGGAGCTTCACAAAACCAACATCAAATTTGAAGCTCAAGACGATGCTACTCTTAAAGCAATACAGAAGGCCTATCAAAAGGATGCTCAAGGAAGATTTCACCTAGGATTTCACTAGATGCAGGGAGAAAATTTTGATGCAATTGATTTTGTCCGGGGAAACTTAACCAAAGTTGAACATCATCAAAACTTACCCGCAATTGGGTTAGATAAACTTTCTATTCAGCCTGATTATCTAGAAAACTTCAACCGGAAAGGGGCAAAACCTCCGGCAATTACTCACTGCTCTTCAATCTTTTGATATTTCGAATATTCCTCAAAACCAAACTATTATGTATTACAATTAGGTTATTCGGGAAGGTGATATGCATAGCCCAGCTGAATGTCAATCTGTAACCTTGAGGTAACTGCTCTTATTTTGACACTTCTCTGTTTTCTTACATATATATAAAGCTGATGCGAACATTGTATTGGCTTTCAATTTCTAGTAAATCTCATCGTAGTTGTCTTATGTCTAAATTTTTATTCTCTTTATTCCACTCGTTCCACATTTTATTTGCTATCCATGACATTTGTATGCGATTCTTTTTACTTTTTCTTTTTTAATCATATAGTTCAGAGGTGGTTATAAAGGCATCACAAGATTACACGAAAAACAAAATAAAATGGAACCCTCCATCATTCCGTTAACAGGATTACCTCGGCTATGATGTTTACCAAAATTCCCCATTTTTTTTTTTATTAGAAACAAAATTCCGATATTCTCAAGTCTCCTAAAATATCACCTCTTGGGGGAGACTTTTACCATGCCTATTTTTCAAAAAAAGTCTCTCCAAATCTCTGAAAATTACAAATCCATGACTTTCAATTCTCTTTCGAATAACAACAGTGTTTGAGTGACTCTTACGAAATCAGAATCCAATAACATGGAGTTTCAGAGAATTTAAATGACTTAAAAAAAAGTTAACCAATAACAAGAGACAGTGAGAGACTCTTCAAAAATCTCAATGGAATAACAATAGATTTGGGAACTCCCCAAACTTCATTTGAAATCTCATTTGACTACCTACCTCCCTGTTAGTATTTAAAAAAAATAAAAATAAAAATAACGTATCAGAGTTGCCCCTTATCAAAAGTGGGAGATAGTAAATAACCCAAATTTCTATTTCCTATCCCATTTTAGGTCAGCAGCCCAGTTCTCTTACACCGTGAAATCAAAAAGATCTTAGAGACGATCTGTAGATTAAGCAAACGAAGAAGAAGATGAAGCAACAAGAAGAAGATATTGAAGAAGAAGAAGCTGGTGTTGTAAGAAAAAGAAGAAAAGTTAGTAAATCTAAGTTGGTTTAGTATGAGCGGATTCGGAATTGGGGTTTTCATGATTGGTTTTTCATTCCATAATCAGTACGGTGATTTTGCTTACAGTTTTCAGTTTTTCATAACTGGTTTCCATGAGTCCATTGTTTTCCGCATTCGACCATCATTTTTGGGTTGTCATTGAACTTGGACAGTGCACAAAATAGAAATTACTGGGCAAAATCAAAATTATTTTGGAAGTATTGGAAATTGGATGGAAAGATTCAAAAGAATTTACCCGTATCAACGAAGAATAACAACATCAATCATCTATCGAAGTAGCTGAATCAATTGAGGAATTGTGAAATGCAGAGAGGAATTGGGGATCACCATGGAGGATCTTCAATCAATTTCAATGTAAGGTGATTCTTGTTTACAATTATTTGATCTTGAATGGGACCAATAGGTTCATTTTGCTCTTAATTGATTTCTAAATTGCTTGAATTAGCTTTTTTTTATTTTTTTTATGTCTTGGTAGTTATGTGCGAACGGTTGGTTACTTGCTAAATTGATGTGGTTTACTGTTAGATATATCATCTCTATAGGATAGGGTTCTAGAGGTTCTGGATTTGTGTGACATAATTATTGCATTTGCCATTTATGATACCCGAGTGCCTTTGTAATGTGTATGTAGTTTCGAGGTGAAGCCATACGAACACCCGGAGGTATATGTAAAGGTTAGGGGTCCTCATCAGGGAATGTTGTTGCCATATGAGGCCTTGGTCATCACATCTTAAAGAGTGCAACTCTTTCTTCGCCTGGAAATTGTTGGCCCTTTCCAAGTATGGTTTTCCAAGCTTCCCCTACTCTAAGAGTTGCTGTTGAACTAACTATCGCGAGGGAGTTACAAAGGGTTTGAGGCTTCTGAACAGCGCAGACTTCATTTGTACAGGTTAGTGTTTCTGGCACAGGAGAACAAGTGCTTGTAGCTGCAGGAGAGGTTCATCTCGAGTGATGCATAAAGGAATTGAAAGAGAGCTTTGCAAGGGTTAATCTGAATGTCTCAAAACCCCTGTCTCCTATAACGAGACCATTGAAGGGGATGGATCAAATTTCCTAGATAATCGGAAGGTCTTAACTGGTAGCTTAGTTTGTGTTGTGAAACTTCCAACTGTCGATGTCTTGTTCTGGTGCAGGTCGTAAAGCTTCTGCCAGCACTTACAAAGTTGGTTGATGAAAGTTCTGATCTACTTGGAGAAATTCTAGAGTGAAAACCTGGGTAGAGAAACAACAAACCGTTTGCAACACTTGGAGAATGGAACTCAGTATTACATGATAGTCTAGTCGAAGCACTTAAACAACGGTAGATGGATGTTGTGCAGGATCATACTGCGAGTGAAAAAATTCAACAAGGATAATGCAGATAAATGTAGAAATGTGTGGCTTCAGCTGTGTAAAATTTTCTCTTATCCATAAAAACAGGCAGTTCCCTCTTTATGGAGGCACAGAGTCTCAAGAGCAGTGTTTTATCTGGGTTTCAGCTTGCTACAGAAGCTGGTTCAAAAACTCCAACGAACTCATTGATTTCAAGGTCTGAACTGCACTCTAGTCTTCGTATTTTGAAGATATTTTTTTTCCCGGTCAAAATTTGGTTGATTGAATTGCTAACAACTAGATGTTGATTAGTTTTCTATTTTGTTGTTTTTTGAAAATTTAGAGCAAATCCTACGGGTAGTGTCACTCTTTAATTTTGAAGGAGTGACTACCAATTAGATCAAGCATAGTTTAAAACCCAAGACTTACCCCTTAGGCCTTCTACTACAATGTCTAATCTTATTTATTTTAAATGTAGGCTCTGTATCATGTCTTTCCACTGAATCATGTTACGATATCTAAACTTCAAAGTAATCTTGAAGGAGTGGCAAATCAGGCAACTGCGCGTAAACTGCTCGATTAGATGATTTATGGATATGCGGAAACCAAGAACAAAGCAAGGCTAGGTAACATAATCAACTTCTTGAGTCAAGATTTGTCAGTTCTCTCAATTAAGCGTGTCACTGTAAAATAAATTATTGAGAGTTTAATTATCACAACGATAAGCATATGTATTTTTTTCTTTGTTAAATGTGTCATTTGATCGGAATTGACTGACAGGAAGCTACTTGAGGTCAAGAATGCTTCGGGATACATTGATTTTTCCTTGTTCTTGATTTTGTGGTTGAATTAAACATTACATAACATAGTTTCTTGTATGGAACAGGCAGTGAGATAAATCAACCTCAAAACATATCAACCTGGTGGTTCTGATCATATAAGAACTCGAGAAAGATCAGTTGATACTCATCAGAATGGATCATCTAGAATTCAGGAGCAACTTGGAAACAACACACCTATCCGCAGAAATGAGGTTTAACTCCGTCTCTGCTTGTTTCATGTTCTGACTATATATTGCAGCTCTTCTTGCCCAACAGCCTTCGGAATACAGTGATTTTCATATAATTTCTGTAGTAACCCATATAATATAAGTGGGATTTGCAATAGAAGTTCATGTCATCTTGTTAATAGTCATTATGCCTTGGTCATCACATCCTAAAGAGTGCAACTCTTTCTTCGACTAGAAATAGTTGGCCCTTTTCAAGTATGGTTTTCCAAGTTGCTCCTACTCGAAGAGTTGCTGTTGAACCAACTATTCCGAGGGATATGACTGTGCTTACAAAGGGGTTGCAGCTGACTCCAAAGTCCAAAGAGTTTACCCTATCAACGCAGAACAACATCAATCATCTTCCAAAGCAGCTGAATCAAATGAAGAATTGTGAAATGTAGAGAGGAATTGGGGATCAGGAAGGATGATCTTCAACCGGCATGACTAATTCCAATTTCACTGGAATCATGGTAAATCTAATCTCTATCTCTTTATCAGATCTTATTTTAGCTGCTTTTAATGTTTCAATTCTATACTGTAATCTTTAAGATTTACTGATTTAGTGACTTTTGATTTACGTGTTTATGAGGTGTATAGACTGTATAGTACAGTAATGAATGAAATCAATTGAAATTGTATTACGTTTAGGTTCTTTTTTTGTTGTTGATTCCATGTCAACTATTTCAAACTGATTATGGCAGTTTTTGTGTCATTCTTTATGTGTATCTTAGAGTTTATGGAAAGAAATCAGAAATATTGTTTGGCTTAGGATGAAATGTTTGTTTATGATTATATGAATTCTGAAAATACTTAGGGAGTAAGGGTTTAGTAGAGCTTTACTTGTGAGATAATTTGTAGTCTTTGTTCTTTTCCCCCATAGTGGACAAGATAAGTTTGGGTCGTTGGGTTTGATGGTGCGGTACTTCATATGTATGCATTTTGTGGCTCTAAGTGAATCTGGTGAAGAATTGTTGAATTCGCCAACAGATTTAGTATGCAATTCATTATAATGATATTCTGGTTTATCTATCTGATTGAGTTGAATTTATGAAGTAATTTAAGTATATTTGCTGAAAAGAGCATGTGTCTGTAGTCACTGGGAAGAGCTTTCTGAAGATCCTTTCTTTGTGCTTAAGACAGAAGAAGAAATGGAAGAGTTTGGAGATGGTTCTAGTGTTCTGCCAAACACAGCTAGGAAGCTCATTGACGCAGTAAGGAGGTGGAAAGCTCATTTAGCTATTCGAATTCTGACACTGACGGTGTAATGATGTGGACAAAGGAGCAACAGTCAAGTCCAATGGCAATCCAGACATAACACCAAATCCAATGAGGTACTAGTAAGCATTTGAGTTCGGATTTTTGTTTTGTTTTTGCGCTCTATGGTTTTGAATCCAGTGGATTACTTTGCTGACTGTGCTTAAACACTTTTTACTTGGTTTTGGCAGGAGTTCTGCTTGTGAAAATGATCCGAAATCTAGTTCAGTTGATGCGAACTCTTGCCTATATGCCAGAAAAGGTAAAAAATATCATTGTGATCTTCATATGAAGTTTTATTAGGTGTTTGAGTATGCTGCATGTCTATAATTATATATTTTTATGGATTTCAGCATATGATTTTGATTAAATGTCTGTTCAGGCCTTGTTTAGAGAGAAACCTGATGTCAGTTCTGTGACTTCTGTCTGATTTTACTCAAATGTCTTTTCTTATTAAAGAAAAAGCGTGTGATTTTGATGAAGCTTCTTTATTATGTGGATGTCACTGTAAATTTCTTAGGCCTTGTTTACATTTGTTATTGAATTTGTCTGTTTTTTTCAAACATATTGCGCCATGTCTGTGTTTGCATCATTGTAGAGACAACACCCTATCGGTGATTAGTGTTCAATTGAATAAAATTACACAATTCATAGCCTAACATCTGCAGACAATTGCGGAAGAGTAAAGATGGGCCAGATCATCTATTTTGCTGTTAACAAAATTTTACGTCTTCTGAAACTAAATGCCCCTTGATTATCTTCCTCGCCTCTTTTGTGTGTTGTGTTCTAATGTTAAGAATGTCCGCTGGGCTCTTTCGATGCATGAAGAAAAGTTAATACACTCATTTAGTAGATTAATAGTTTATTGATGTTTGATTCTTGAATGGAAATACTGTTCTAACATTTGAGTTATATTTTGGAATACCTGCAGCTTATAGACTATAGGGAGCTACAGTTTTAGGCAACTTATTTGTCATGTAAACCAAGTTGATGAGAAATTTCTGCGAGGGAATGATGAAGATTACTTGCACATGAAGGTGTGTTGGGATTTCTATGTGAATTAAGGGTATGGATGGGAGAGGATTCCTCAACTGTGGTAAGGGTGATGACACCCTCTGTAGTCGTCTCAGTCTGGAATACTGCTCAAGGAAAACTAGCACAGTATATATTCGATCCTAAACTAATAATCTTCATTGTTTAGCTTATTACTTCCCAACTTGAATTCCCTGGTATTAGCTTATTACAATCATATTATGCCTGATTCCTTATCATTCTCAAAAAACTCTTTTATAGGTCTGCCCAAGGTGAAATTCCAGTGAAAATGCAACTCATTTGGTAATCTGTGTAGAATGTCTTATATGAAATCCACTTGAAGTACAATTAATGCCTCAAGCTTGTCTTCTATGAAGAGACAGTTGAATGGGATGGTATCATGGATCTAATGTCTGAGATAATCTGAAGGTCTCGATTGGTAGCTTAGTCTGTTTTGACAAAACAACCTCCAATGGTCGATGTGTTGTCCAGGTGCAGGTTGTAAAGCTTCCGCCTGCAATTACATAGTTGCTTGATGAAATTTCTGATCTACTTGGAGAAATTTTAGAGGGAAAACCTGGATAGAGAAATAAAAACCGTTGGCAACACATAGGGAAGAGAATTTAGTATCAGATGGTCCAGCCAAAGCACTTAAAATATGGATGATGGATGTTGTGCAGGATCGTGATGCAAGTGAAAAACTCAACAGGGATAGTGCTGATAAATGTAGAAAAATCTAGGTAAATATATGTCGCCAGTGTTTTGTTCAGTGTTAAAGATCTACTGACAACAATCATATAACCGAGGATCTGACTTTTGAAAAAAGAAAGAAGGATGTCAAGATTGGTAAATGCATGTGATACAGTAACTGCAGCATATTTCTTGTAAAATCTGAATATGGAGATAACCCAGTACTCTTGACCCTGTAAGTATACACTGTCGTTTCTGCAAACTCACAATTTCATCTTCCAAATTTTATTTATTTAAATTTATTGGGTTTTATCTGTCAAACTTCAGTACTCTTATGTTTCTGCCTTGATTATATTTTCTCCTTTTTGTCAGTCTATTATTGCTTCGTATGTGGTCAACTCTGGGTATCTGAATCAAAATCTTTTCCCTTAGCAGAAGATTAGTTTGTATCGAGGTTTAGGAAATTATATACTCGATGATGAACTTGTGTTCTCCATTACATATATGACTAGATTATAAGTACGTCCCTTCAGCATAACATATGTTAGTTAAAAGACCTTTCTGATACACAATACGAACAAACTACAAATGATAGATGAACTTTTTCCGGGTACCAACTTTCATGTGAACCACCAGTAAGTGCAGGAGTTTAGTTTGTAACTGATCCAAATCTTGGTATGACTATCCAAATTAGAACAACAAAATCCGAAATTGTAACTGTTCAATCAGACGTCATTTACTTTGTTGCTGGAAAAAACACATTGGTTGTTCAATCAGACGTGCAAGCACAGATCAGGTGGTATTGATATTAAATTGTTAATGTCCCACACGTTAGTAACATCATATGAAACTGCCTACCTCTGAAGTTTGAAAATGGATATGATATTAAATTATTAACGTTTACCAAAACAAGGAAAAAATAAAAGTTATTCCAATTTGCTGTCATTTAGCTCTCTATTTAATGCATAAGAATTTATTTATAATTGTTGAGTTGACTATATATACCAATCTAAATTAACCAGAAGAATCTTTTATTATCCAGTTGCATCACATCTGTCTTTCTTTCAATATTCAATTCACAAGTATTCATTAGTTTACTTCTGTAGTAGATCTGTTTTCTCTGTGATCTTGTCTATTGCTCTGCACATCTCATCAGAGTATGCAGGTCTCTGCCAAAACAAGATAAGGTGTGTATGTATATATTTACCATCTTTGCAATCTCAAACCAAAAACTACTGCTGCAGCTGCAATTTTTTACCAAGATTGGGTGATTAGCTATGTTCTGCAAGATTTTGGTACTTCTGCTGCATCTGGTCTTGAATTCTGCAGCAGCATTACAAGATGTTGATTTCATCTACAATGGGTTCAAAGATGCTAAAGATTTGGTACTTGATGGGATGGCTGATATTACACCTAAAGGTCTGTTGAGACTGACTCATTCTAAAACCAAATATGGAGTTGGTCATGCTTTTTACCCCAAACCAGTTCAACTGAAATCCAATTCATCGATGGAGGGGGCAGCATCCAAAGGTAACAACATCAGTACTCCTCTTTCGTTTTCGACTACTTTCATTTTTGCAATAGTGCCTGAGAGTCAAATTAGTGGGCAAGGGATGGCTTTTGTTATTGCACCTACGAGAGGGTTACCAGGAGGTTTGGCAAATCAATTCTTGGGCATTTTTAATGATACGAACAACGGGAACCCGAAAAATCATATTATTGCCGTGGAGTTTGATACGAATAGAAATGTTGAATATGATGCTGATAATAACCATGTTGGTATTGATATCAATGGATTAAAATCTGTAAAGGCCGAATTTGCTAGGTACTATACGGATACGAACAGTGGGTATAAGAATTTGAGTCTTTCGGGTGGCGAACCTATGCAAGTTTGGATAGATTATGATGGGGTGGAAAAGAAGCAACTTAATGTGACAATTGCTCCAATTCATTTACCTAAACCAGGTGCTCCATTGTTATCTTTGTCAAAAGATCTTTCGAGTGTTCTTTTAGATACTATGTATGTTGGATTCTCTTCGTCTACCCAAACTGTAAAAACATATCATTACGTACATGGATGGAGTTTTAAGGTCAATGGAATAGCTCAAGAGCTTCATGTACCAAGTCTTCCTGACCATCCTAGGACTTTTAAGAAACAGGAGACAATTGCTTTGTCGGTACTCATCCCAATTGTTGTTATGACCATAGTTGCTGCTGCCTTCATTATCTACGTGTGGAAGAAGAAGTACGAAGAACTGATAGAGGATTGGGAAGACATTTACGGAACGCATAGATTTGCATATAGAGATCTTTATCAGGCCACAAATGGGTTTAGGGAAAGAGAGGTTATAGGAAATGGTGCATTTGGTAAGGTCTACAAAGGTGTATTACCCTCTACTAAAAGTCAAGTTGCTATCAAGAAAGTCTCTCATGAATCAACACGGGGAATGCAGCAATTTATTGCAGAGATTGTTAGTATTGGAAAGCTTCGCCATCGAAATCTAGTACAACTTTACGGTTATTGCAGACGTAAAGGAGAGCTACTGTTGGTCTATGACTACATGCCTAATGGAAGCTTAGACAATTTCATCTTTCGACGTCGCTCTCAAGATGGCTCGGTGAAAACAATGCTGGATTGGAGTCAAAGGTTTCAGATCATCAAAGGTATAGCCTCCGGACTAGTTTATCTACATGAAGAATGGGAAAAAGTTGTGATTCATAGAGATATCAAGTCAAGTAATGTTTTATTAGATGATGAGATGAATCCAAGATTAGGCGATTTTGGTCTTGCAATGTTATTTGATCATGGAACCTGTGATGCTCCAACTTCAAGAGTAGTCGGCACACCAGGTTATCTTGCACCAGAGATGACTAAAAGCGGAATGGCGTCAACTAGCACCGATGTTTATGCTTTTGGAGTTTTCTTGCTTGAAGTTGCTACAGGGAAGAGACCGGTAGAGCTTAAAACAGCCTTAACAGGTGAAGGTTTGATTTATCTTGTAGACTTGGCTCTGACAAATTGGAGGAAAGGCATAATTCTTGAGACAGCTGATCCAAATTTAGGAAGTGAATATGTAGTTGAACAGATGGAATTGGCTCTGGGACTTGGGTTGTTATGTACCCATACTGATCCCGAATGCAGACCAAGTATGAGACGAGTCGTGCAGTACCTAAGCGGCGATCTTACTCTGCAGCAAACGGATATGTCAGCTCTGGAGACTAGCGATACACTGAATCAAGCTTTCACACGTCGTGCAGGTCCAGAAGATCAACACCTTTTTTCTATGGATAACACAAAGTCCATTCCAAATGAGTCGACACCATCAAGTCCTGTTTGAATTTAGAGGTACTCATGTTTCATGTTTGTAAGTGTATTAGTATAACACAGTTTTTAAAGGTTGGATGTTGATTTAATGTATAGGATTCATTTTGGCTTTGGGCTTAACTTGTTTTTTTTTTTTGCTTGATATTTTGACAAATCTGTGTGATTAAGCAAAAGAAAGTCATCTTGTGAATAGGTTTTGTCATGTTGATTGTGGATTCTTTTTGTTTTTCTTCTTCGATCAAGTCTTATGGTGGAATCCAACCTATTCCAAGTATAGAAAAATTGTGGAATGTCAAGTCTAGTGGCTTCCAAGTTGGGGTCTTCTACAGTTTTTCCAAACCATGTTCCATGATATCGTGGGATGGTCCGTGGAATCCATGGAAACACTAATCTAATTAGCGTAAAATGCTATTCAGAATAGCGCGCTTGAAGATGAAATACGCTAAAAAATATCGCCCAAAGCTAATCTAAATAGCATAAAGGGCTATTCAGAATAACATTTTTTTTTAATCCGTAAATTTAAAACGAGCCGTTGAAAATCTAATGGCTGAGAAAAAAAACGGTAATCTTAATAGCGTAAAGCGTTTTTCTGAATATCGTTTTTTACGATTCCACCACTATATTTGACCTTGCATGAACCACTACATTTGACCTTGCATGAACCATTCCAAATACTGAGATGAAATTCTTCCGCCAAAAGACTTACTACTCTTTTGGGTCAAGAAAGCTGTGAATGGACCAAGGCCACAAATTGGCCGTTGATTGATATACGGAGTTGCCCGTATCTTGCAGTCAGTGGTAGCCATCAAATGGAACCCAAATGTTGGGTGGAATTATCCTTAAAACTCTACCCCTGGGTTGCACGGACGCTCCGTTTTTGGAGTCGTGTCCGCGTCCGACTCACGTCGGACGCAGGACTCGCGTTTGACGCTGACACGACGCGTGTCCGACTCACCGATGATTCGGGTTTGAAGCATTTTTTTTTTGTATTTTCATTTAAACTTTTTCCTTTATTTTTACTATTATTAAACTAAATGAAGAAACAAAAATATTTAAATCAATCATATAAGTCTTTATTAGAGTTTTGTATACATCAAATATACCCTTGGTTGGGCATGTGTTGTTGCCATGTGTTTAATAGTGATTGATTGTTTGACCTTCGGTGCGTATAAACAAACGATCTCTCATTTTCTTTTGAAATTTATACACATGTAACATTATTTTATAATTTTAGGATCGAAATAATTGACTTTACTGTATAAATACATAATTATATATATAAATAAAATATGTATATACGTGTCCGCGTCCTAGTTTTTTAAGAAATTTATTATGTCCGCGTCCGCGTCTAGGCGTCTGTGTCTGTGCAACCCAGTTCTACCCCCTTATATCAACATTCCAAAGGACTCAAATGGAAAGAGGCAATTCATTTTTTAGATCTGAAATCAGTGCCTCATAGTGGAAATGAAATTCCAGTAGAAAATGCAAAATTGAGTGAGATCACTAACTCTATTCTCTAAACAGTGATTGAAAAAGCTTCCAGAGACGATCTTTATATTGAATTAGGAAATGAAGAAGAGGAGGAAACAAGAAGAAGATATGGAAGAAGAAGATAAAGGGGGAAAAAACGGTTTGGTTTGTATAATTGGTACGAGGGGACTCGGAAATGGTGTTTTCAGGTGGCATATTCACCTGCAACTTGGACCTGAACCAACAATGAGATCGCCTCTCCGTGTAGAACTGCAGGCTTTCACAAAAGAGGGTTTTGCAACTATATTTCCACTAGAGAGATGACTGCATAAAGAGCAAAATTCCTTAAAAGGTATAATATGCTACATTCACGCTTTTGAGTTTATCTGTTGCAGTTGAATCTAAATATTTATTGTCTTGTTTTTCCTGCATAAATTGAAATTAATTATGAGGTATTGGATTCCGGCCTATGGATAAACTGAATAATCTAACATGCCTAATGTTCCATATTACATTTCCTGATAGTGTTGGTGTTCTAATGCTTGATTTAATGTCATACTTCTTCTTCCATGGTATGTCAACTAAGTTGAAAATAAAATCAAATATAATGTCTGAACTTGGAGAGAAAGTGAAAATCATTTGTGTACTTGTGTGAAGTTTGTGCACCTTTATTTACTTGTTTTAATTTTTAAAAGGTACACATGAACTCCATGTTGGAAGCTAGTGATAACGCTTGTGAGTTATTAGCCTACCGAATGGCTAAAGCCACCAAGTCCTTTACTTGCAATCCAGGATAAGTGCAATCCGGCAAAAGATCCTTCTGAACCATCGAACATAAGTACTAAAGAGAACATCGTCTTCTATCAAAGTGGTCTCTGATTTGAAAAGATCCATCTCCAACTTCAAAGCCGAAACTTCTCAATCTGGAGAGATCGTTTAAGAGCAAAACGCAAAAGCTGAGAATTCTCAATGTGAAGAGCAAGTTGTGAAGCCTTCATCTTTCGATTTGTTCGTAAGAAACACCACTGTTGCAGTAGCACTTATTGGTGGTTCGCTGGGTTTCAAGACGGTTCTTTATGCAAGCAAAGCTATCAGAGATCGGTTTCCCCATATTTCAAGAATTCTAGGTTCACATATATCTATCAACCCCTCCCCTGTACTAGTATTATATCTATCTTACAATTTCTCCTTTAATCAATGCTCAAAACTTTGCTTCTCAGTAAATATGCTTGTTTACTGAGCTTATATGATCTATTAATTCACAGGAAGAGTTGGCAAGCAAAGGTTTGGGCAGCCGTGCTACTAGCTTATATGATCTATTAATTCACATAAATGGTATATCTATCACCTCTCCTGTACTAATATTATATCTATCTTACAATTTCTCCTTTAATCAATACTCAAAACTCTGCTTCTCAGTAAATCTGCTTGTTTACTGAGCTTATATGATCTATTAATTTACAGGAAGAGTTGGCAAGCAAAGGTTTTGGCAGCGGTGCTACTAGTAAACTGGTTCTCTGTGGTTATGCCCTTTCAGCTGAAGAGAAGGTGTATATTCACACAATTTGTCATTTTCTTCCCAATCCAAGTTTCCCATGGTTGACATTCTTAAACTGCTTTTGATGTTCTTTTCATGGTTCTTATACAGCATCCGTTGGCCGACTTTGCTAAAATGTCTGGTGTAACCTTCGCTGAACCGCTGAAGCCAAATGTGAACCATGTGATTATTTTATCCACTGATGAGAGGGGTGCTTGCTACCACTGCACTTCTAAATTTCTCAAGGCCATCTTTGATGGGAAATGGGTTCTAAAAATGGATTGTAAGTTCTCGTAGTTAGATTCTTATCCTTGCTCACATAACATCAGCTTAACATCATTTTGCTTTTTCCTTTTCTTTCTTAATTCAGTTGTGTGGATGCAATTTCTGTTGCGGCGCAGGGATTAAAGGGATCTTGTCTATGAAGTTGGACTTGATAATCAATGGATGTCAAGATGGGACTCGAAATGGTAGATTTCGAGTCAGTAAAGGCCTTAAAGGGGTAACTAACTTCTTACTCAGGCCATATGAAATTTTCTGATAATTTTATGTTTGTTGTTCTAATCAGGGGTTCATAGGTCAAAACACAAACCGTAGCATCTGAAACATGATATTTTTTTGGCATTTTGATTCATCCTCCCCAGTCCCCTGTTTATTAAGTATTCACCATAAGCGTTGATATCTTTTGTGCAGGGACCAAAACTGTTCAGTGGCTTGCACATCTGTAGTATTGGCAATGAATCTGTATGCAATGTACAAAATGTGTACCTGTATGCAATGGAAATTAAGAGGCTTTCCGTGCCAACATGCAGTTTGTGCATTAAAGCAAACTGCGCTCTGGCATGGGAAGCCTCTTAACAGTACGTGTAAACCAGTTGATGTGAAGCTTCTGCAAACTATGAAGATAACTAGTACGTGATAGTGTGTTTGGGATTCTGTGTGAATAAGAGGTACCTCATCCTGGTGACTTAGTAATTTTACCCATCAAGTTAGATCAGGCTTAGTATTACCCCTTAGTCCCACCATGATGTCTAATCTTATTTATTTTATATGCAGGCTCTATATCATGTCCTTCCACGTGGATTATAATACAATATCTAGACTTCAAAGTAAGTTGGAAGGAGAGGCAAATGAGGCAATTGTCATAAGCTTTTCGATAAATGTCTTGTCATGGGCATGTGGAAGCCAAGAACAAACCAAGACTAGGTATCATAATCAACTTCCTGAACCATGATAACTCAGTTTTCTCAATTAAGTGTGTAATGGTAAATTAAAAATTAAAATACTGAATGTTCAAGTTTCACAATGATAATCTTATGTATTTTTCTTGCTTAATAATAAGTCGTATTGTAATTTTTCCTTGCCTACAGGTGAATCTGGGCCCATCCAAAAAAAGAAAAGAAGAGATGAACTCTGGGAATATGTTTCCAGCCCTCTTCCCTTCCTGTCTTACTAGATTGGATATGCCCTGACATTCCTTATTTCATATTTTGCTAGCTTGTTTTTTAAGTTGTCTTGGTTATTTTCTTTGGTTATTGCTGAAACAGTATTGAGTTCTCGTTTGTAACCATTTTCTAAAACATTTTTGGTTTTTGAGTTAAAAAAATTCTTATGATTGCCCAAACAAAAAGAAAATTTCTCTCTTAAGACAACCATCTTGATTAATTGAAACTGGTGTAGGATCCAGCATAGCTGAAACTGGTTTACAGAGTTCTGTCTGATTCACAATAATGGTTTCAGTTAGGTCCTTCATTTTTGGTTTAACATTTAGACATTAAAATTCTCACTAAATCAATTACCGTCGGCTTCCAAATTTCCCATCGGAGTTAGGTGCCCTTATCTGGTGGTAAATTCATAAACCCTGTAAGATCAATTGATCTGCCAGCTGATCTTACCTTTTGGACCTGAAAGGTAAAACATCATCAAGTTATTCACTCTTTAACAAATCATTTTCCTACAGGAGTTAGGTTGCCCTTATCTGGTTCCAGCTGCCAAACCACATACAACAAGCATATAGAGCAAGTCTTACGGTGGAAGAGTTCTATCTTCCATCTTCCACGGCACTTCAGTATTTGGAATTGTGGATGGAATCACAAGTGTACTAGTGGCGGAACAACAAAAACGCTAATCTTAATAGCTTTGAGCGCTAAAAAAACGCTAATCAGAATAGTGCAAAATGCTATTCAGAATAGCGCTCAAAGCTATTAAGATTAGCGTTTTTTCTCAGCCATTAAATTTTCTATGACTCGTTTTAAATCTACGGATTAAAAAAAGCGCTCCTCTGATGGGCGTTTTCCGTATTCAAGTGCGCTATTCTGAATAGCGTTTTATGCTAATCTAATTAGTGCTATCATGGATTCCACAGACCATCCCATGAAATCATGGAACACTTTTTGGATTTTCTGTGGAAGACCCCAATTTGGAAACCACCAGACTTGACATTCCACAGTTTTTCCACACATGGAATGGCTTGGATCCCACCATAAGACTTGCTCTTAGAGCATTGCACACTACACTATTTTTATCCATACCCGTTTACCCGTAACTCCTGAACTGAGCCATAGTAGCAGGAACGGGAGAAGTGGTCACAAATCTTACCGAGAACTGCGATTTTGCGCTCCTCGGTGAGAATCGTCATGGGAGCGCGCTCCTACCATGAGAGAAATGTTTCACTTATTTATTATATTCTCACATCTTCGATTCTTCATATCTTTATATATACTAAGTGGGTATATTTTCATATATCTTTATCTACTAGGTGTATATATATTCTCAAATCTTTGTATCTTTATCTACTAATTGTGCTAACTGTGTATATTCTCGTATCTCTATCTAGATATTTTCATATCTTCAAGTCTCTGTGTATGATGTGTCATCACCTTTGTATGAAAAGCTTGTGTATGTTCACTGTAACCAACATCTTCTTGCAAGGAAAATAGCAGATTACGGGACCCGATATAGAAATTGGGATGTAAGTCCCGAAGAAAACAACATTGAAGAAGCTATTGAAGTAATTGAGGCAAGGGAACGAGACACGACGTCTGATAATGAAGTCGATTACTTTGAAACACCAACACCTGCTGTTATCCCTCCATCCTCCCCTACACCAACACCTCCACCTCCACCTCCAAGTAATTGATTCGACCAATTTCCTCCTCCTGTGCGATCAAAGATCGTTCAACTTCCTCAACCGTTTCTTCGTTTTGTTTCGAATCGCTTCAACAAGTCCAGGATTATCCTCACTAGGAAATATCCGGTTAGTAGGATGCTTCACTCTTGAATGTTTCGTCATTTTATAGAAAAGATGAACGATTAATCGTATTTGGATCGTCGATCATCCACGATGTTTTGGTTTCAAAAAAATGAAAAAAGAGGGAGAAGAATAAGAGGAGAATCAGTTTATGAGAGAAATGAAAACTGATTTTAATTTTAGGTTTATTATTAAGAGTTGAAGGGTAATTTAGTAATATTAGTATTTTTAGAGGGTAATTTTGGATGTTTCAATAAATTTGGACACCCCTTATCATTGTTTGTGGTGGAAATAAATTTTTGATAGGCCTCAATTAATCTACCTAGGCCCCAATTTAGGAAGGTTAATTATCTGCTGCACCCACTAGTGGAAAGTATATTTCACCGAAATAACCAATTTCACCAAGAAGCCATCTTGGAACAATAATTGAAGCATTTTTTAGAGACCGTGGTTTTTTGGGGGACCATGGTCTTATTAGGCCAACCTCCCTATACTTATAAGGGGTGTCCTAAAGTTAGGTAAATACACATTTATCATTTACTTTAATTTAAATTAATACTAGCCTAATAACTATATAAATCTAATCATATACATCTAATCTAAATGAATATATTAACCAAAATCAAAAAAAAAAAAAAAAATAGGAGCCGTTTAAATTTACGCTTTATGGATACTGAGTAGCCGTAGCTTTTTACACGGCTGAGTTGCCGTTTCGGAAATAATATTTGTTTGACCTTTTTGTTCGTTTACACCTCTCTCACACCCGATCCTAACCATCAATCATTAATAACGGCTCTATTTTCCCCATCATCGGATCCTAACAGTCATTTTTTCAAAATCCTCTATAAATACCACTTTAATTCTATGCATCCACATAGTACAAAGTGTTTGATTGCAAGAGTCGTAAGACTGATTTCAGTGAGAGGTCGAGCGGACTAAGATGCATCCAGGGCCCAGGAGAGAGGCTCGCTTGATTTACCATAGATAAGAGTTTCCCTTAGCCGTTTGTAAATGGTAAAAATCAAATGACAGTATAAAGTAGTAGTAACAGTGTTGGGGTGTAATTATCCTTGAAAACCCTAACCCTACTATAAAACTATCACATTATCTCATTTTCATTCCCAACGCAAATGAGGAAAAAACCAATCTCACACAACAATACCTTCTGAGATCTCGCCGTCACGGTGAAATGAAGAAGACCTTGAGAGACGATGAAGGAGGTGTTAAATCTAATTTGTTTGAGTTGTTAGTAAAGAAGAATCAAAGGGGTTATACACATACAGAATCACAAGAAGAAGAAGAAAATGGTTGGATTTGGATAATAAATCGGTATGAACGGAATCGGAATTGGGGTTTTCATAGATAAGCAAAATGAAGCAGCAGCAAGATGATTGGAAATATAGTCAACGGTCGAGTGGTTACTAATTTCCAGTTAATTGTAACCAAGCAGGTAATTTTCATTAACTAACTTTTAAACAACTTCAATTCCCTAATCTGAATTTATGTTGAATTTTTTCTTCAATTTTTTCAGAAACAAATTCCGGATGGACAAAACCCACAACAACTCACCTACATCTCCGGTGATAGAGGTGCTTTGAATGACATAGCCAGAAATTGTGAAACCACCAATTTTCAATTTCACTATTTAAGTGATTCTTCTTCTTCTTCTTTATAATTAAGGGCTGTAGTTTATTTGATTTTGCTGGGGACAACAATAGCTTCATTATGCTTTTTAATTCAGTACTTGCTTAAGCTTTATGTTTCTGTTCTCTTGATTTTGCTACAACCCACAACATGTGTCGATAGTTAGTTGCTTGCTTAATTTTACTTGTTTAACTGTTAGTTATATCGGCTTGTAGAAGTTCTGAATTTCTTAGTGGAATTAGAGATTTTAGTTTTGGTTTGAGTGTTGCTATGCGCAAATGAACTATATTGTGTAAGGTATGGGTTAGTAGGTATGATGTTGAAGTGTAATATGTGTACGGCATATTGGATTAGATTAGTGGAATTAGCGAACTGTAAAAAATCGGAATTTCATGCTTGTGTAAGGGAGTGTCTGATTGGCTAGCATACATATTTAATTGGAAGTAAGTCTGTATTTAGGTTCTGTTAACTGGATACTTACTTTGTTTATGAATTATTAAATCGAAGTTGTTTCAGTTGTTACTAAAGACTAGGGGTTAAACAGAGAAACAAAAAGAAGAAAAAAAAAAATGGTTAGATTTGGATAATCAGTATGTTTTTTTTTTTTTGCTATTGGAAACATCCCTTATTTCCCAAGGGGGCAACTGTTTTGCCTCGTATGGGAGGCAATTAATTGGTAGCTAATTTCTGCATTGGTTTAGTATTCTTTTTCTTTTGCAAGTATGCCGGTTTTGCAAAGTGATTGTTTAGTCTTGATTTTGCTTATTGCAGTACCAAATCAGGGTGTAGTTATCCGGACCATGAAGCTAATTCATCAAATTGCAGAATAAATGTAGTTTCTCTCTTCTATGCTGTACAATCAGCGAAGGTGTGAGCGGACTCGGAAATTTTCAGATTATAACAATCACCAGGCTAATGAACGCGTAGATGACACTCAACAGGTAAATAAATATTAAGCACTTCAAGACAATCTAACGTGTATGCCTAAAATTTGAAAGAAAAAAGGGAGTTAAATTTTGATAATTGATACTTGTCCTTTAAGGCTATGTACAACTATTGTCGAATGTGTTGATGTTACTGTCCTTAATGAAGAATATATATTAGTTTCAATTTTCAAATGTTGTTTTGTATGTTTTTGGTCCATCACTAATTTTGCAGTCGGAAAATTCTTGCATATGTTATACATTGACAAAAACATATTAGGAATTGTATGAGCAGCTTTTACCAAAGTCAGTCCATTTCCTGCAGTTGAGTATTGATTTGTTCGGTTGGCCCTAGGTATTTTTACCAAGGTGGATGTAACACCAGGAAGATTTTTCGATAATCAATATGAGACTTTTTTTTTTTTTCTTCTTTTCGATTCAGTTTATTAGGAAACATGTCTCGATGGACATCGTTTTTAGATATCTTAGGCTCAGATTTCATCTCTGCGAAGGATATTCTTTGGTTTCTAGCCTTGGACATCAAATAATTTTGAAGCTAGTTATTTTTTCCTTTTTTTGTTCTTAATTTCAAATCCTCATTTGTTCTGTGTTAGTTTGAGCCTCCATGTATGCTGTTATATCAAAGAGATGTGCCCGAATTTGGGAGGATGAGATGCAACAAGGGTCTTCTTTGTTCACAGTGCACGCATTTGTGCCGGTTACTATAAATTCAGGGTTTGCACACGATCTTCTAGAAACAAATCTGGAGCTTTAAGTGCACCTTTCTTTGTGCCTAAGACAGAAGAAGGAACCGAAGAGTTTGGAAATGGTCCTAGTGTTCTGCCAAACAGAGCCCCTGCATCAGCTAGGAAGCTCATTGAGTGAAGTACAGTAACTGCAGCATATTTCTGGTAACTTCCGGATATGGAGATAACCCAATATTCTTGACCCTGTAAGTATTTGCTTATTCTTTGTCACACATACATATACTCAATCCCAGTTTTGATGGACAGACTGGCTTCATAACAATTTGTAGGAATGTATTCTAATTCTGGTAGGGATTTTTAGTTAGGAGGATTTCTAACCATACTTCCATGATGAATTGGCAGGAGGAATCCTGATTGTGGATGCTAAGGCTGAAAGAATGAGAGAACCGGAAGCAACTGTTGATGGCCAGTAGCCCAGCAGGTCAACTGCAAGATACTTAGATTTGTCTTCCATTTCCTACGCTCTTGCTATTCCGAGTGCCTGTTGAACTAACCACCTCCATGGCAACGCCGGCTTTACACATTGCTACCAGTCTGGAACGTTTTTTTTTCTTATGATACATATATTTTTGTATAGAAGAAACATATCGATTGCAATGTAAGCTACACAATCCGTTTGATGCACATAACAGGTGTTCATGTGACCAAGTAATTCATGCCAAAAAAGGTGAATAATAGTTACCTCCATGTTCGATTCTTCTTTTCATTGAATATTACTTGCTTAATCTTTATGTCTGTTTGCGTCCCAAGATAGGCATGTTGTCAGATGAAGAAGGATATTTCTGAGCAATTGAATTCTGTTGAATACAAATCAATAAGTCTTTTGTTCTGTTCATTTTTGTACCATCATTGGTTTGGAAATGCACAATAGGGTCATTTGAGTATTTGTTTATTTGCAGTTGATGAGTCTATTTCACAGCCGATGACCATTTAGCTTAAATTTGTTTCAGAGTCACATGCTTACTAGAGAACAAAACACATGGTAGTCGAGTTATTTCATTCCCAAGGTCATGGTCATGCTCATTCAAAAATTAAAAAATACGGAGAAAAATGTATCAGACTAAAATAACTTTGTGGTTGTGTTAAATGCTCCAGTCCCATGTTTTATTGATAAAAAGGAAGACTCTCAACCACCCCGACAAGATGGAAGAACATTATTTTGAAGACTGTTGTTCAAAACTTGAGAATAATTTTATTTTTTCTGATCTACAAAATCCTTTACAACATATTATTAAAAGTTTGCCATTCTCAAATCCTGTGAGACTAAGAAGGATACTCAAAGACAAGTTGTCTGACGGAGAAAGTCACCTACTTATGTGATTTACAATCAGTATTGCATTGTCCCATACTTCAACCGGAATTCAAAAGAGACTAGTGACTAATTAGACAAAAGAAATTCTGGATTCAAGACTCTCATCAACAAGTTAAGACATGACATCAGAAAAGCGAAAACTGTGGCAAGTTTGGGTAACTGTCCTAACTTTCTTAGTAATAATTCTGAAACCAATAAGGTGAAAGTAAAATCTCTCATATGTACCGGCACCGCAACATAATTTGATTGTGTTAATAATATTTTGCATCCTCCTCTTCCTTCAGACAAACATGAGGATTCCACGATAAAACAGGGAAGGCTAACTTATCGAATGGGCAAATTTTGCATCGACCGGCCCACTGGCTTTGCCCTAATTAACGCAAAACCCTATTCCCATCCCAGACGCGAAGAGTCGTACACACAACCTTTTAGTTCAACGATTTGTGCCTCCAAGTGAAAACAACCCCAACAAACAAAACTAAATCCAGATCTGATGTCTACATTGTGAAACCAAAACGATTTGAGAGACGATTCGAAGATTAAGGAAAGGAAGAAGAAGATGAAGAAACAAGAAGACGAAGAAGATATTGAAAAAGTGTTAGCTTTGGATAATTGTTGGTATGAGAGGTTTCGGAAATTGGTTGAGAAATGAGGTTCCGGTAAGACAACAACGCGTAGGTTGGAAGAGAATTTCAGTATACCTTCACATCTTCTCTGAGCGCTTTCAAATTCTTATGATCTCATCCTCATTCAACGATTCATTCAGCGGGAGAAGGATAATGCTTAAAAAAAACGAATCATGGATGTTTTGCAGGATCAGCTGCGAGTGAAAAAACTCAACAAGGATAATGCTGATGAATGTAGAAATGTGTAGCTTCAGTTGATGTGGAGAATCTGGGTTTCCTAATATTCTTCTTGTTTCCAGAAGCCAAAGAAGAGAATGATGATCCTTCGGCTCTTATTCGAGGTTCTCCTCTTTGTGGAATCAGAGAGTCTCAAGAGCAGTGTTTTATCTGGTTTCAGCTTGCTGCTGGAGCTGGATTATTATGTAATGAACCTATTTGGGGGTTGGCCTTTATTGTTGAAGCTAATACTATTCCAGTGGAGAATCAATATATAAGTGCATTACAGTCAATTGTTGTATATCCTTGGTTGACTATTCTTGCACAAGCATTCCTAGAAGTTTCACAGGGTATAATGATTCTATCGTATTAAAATGACTTGACTTAGACTTCATGGTGCTAACTTAATTAGTGGTGGTAACTCGTGTTCATAATGATATTATAACGTAAGGTATCCCGTCATGGCATGAGGTATCTCCTTTCTTTGTGATAGTTTTGATCTTGATTGTCCTTCCATTGATGGATGGAATAAATCAAATAGCCATACTAACGATATTAGAAATATTATCATGTAAGTTGGTGTCGATTTATACTTACCTGTCATTTTGGTATCAAACTTCATGCTCGAACTGTACTCGAATAAATTACTCTCACAGCATAACACTCGCATATATTTATGTCCAGCTAAAAGTCATTAGCCAATTAAAATAAATACTTGCATAACACCAGTGCATAAGTTAGTCTGTTTTACTTGTCTGTACGGCTTAATTAAAAGCTAATCACTTCCCTACAGCATGGCAGTAGATCTCTTCTTCAATCGATGTACTCAACTCTAGTGAAGCCATGACACCGTAGTCGGAGACCAGGACGTAGGGGAGCATCGCTAGTGATCTAAAAACACAAGAGTAACCAAGAACCACCATTATAAACATCTTCTAAAGAGGAGACAAACCAAATTGGCTTAGACATCTTACGAAAAGGTAAACGGAAAGCATATGAAAGGGTGAAGAAGCTAAATCCGGAAGACATGAGCAGGGTCTGCCAGCAAGCGAAACTTTTTCTTGCTAGAGAGAGAGAGAGAGAGTGCAAATCAGCAGATTCTGGTTCACTAAACTAGGAAAACATTTTCTTGGTTCAGCAAATTTATGCAGTTTACGTAGGTATTTAAAATTTTGGTGAGTAATATCTGACCAAAGTCAAATGGGTCACAGACCTTGCAGTTAATGAAGGCATAGGCTGTAATCTCCTATTCAAACGTTTTGAGATCACAATCCTATTGAAAATGAGAAGAGAAACATGCAGCTAGCAGATGACATGGATAGGTACAAGAAGTTATAACTTATAATTAGTGATTTTGGCCATTAACATTCTCTAAATCCCAAAATGATATTATAATGCAAGTAGTGAATCACTTACAGCATCAAGCACACAAGATCCTTGAATCCCTTTCTCCACACCAGATGCCCCATGAGAAGTTCCTTCAGGCACTGGAACATAAACCCCGCCTAACATGAATTCCTTAACAACCTTCCCACTGCCACTTCTCTCAAACTGCAAGAATAATAAACATCCGGCTAAGAATCAAATTACTCAAGACTCCTCTTAGAAAATCAAACATGAAATATTTACCATTTCAGGTGTAAGGTCTTCCTCCTTTGCACCTTTAGGTGCTATACAGCTCTGTACGAGGAACTTGTCTAGGCACAGCATATCCTGTGGTGCTTTCTTCCATGCATCCATAACCACTAAACAAACGCAAAAACAAAAACTCAACATTTATGCAAAAAAATAAAAAAATGATAGATAAACAATAACTTAACTCATAATAGAGCTAACATTTATGCAATTGATTGATACTTAAGCTTTATTGTTCAAGAGACGGAGTTTTTCAACTTTTTAGGAATTCTCTGCCACAAGCGTGTTGTATCTTTCTTTTTTTGGTACTGAAATTCTTCCAGTACTCTCGTCCTCTCTTATACTCTAATTAGATTAGGACTACTTCTGTACCTAGAAACAAAACAATACCAACAGAATATCTATAAAATCAATGAATGAATCAGGAATCACCTAAAACGCGGTATGTTGTTCCAGGTGATACAATTCCTCTACTTGGATTAGCAAAGAATTTCACCCAATCTGTCGTTTTAATCTTCAAACAATACCAACAAAAACAATTAGACAAGAAAATTAGATGAAAAAAACAAAGAGAAACAATAAAAAAAAGAAAGATCAGAGAAACTCACTTTAAGAGATCCCCATCTAGGCAAACAATTAACAAAATCAAAATCACAACAAAAAACAAAAAGATCTAGGGCTAACTATTAATAAAATCAAAATCACAAAAAACGCAGCTTTTTTTAATTAGGAAAACTAGGGCAAACAATTAAGCTCTGTTGGTTAATATCTAGGCCAAACAATTAAAAATAAAAAATTAGGACAAACAAATAACAAAAAAAAAAAAAAAAAGGGGGAAGAAGAAAAGCTTACATGGATCGCCGTTATTCATACTCATAATAATAAGACGAACTGTGAGATTATTAAGGGAGAACAAGGGAACCACAAGGAGAAGATAAGGGACCAAGAAACAGCCAAGGGATAACTATTCCCTAACAAGTGACACATCTGAACATAAAATAATACTTTTTGTCTATCGGTCGCATGAAAAATACTGGATGAGCCAGATCATGTGCGGAAATGATAGAGATACCGACGAGAGATGCTAACCCCTACTGCCGAATGTCCCGAACAAAAATCCCAAGAGGGAATCGGACGGTATCCGGGAAGGCCTCTAAACAACATTTGGAATGGGTCCCAGCTTTCTATTTCACGCCGGATTTTGGGTCGGTAAGTATATCATCTTCGGATACCGACGGATTCTCCCACAGTATTTCCCGCAAGAGAGAAAACATGGAGGCCCACATTTCACGTCTCTTATCTCAATGTTGAGAAGCCTGTCAAGAACCATCGGATTGGAACTCGAGATGCATTGCGGGAGAATAGTGCCGTTAGGGCTGTCAATGGATGCTAACGTAACGGATAATGGCTCTTCCACTGCCGTTGCCATTAAAAGTTAGCGGATATCCGTTATCCGTTAATTTCCGCCGGAAATAAGAAATCAAATCCATTGCCGTTACCATTACTTAACGGGATATCGGATAATTATCCATTACCGTCCGTTAACAAAATTTAGTGCAACGTATTTCCTAGTTAGCAACGGATATAGACGTTGTGAAGGGTGCAACGTCCATATCCGTCCTCCTTTCTATTTTTTAATTCTTCTTTTCAATATTTAGTGCAACGTATTTCCTATTTCGCAACGGATATAGAAGTTGTGAAGGGTGCAACGTATATATCCGTTGCACATCCCCAAAATCAAAGCGTTGCTAAAACCAGGATTTGGTGTAATGTTGTATGCTATCGGATAACGGAACTAAGCCTAACGGAAATGCTAGTTCCACTGCCGTTATCCGCTAAGGGAATTATCCGTTAACTTAGCGGTATCGGTTATCCGTTATCCGTTATGTCGGACGGTAGCGGTAACGGCAACCGGATTATCGGTATCGTATTTCGGATTATCGGTTTCCATTGACAGCCCTAAGTGCCGTGAGTGTATCACTACTCGATCATGTGGGTAACGCCCACCCCTACTAATCTCTGTGGAGGGACAATGTGGTAAAAAAAAACATCACCGCGAAAATGGATATCCTCGGGTATATTCCTGTGCACAGGTCGAACGCCATTGTTGGGAATTTTAACACCCTTTAGAGCAACCACAACCATGAACGGGACTAAATACTAAAAAGCAGACTAAATACTAAAATATTTTGGCTTTTTTAGAGGCGAAGCGCAGCGGTGAAAGACAATAATTTAGTCTGGCGTAGTTATAATGAGCGTTTAACAATGAGCGGAGTTATAATGAATGTATGGAGTTTAGGCGCAGTTATTGTGAACGCATGAATGGGGCGTAAGTATTATCCACGCTTCATGTGGGGCGTAAGTATTATTATCGCCAGACGTGGGGCGTTCACAAAATCACCAACCCAGTGTTAATTCCAAGTGTGAGACGGGAGTATTAAGTGAGTTTAATGAACAAAAACATGAGGCGGCAATAATATCAACGCCTGATATCATGCATACATTTTGTGAATGTTTGGTTTCGTGTGGTTTATATTAACACCCTACTGAGACGTTCTTTGGATTAGCGTTCCACTCTTAGTGCATACACTCATATATACTGCAATTTAATGGCAGTACATATATTCTGATTAGGGAATGTAACACCACGTATGGTTCATTATTCTCATTTTTATAACTAACTACAAGGTTCAGTACCATACTTGAAATGAAGTGTTGCAACTTGCGAAGAAGATCTTCTAGCATGTAATACTTTATTTTTCTTTAATCTTCTTTGGCTTGATTTTCCTTTTTTGGCTTTAATTCTTGACTCAACAGTATCCTGTTATAGAACATTAACGATTGAACCCTGGGACCTTAACTTTCTCTTAGGGAACTTACAATTGGAAAAAGAACTCTATACTTGTTTGAGAGAAAATGCCTAAAAGTGTGACTGAAAAGTGAAAAAATTCCAAAAGTGTGACTGATTCTGAATATCTTCCAAAAATGTGACTGATTTTACCTAATACCCAAAGTACTCTTTTATATCCGGATGTGTACACATCGTGTAAGGATGTGCACATATTTACAGTTGATGTGTACACATTATACCTGATGTCCACATATGATTATGCCTAGATTTGGGATGTCTACATACAATATGTACACATCGGATACTATTCATAGTGGGGTATCAATGCCCGATATGTACACATCCTTACGCGATGTGTACACATCCTTACCCGATATGTGGACATCTGAGGATAAAATCTGGTATTTATAGAAAAGACCGGGGCATACTTGTCCGTTGACCGGTTATGGTCACACTTTTGGAATTTCTTGACTTTTCAGTCACACTTTTAGGTAAAATCCCCTTGTTTGAGTAGTTCAATTAGAATGAATTATATTTCGTTCTGTAGGTTTTGTGACAAATATTAGTTTAGGTTTAAACAGAATTTGGATTGGGTGGCGAAGTTTTTAAATAAGGTGATGTATATAGTTATGGAATCCTATTGCTAGAAATGTTTACAGGAAAGAGACCAACTGAGGACATGATAATATGGTCTAACCATTCATAACTTCTCTAAGATGCATGTTATTCCAGAGCGGGTACTTGATATTGTTGATTCACGAATGCTCCTTGAATTAGATGGTGAAAATCATGATAATAATGAAACAAACGATTATCATACCTAGAAGAGAAAGTAGAAAGAGTGCAAGACATACTACGGGAGAAATTTTAGGTATTATTCAGATTGGAGTTATAGGTTCCTTAGAGTTAGCATCAAATCGAATCAGCATGAATGAGGTCATTGTGGATGTACAGGCGGTAACGAATCGGTTTCTTGGGATCGGAATGTAATAAAAATGAGTTCTTTCCACTCTCCATGTTGTTATCTTACACGATAAATCTGTTTCCCCACATTTCTTTGTTGGTTCCTCTTCCACTCTCCATGTTGTTATCTTACACGATAAACTTTGTGAAGACATTCCAAATAGGTTCAGTGTAGAAGGGTTCTCCAACATTACCCTTTTAACCTGGTAATAAGAAAAATAAAATACTTTACATGAAATTGTAATTAGCTTTTCTTCGGAAATGAAAATTCTTTCATCTTTCACGTACATGAAGAATGTATGTCATGGTAGTTATATATAGAAGTACTTTATCGGATGTTTTAATTTCCTATGGGAGGATGTGAATAAAAGGATGTTCATATACTCTGTGTTGACTGCATTCAGTCTCTCTATGTGCTTTCAAGAACCAAGATACCAAGTTAGTTCCTTGTACAAACAGTAGTGACTTTTCCGTAGATCAAAACTTACTGCAAAAATGATGTCGAACTTAGTAGATTAAAACTTCATGTTTTCAATAACTTTTAAGAAAGCTCACCAACATAAATAGAAAGATGTTTTTTTTTCTTCGGTTCTTCCCCTTTTCTGGGGTTGGAAATGAACAAAAGTCTGTAGAAGCAGTATAGTTACGCTTGATGGAAGTCCCACTGTGCTATGTCAAAGTCTTCTAGTATTCTTGTATTTTACTGGGCTGCTTGTTTTTCAATTATTAACTTCCAGGTATTCTTGCATATGTATTCTAAAAGGAATGGTATAAGGCCTTTGTAAATGCTTTGGTTTGTTTGAGAATCAAAATGCGGGCATTGAAATTACGGAATTTAATGTTGCAGGTGACTTCCATGGAATTCGAACTGCTAAAGCGTAATAAACAAGCAGTGTGTGTGCGTGGGTTTGTGCATGCTCTCTGCAGAACAATGAATTCAATAGTTGGGTGTCAAGGTTGCCCATCCGTATGAATATAAACCAACCAATGAGACCAAAGTATACAAAGCATACAGATTTTGTGTTTTCTTTTCTCAAAAACAGAAACCAACCCAAAGTCGGTATACTTCTAAATCTAAACCGCCTTAACCTTTCAACTACTGCATATAAATACCCACATGTACCACCTCTATGACCCACAAAAAATAATAATTAAGAAACCCTTAATTTTCATTCACTCCTTTTAGATTTCTTCTTTGTTTCATCAATGGCTCGTACTAAGCAGACAGCTCGTAAGTCTACAGGAGGTAAAGCTCCAAGGAAGCAACTCTCCACCATTGTTGCAAGGAAATCAAGACCAACAACCGGAGGAGTTAAGAAGCCACATCGTTATCGTCCTGGAACTATTGCTCTTCGTGAAATCAGGAAATACCAGAAAAGTACTGAACTTTTGATCAGGAAGTTGCCTTTCCAGAGATTAGTTCGTGAAATTGCTCAGAAATTCAAAACAGATCTTCGGTTCCAGAGTCATGCTGTTCTTGCACTTCAAGAGGCTGCTGAAGCTTATTTGGTTGGGTTGTTCGAGGATACCAACTTGTGTGCAATTCATGCCAGGAGAGTTACAATCATGCCTAAAGATATTCAATTAGCAAGGCGTATTCGTGGTGAAAGGGCTTGAATTCTTTAAAATTCTTCTGTGTTTTTTTAAGGTTTAATTTTTGGGGTAATGCAGAATATGTTTTTACTTTTTCATGACAATATTTGGTTTCATGAATTTTAAGATGTAGTTTGGGTATGGATTTTTATTATAATCAATGAGTTATTGATTAAAAAATAATGACTGCAAGGGATTTCTAGGTCGATCAACTCTTTGTGGTTGATTTCATTCTTGCCAAAAAGTTTGAATATTAATCAGTTCTCATCAGACAACTCCGTCTGCATGATTGATAAATACAAAAATCTTGTGCTGTTTTGTAATTCAATAAAAAATTAGCGGAAATAAAACGCCTCAAGCGAGCCGTGAGATTACCGAAAGGCATAAACCCCTGGGGAAAAAAATCGATAACAATTGCATACCTTTATATGTGAATCCAAAATTTGGGAAAGAGAAGATTTAGAAGTAGTACCTATTTGAGACAGTAAACATCACATCACAACAAAATTTGAGGATTTAAACCTAGAAAGTGTTGGGGGAGGCTTACGAAATCTGAGCCGCTATGCGCAATACGAAACCTACACGAGCAATGAAACACAATGCGGAAATAGACAAACTATGACGATATAGAAGCAATCACACAACACCGGAAATTACGTGGAAAAACCCCTCCAAAGTGAAGGGTAAAAAACCACGGGCAAATGTTCCACTATAACAATAATGGGTTACACACAATTCTCCCAAATTTGGGGATAACAACAACCTCAAGGTGCCTATAGCACTTGGATATCAATTTTCCTAATTACACTCACCCCTAAGGATGGATCAACAATTCATTCATATATAATATGAGATTCACTATCAATTTGAGAATTAGAAGTGATTTGAGATACTTACTACTAGGGTTTGACAAACCCTAGATTTTTCCCCCTTTGAAGAGATGTGGAAATTGATCAATCAATTCTCCACCACAACAACCAAAAGATCCTTCAACAAGAACCATTTCTTCTCCTCTTCAAGATGCTTCAATCTCACCAAAAATTGGTGGTTTAATCTCTCTACCTCACTCACGCTCTTTTCTTCTTCCTCTCTTTCTCTTTCTTCTTCAAAACAAGAAGAACAACCCGTGAGAATGAAAAACATTCTCCTGATGCCTTTTGTTAACAAAACACATTCACAAGGCATGTGTTAAGCTCATCCTTTAAAAAGTTAAGGGGATACCTCATTTGTTGGGCCATAAGGCAGTGACCCCAACAATCTCCCCCTCAAGACTTATGGCAAGGTACCCGTCACCACCAAACCTGCCCTGCTGCAGAAATACACATGCTTGTATTTTGGTAGCGACTTTTTCATCATATCAGAACCGTTGTCATCTGTATGGATCTTCTCAATATACAAGACCTTCTCTTCAAGAACTTCTTGTATCCACTGATACCTAATATTGATGTGCTTGGACCTCGAGTGAAAACTCGAATTCTTGCTGAGATGGATGGCACTCTAGCTGTCACAGTAAACGATGAACCTTTGTTGCTTCACACCGAGTTCTCTAACAAACCTCTTCATCCATATCATCTCCTTGCAACTCTCTGTAGCTGCAATGTACTCTGCCTCTGTAGTAGACAATGCCACACATTTTTGTAAATTGGATTTCCAAGACACGGCTCCCCCTGCATAGGTAAATAATTAACCCGATGTAGACTTGAGACTGTCTTGAGCACCTGCCAAATCTGAATCTGTGTAACCAACTAACTCTGGCTTGTCACCTCCATAGCACAAACACATATTAGAAGTACCCCTCAAATACCGTAGTATCAATTTCACTGCTTCCCAATGCTCCATAGCAGGATTTGATAGAAATCGCTTACCACTCAACTGCATGAGCTATATCCGGCCTTGTACACACCATTGCATACATCAAACTACCAACTGCGGACGCATAAGGAATTTTCTCCATCTTCCGTTTCTTAACATCATTCACAGGACATTGATCACGAGATAACTTAAAATGGTTTGCCAGTGGACAACTTACCGGCTCAGCCTTGTCCATGTTGAATCTTTGCAACACCTTCTCAATGTAGATTTCTTGTGATAACCACAACTTCCTCGCTTTCCTATCACGAGTGATCTCCATGCCAAGAATACGCTTTGCTGCACCCAAGTCTTTCATAGCAAAAGACTTGCTCAGATCTGACTTCAACTTGTCAATCTTTTTCTTATCTTTGCCAACAATAAGCATGTCATCAACATATAGCAAAAGAGTAAGAAAATCACCATCAACAAATTTTTGAATGAATACACAATGATCTGAAGTTGTCCTCTTGTACCCATGTTCCTTCATGAACGATTCAAACTTCTTGTACCATCTTCTTGGAGCTTGCTTCAAACCATATAGACTCTTCTTCAGCTTGCACACCATGTTCTCTTTGCCTTTGACTTCAAAACCCTCGGGTTGTGCCATATACACATCTTCCTCCAACTCACCGTGAAGAAATGATGTCTTGACATCTAGTTGTTCTATCTCAAGATCCAAACTAGCGGCTATTGCCAAGACAACCCGAATAGAAGAAAATCTCACCACCGGTGAGAAAATCTCGTCAAAGTCAACACCATTTCTCTGCTCATAACCCTTCACAACTAAGCGTGCTTTGTACCTTGGTTGTGAGTTACCATCTTCAGTCTTGATTCTATACACCCACTTGTTCTTCAGAACTTTCTGGTTCTCAGGCTTGTCAACCAAATCAAAAGTGTCATTCTCATCTAAAGAGCCAACCTCTTCTTTCATGGATTTCAACCACTTCGACTTTCAGGAACACCGAGAGCTTCTTCATAAGACTCTGGTTCACCTGCATCTGTGAGCATCACATACTCATGTGGTGGATACTTTGTTGAAGGTAATCTGGTCCTGCTGGATCTTCTCAACTCAGCTTCTGGTTGTTGTTGTTGCTGCACTTCTTGCTCAACATCACCCACTGGAACATCTTCATGAGCTTCATCTTCATTGCCATTACCATCAACATCATCATCATGTTGTTCAAGAGTAGGACAACTGGATTTGGATCCAAGGTCATATCATCTTGAAGCTTTGGCATCTCAATCTTCTCAAAGTCTTCAATTGTCTGGTCTTCAAGGAATACTGCATCCCTACTTCTGATAACCTTCTTCTCAAATGGATCCCAAAATCTGTAACCAAACTTCTCTGTTCCATAGCCTAGGAACACACACTGCTTTGCTTTGTCGTCAAGCTTTGATCTCTGATCTTTTGGGATATGAACAAATGACCTGCAACCAAACACTTTCAAGTGATCATAAGTAGGCTCTTTGTCTCTCCATACCTTTTCTGCTACTTCTCCATCTAGCGGTCTTGAAGGAGATCGATTGATCAAATACACAGCAGTATTCATTGCTTCACCCCAGAAATTCTTCTGCAACTTGGAATGAGATAACATGCACCTTATTCTCTCAAGAATAGTGCGGTTCATCCTCTCTGCAACACCATTATGTTGTGGAGTCTTCGGCACTGATTGTTCATGACGTATACCCATGCTCTTGAAATACACTTCAAGTGGCCCAATGTACTCTCCCCCGTTGTCAGAACGAAGGCACTTCAAGGTTCTACCTGTTTCTCTTTCCACCATGCTGTGAAACATCTTGAACACAGGAACAACATCATCTTTGGTCTTGATTGCATATGACCAAACCTTCCTTGAAGCATCATCTATGAAAGTAACAAAATAAACAGCACCACCAAGTGTTTTGACCCTTAAAGGTCCACATACATCAGAATGAACAAGATCAATAATACCAGAATTGCGCTTGGGTAAAGCTTTATGAAAGGAAACTCTAGTTTGTTTACCAACTAAACAATGAGTGCACTTACCCAATTGCATACCTTTGGCATTTGGCAAAACTTGTCGTTTGGTGAGGATTTGAATTCCCTTCTCACTAAGGTGACCAAGTCTTCTATGCCACAGCTCGGAGATTGAATCTTTGTCAACAGAATTCAACTCACCTTTCAACACCTTCACTTGTGTCTTGTACAATGTGACACACTTCTTGCCTCTTGCAATAACCATGGAGCCCTTGCTTAGCTTCCATTTTCCATCACCCAAGTGATTGTTGTACCCTTCATCATCTAACACTCCTGGTGACATTAGAATCAAACGAAGATCTGGTACATGTCGCACATTTATGAGAACCAACGTACAGCCAACACTGGTCTCAACCTTCACATCACCCATTCCTACAATTTTCGCAACACCACTGTTGCCCATTCTAACTGACCCAAAGTCACCAGCCTTGTAGGAGGTAAATACATCTTCATGAGGAGTAGCATGATAAGATGCACCTGAATCAACTATCCATTCTGAATCAGAACCTGCAAAACTAACACAAACATCATTACAATCTGAGAATACAATGATATCATCATTTGTCACAGTAGCTGCAACACCATTGTCTTGGTTATCTTTTCCTTTCCCCTTCTTGTGTTCTTTCTTCGGCTTCCTGCATTCATTTGAATAATGACCTCTCGTATGACAGTTCCAACATTCAACTTCCTTTCTGGACTTTGATTTACCCCTTGACTTGCTACGGCCAACTTGTCTTCTGTCTTTTCTTCTACCACGATTTTCTGTCACAAGAGCTTCTGAATGAGATGAGTCTAGTGACCTTCTTCTAACTTCTTCACTCAAAGAAACTGCTAGTTGCAACAGTCATGTTCAACTTCTTTTCTGGAGCAGAATAACTGAGACAATTCCTCAATGGCTCCCAACTGTATGGTAAAGTATTTAGCAACAAATAAGCTTGAACCTCTTCAGGAATTTTGAGGTCCATAGATGTAAGATGATTCATGATACCGTTCATTTCATTTAAATGTTGCGCCATTGAACTCCCTTCCTTGTAACATAGCTGTCCAAGATTTTTGAATAGAAGAGCTTTTTCACAAGGAGACTGCTGATCATATATCTCCTCTAACTTGGTCCACAAAGGATATGCTAGTGTCTCACTAGCCACATGATGAAAAATGCTATCATCAATCCACTGACAAATATAACCAACTTCTTTTCGATTAGTAACCTTCCAATCTTCTGCACTTGTCGCCTCAGGCCTTACTCCCTTACTCTCTATTGGACCATAGAGATCTTTACAATATAACCAGTCTTCCATCTTCGCCTTCCATATGACAAAGTTCTCACCGGTCAAATTGACCATTCTATTACTAGTGCTAGCTTCCGCCATTGCACAGGATTAGCTCAACCCAAAAGCTCTGATACCACTTGTTGGGGGAGGCTTACGAAATCCGAGCCGCTATGCGCAATACGAAACCTACACGAGCAATGAAACACAATGCGGAAATACACAAACTATGACGATATAGAAGCAATCACACAACACCGGCAATTACATGGAAAAACCCCTCCAAGGTGAAGGGTAAAAAACCATGGGCAAATGTTCCACTATAACAATAATGGGTTACACACAATTCTCCCAAATTTGGGGATAACAACAACCTTAAGGTGCCTATAGCACTTGGATATCAATTTGCCTAATTACACTCACCCCTAAGGATGGATCAACAATTCATTCATATATAATATGAGATTCACTATCAATTTGAGAATTAGAAGTGATTTGAGATACTTACTACTAGGGTTTGACAAACCCTAGATTTTTCCCCCTTTGAAGAGATGTGGAAATTGATCAATCAATTCTCCACCACAACAACCAAAAGATCCTTCAACAAGAACCCTTTCTTCTCCTCTTCAAGATGCTTCAATCTCACCAAAAATTGGTGGTTTAATCTCTCTACCTCACTCACTCTCTTTTCTTCTTCCTCTCTTTCTCTTTCTTCTTCAAAACAAGAAGAACAACCCGTGAGAATGAAAAACATTCTCCTGATGCCTTTTGTTAACAGAACACATTCACAAGGCATGTGTTAAGCTCATCCCTTAAAAAGTTAAGGTGATACCTCATTTGTTGGGCCATAAGGCAGTGACCCCAACAGAAATTTCATCCCAATTAACAATTTCTCAAATTATATAATTTAATGGCTTCATGTAATCCAACTTGATATGATATTAGCGAAAGAAAGTGTTCCAAAAAAAAGCCCCGATAACTGCTCCTCAAATAGTTTTTTTTTTTTTTTTTTGAACTCTCCTTTTTTTGAACTCTCCTTTTTTTTTGAACTCTCCTTTTTTGAACTCTCCTCAAATAGTTCTGATGGTTGTTTCAAGCAAAGACCCATGAATCCCTCTTTTTGATTCAGCATCAAACCCCTTCGGTGAATAAGATAAAACACAATACTGAAAATTTGTGGCCGTCGAGTCCAAAAACTCCATCCGGAGGCAAGGGACCGCAGGATGAGCCTCTTGGATCAATCCCATTCGTTCCTAGTGACATTATACGTTGAGTCTTTGACCGACCCATTTTTACTTCCCTGCCCTGCCCTTTATTCGGCCTCTATAAATTCCCTCATTCTTCTTCCCAAACTTCTGTTCTTCCCAAATAATCCAACCTAAAATAAAACTTCTTCAAATCTCCATTTAATCCATGGCTGCTGCACTACTTTCTTCTTCATTCGTCAATATCTGTGTCCTTTCTTCTTCATTCCTCGCTATCTCCATCTTTCTATTCATTCGTTTCTTATCATCTGCTTCTTCTGTTAACGCTGCTAGAACAGGAGTATAGTATCATCATCTTCTTCTATTAAGGCTGCCAGAACAGGAGTAAAATCATCATCTTCTTCTGTTAATGCTCATATAACACCGGCAATATTGAGTATAACACCGGCAATATTATCAGGTGGAATAACTGAAATCAAAGATGCGAAAACAAGTGACCAATTACAAGAACTAGGGAAATATTCAGTTGATCAGTATAATTTGAAATTCAAGGAAGGAGAAAAAGGAACTCAGGTATTCAAACAAGTTGTGAAAGCTAAGTCACAACTTGTTGCAGGGATGAACTACTTTTTGAAGGTTTCTGCGATTCAGAACGGAAAACCTCAATTGTTTGATGCTGTTGTTTATGTGAAAGCTGGGAAGGAACCTTCGACTTGTCTTGTTAGTTTTGATCCGTCGTTTGATTAAACTTAGAATCAGGGATTTTAGGGTTTGGATTTCATGTTTTTTTTTTTTTTTTCTTTTGGGATTATTGGGGATATGCCCCAAAATCGCCTGTCATCTTGGGGATATGCTTTAGGATTCTAATTTTCGGGAATATGCCCTAGCTGTCCAAAATTCCATCCAAAACCTTTAAGTAGTCAATATTCGCACACCCTTAAGATCACATATGCGAATTAAAAAACAAATATACGATATATTAACACCTTTACAAGGTTTGGGAACATATTCAAACGAAAAAATCTCGAAAAATTAGAGAGAAAGTTAAGACACATTTACGATAAATTGACTATTCAGACACATGTAAGTGTCTCAACAATCATACTTATGCGTTGTTTCTTGTGCTGTAGATATATGTTTTTAGGTTTATTTCATTCGTCTGTTTTGGGTTTTATTTGTGTATTTTGTTTTCTTTTTGTGGGTTTCTTCAAATTTGATTCAGTTTATTTGTTGTTGAAGTTGGTGCTCTATTTGTGTATGTTTAGATTTTGGAACTTTTCCCCATGGGTTTAGGCACCAAATGAGAACACTAGTTTGTGTCAAGGTTTAGACAACACAGTTGGTTGAGAATTTGTGTTCTCCTTTGGCCTTTGCTACTAAAAGTGATTTTACATTGTTGGTTAGGTTAAAGCTCCCTTCCCTTCAGTATTGCATAAGTGAGTAAGAAAGATCTTTGGATACTAACTTACAAATAGTTAAAGTTGGATAAGAGTTGAAGTATTTTGGATTCCGGCTTTCATACTAATTCTTATCTTAGTAGAGTTAGTTCGTGATTGGGGTTCAGGTTATGATTTGCTTTGCCGAATAGAAACACGCGAAAATCCTTGTAACCTATTCTTGTGGAACCGAAAAAGGAATTGGGATGTCGTAATTGGTGTTCTATGGGAAGTAATGTTGATTGATAATGTTACCTCTCCACTTTAGTGATGTTTTCATTTTTCCATATGAAATCCATACTTGCATTTGGATTTTCGCTTTTAGTTAAGTTCTGTGTTCCCAATGTTACCTGTACTTTGGTGGTGTTTTCATTTTTCATATTGAATTCCAAAAATGATTTTATGGGATATAGTCATCCTAAGAATGCTTGCTAATTGAAAGTTCTGTGAAGATTTTACATTGACAGAAACATATTAGGATTAGAATGTAATAGATTAGATATTATGTTATTTCCTTACTTAGCTTTATTCTCTCTTAACTGTGTAGTATTCTCAATTACTGTGAGATACTCAAGGATATTGTTTTGGTTATTTATTATGGAATGAAAGCAGGGAAAGCGCTCACGGGAGTTTAACCATTCTCCAAGATGGTATCACCCTAAAATCGATCCATCGCTCCCTCTCCTCTTTCTAACCAAAATCAATGGCGGGTGAAAAGAAACCAATACATCCAGCGTTTGCTGTTAACAACATCAAAACCCTTATTCCCATTCTCCTGGACATCAAACAGGATGAGTATTCTTCTTGGGTTTTCTTATTTGAGCTTCATCTTCAATCTCACAGCCTTCTCTTTCTCATTGACGGTACTGCAACACCTAAGGATCTTGATAAAGATACCGTGACACAACTTGATGCTCTTTGTAGACAGTGGATGTTCTCTACCATGGCCAAAGACCTCATGCTCACAGTTCTAAAATCAGGCAAGACTGTAAAAGAAATCTGGGATCATCTTAAGAAGCTCTTTCAAGACAATAAAGGAAGCTGAGCCGCAAACCTTGAAAGTAAGTTCGTTAATCTCAAATTCACTGATTGCACTAGTGTTGATGATTACTGTGATAAATTGAAATCGTTATCCGATCGTTTACGTGACCTTGAGTTCCCCATGGACGACAAGAGATTGGTTATCCAACTCGTCAATGGTCTTCCGGAGGAATACAATACTGTTGCCTCCTTTATTCAGCAATCTATGCCCAGTTTTGATACTGCCCGGATCTCGGCTAAGAACGGAAGAAATTCGCCGCTCTCAAAGAAACCCTACCATCTCCTCCAACAGCGCTGGCTGCTGCTGCTGTGAACCGCACTGTCGGCGTTCAAAAAGAGATCCAACAACAATGGACGGCGTGGTCCTCGTCCTCCATCCAGCAGCAACGAGTCAACACATGGTGCAGCGACCAACCACCTCTTCTGCCGACGCCAACCATGTTTAACACTGCCGGCTATCCTCGGTTTCCCAACTACTATCCTCCCTGGCAGCCATACTGGCCGGTACCACCCTGTCCGTACCCCACAGCTCCCGCATGGCAATCTTCCTTTTCAGCTCGTCGACCGCATAACAACAACAGCCTTCCACAACAACAGCGTATGCAACGTGGTAAGTCACCTGGATTGGGTCGCGGTCAAGCTTATTTCACTCCTACTACTGAAACTCTCCACCCAGAGGACATTGCCGAAGCTTATAGCTCCATGAGTCTCCAATCACCTGATGATGACTTTTACATGGACACCGGTGCCACTGCACATCTTACTGCAGATCAAGGTACGCTACATACGGTCTCAAACTCTAGTAATGTTCGTTCTATTCTAGTTGGCAATGGCAATAGCATTCCAGTTACGGCTAGCGGTACTAAGTTTATACACCTTCCATCTCGTCTCCTTCACCTTAAAGATACTCTTGTTGCCCCAGATATTATTAAAAACTTAGTATCTGTTCGTAAATTCACCACTGATAATCATGTTTCCGTCGAGTTTGACCCATCTGGTTTCTCTGTGAAGGATATGATGTCGAAGAAGACTATCCTTCGATGTGACAGCTCTGGAGAACTATATCCGATCACCAAGCCTGTCGTCTATCCTCCTTCTACATCCCTGCCTCAACCTATTTCTCTTGCCGTTTGTTCGTCCGATGTTTGGCATAATCGTCTTGGACATCCTGGAAAAGCCATCTTAGATGTTCTTCGCACCAAAAGTTTTATTTCATGCAATAAAAATTCTTGCTCTAAACTATGTCATTCTTGTCAAATTAGCAAACATGTTAGACTACCTTTTTCTGAATCTACTTCCAAAACTTGTGCTCCTTTTGATATTATTCATAGCGACTTGTGGACATGTCCATTACATGTTGAAACGGGTTATCATTATTACTTGATATTATTGGATGATTTTACAAATTATCTGTGGGTGTATCCGTTAAAATTCAAATCTCAAGTTTACACCAAATTTTTGGAGTTTCATTCTTTTGTTAAAACACAGTTTGAGCGTGATATCAAAAGTTTTCAATGTGATTTGGGTCGTGAGTTTGATAACTCCTCTTTCCATAATTTTGCTCATACAAATGGTTTTGTTTTTAGATTCTCATGTCCTCAAACTTCCTCTCAAAATGGCAAAGCTGAGCGTATGATTCGTCGAGTCAACGATATTACTCGTACTCTTATGACTCACGCATCCATTCCCTCCAAATACTGGGCCGACTCTCTTAATATGGCTGTCTACCTACACAATATTCTTCCCACCAAAATTCTTTTTTTTCGCTATCCTGTTTTTGCTCTCTATGGTCTCCAACCTACATACGATCACCTTCGTATTTTTGGATGTCTTTGTTACCCCAATCTCTCCTCCACTACACCTCACAAACTTGCTCCTCGCTCTACAAAATGTGTTTTTCTTGGTTTTCCTATCAATCATCGTGGTTATCGTTGTCTTGATCTCTCCACTCATAAAATCATCATATCTCGTCACGTTACCTTTGACGAAACTGTTTTTCCTTTCGCCACCTCCACTCCCGCCAGTTGTGCACAATCTGATTCTCCTCTCTCTCCAATCCACCATCATCTAGTCGACAGGCTCTCTTACCCGTCAGCAACCCCATCTGTCCCTCCCAATGATACCAACAACGCCTACACCCCTCCACACAGGCGTACATCTACAGCACCCACCTCTTCTTCCGCTACTACTTCACTCGAACAACCTACTCCCTATACTCCTCCTCACAGGCGTACAAACACAACGCCAATTTCTCCCTCCGCTACTGTATCTTCTACTCCATCTACCTCTCCAGATCCCACTTCAGTTCCACCTTCTACTGTCACGACCCCTTCTGTCCTGCCTCCTACTCGTCCGGTCACTAGGGCATCTCGTGGTATATTTTTCCCCAAACACAAACTTAATCTTCATGTCCAGTCCAAGTACAAAATCTGTCCCTTACCCCGGTCTCACCTATATGCTCTTAGGGACCCTAACTGGAATGCGGCCATGCTAGATGAATATAATGCAATGTTGAAAACACATACTTGGGAGCTAGTTCCACGACCACGAGATGCACATGTTATTCGGTCGATGTGGCTCTTTCGCCACAATTTTCATGCCGACGGTTCACTACAGCGTCACAAGGCTCGCCTAGTTGCGAATGGCAAATCCCAACAGATTGGTGTGGACTGTTTTGAAACGTTTAGTCCGGTTGTCAAACCGGCTACCATTCGTCTTTGTGCTTACGATTGCGGCTTCTCGTTCTTGGCCTATACATCAGCTAGATGTCAAGAATGCTTTTCTACACGGGGATTTAACGAGGACGGTGTACATGCATCAGCCTCCGGGTTTTGTTGATCCGTTCATCCTGATTACGTTTGTCGACTCAAATGCGTCGTCGTTATATGGTCTTAAGCAGGCGCCTCGTGCATGGTTTCAGCGTTTTGCCAAGTTTATTACAAATTGTGGTTTTAAGGGTAGTGTGTGTGATCCATCTCTGTTCGTCTACCATTCTGGATCTGAGACAGCATACCTACTCCTCTATGTTGATGATATTATTTTAACAGCCAATACGGATAAACTTCTTGGCCATTTTATTACTTTGATGAAACAAGAGTTCTCCATGACTGACCTTGGACCACTGCATCATTTTTTGGGCATCTCTGTTCGTCGCACCTCTTCAGGACTCTACCTGTCTCAGTCTGTTTACACAAAGGATATTATTGCACGTGCGCCCATGACACAATGCAATCCCGTGGCTACACCTGTTGACACTCAATCAAAACTTAGTGCAACGTCTGGTCCGTTAATAGAGGATACTACCTTATACCAAAGCCTTGCTTGGAGCGCTTGATGTACCTCACTTTCACCCGGGCCGGACATCACTTATCTTTATTCAACATGTATGTTTGTTTATGCATGCTCCCAGGGAACCTCACATGCATGCCCTTAAGAGGATTCTTCGTTACCTTCAGGGTACCCTGGATCATGGTTTGTTTCATCTGCTACTACTATTCTTTGGATTAACTGCGTATTCGATGCCGATTGGGCGGGTTGTCCGGATTCTCGCTTCGTTCTACTTCTCAGCTCTTTGCATTTTTTTGGGTGACAACCTAGTTTCCTGGTCTTCAAAGCGCCAAGCTCATCTCTCGCTCAAGTCTTTTGAAGCGAATATCGGGGAGTGGCAAATGCGATTCTGAAAACTACTTGGCCGAATTTACTTCTCGAGCTCCACCTCCCTCTCGACGTGCCACTATTGTATATTGTGATAATGTCGGTGCAGTCTATATGTCCAGTGACCACTGTTCAGCATCGAGCGCACAAACATGTGGAAATTGACATACATTTTGTTCGTGATCGCGTTCGTATTGGTGAAATTCATGTTCTGCACATCCCTTCGGAAAATCAATATGCTGATATATTTACCAAGGGCCTTCCACGACAGCTATTTACTCGTTTCCGTACTAGTCTGAGCGTTTGTTCTTCTCCCGCTCTGACTAAGGGGGTGTAATAGATTAGATATTATGTTATTTCCTTACTTAGCTTTATTCTCTCTTAACTGTGTAGTATTCTCAATTACTGTGAGATACTCAAGGATATTGTTTTGGTTATTTATTATGGAATGAAAGCAGGGAAAGCGCTCACGGGAGTTTAACCATTCTCCAAGAGAATGAATAGTTTTACAATAGTTGTTCATTTCCTGCAGTCGAGCATTGATTTGCTTGGTTGGCCTTAGGAGTTTATCATACATCGACTTGAAAATAGTGTTGGCCAGAGCTGGATAGTACCTGTCCATCTAGGAAATCAATTCACCATGCATTACCAAAGAAGAGCCCGATTCCCTTTGTTAGCATAAGAGACTTTCTGGATTCCCTTCAGTGCTCCATTGGAGTCTAAATCTGATTCACTTGGTTAGAGCACTATATCCTTCTCTTGCTATTCGACTTGGAGGGTTGATTTTTGTTGTGTCACCGAAGCGGTAGTAACACTTGAGAATCAATACGGCTGTATTCTTTCGACTCTTAAGAAGTATATTCTTTGGTTTCCCTCTAAGTTTGTCTTTATCCTTCATCACACAATTTTTAAGCTAGTTCTTTTTTCTTTTTCCTTCAAATTCTCATTTGTTCTATGGTAGTTTGTGTTTCCAATTTTTAGATTTCCCGTCAGAGGTTTGTATAATTGAACTTTCGATTACACAGGTTCCGTTCTGATGCTGAGAGGAAAGAGAAGACCTCTAGTAGCTTTAGCCTCCGGTGAAAATTATTCTCTCGGTGGTTCTGTTGAGTCTTCTTTTAACGCTGCGGAAGACCTGCATGAAGATGTCCTCCTCCTCCGTCTGTGCAGCCTACTACAGCCCCATGTCCTCCTCGGAACAAGTCCAAGAAAAGAATTATGAAAGAGAACAGCCTTATTGTTTGTCATTTTAATTTAAGGATGTAGAAACACCACCCTGAGTAGCATTAACTCAGTTAAATGTACTTGGATAACTCCCATGAAAATTTGTTGATTTTCATACAGGAATTCATTATATTTTCAGCAGAGAGGCAACTCGAGATATTACCTGAGTAGCATTTACTCAGTTAAATGACCCGAACCCAGTATATGACATAAGGGGGATGACATTGACTGCCTTCTTCTTAGGCTCCTTGTTCAGCCTCCAGTGCACATGGTAAAAATGAGCCGAAATGGTGATTTACCAGAGATAGGGGTTGCCCTTATCTGTCAAACAAGAGTACCATAGTAAAGTAAAACTCGGGGGGTGTAATTATTCTAAAGGGTAAAACCCTAACCCTTAAAAGGATCCAAACGCAAATGGGAAGCCAAAACTGTTCACACAAAGAAAATCCCTATTAGGTACCCTCTATTCTGCGCCTCCAGATATGAAGTTCTAGTAGAAATTTTCTGAGATGATTTGTAAAGGAAGAAGATGAAGAAACAAGAAGATATGGAAGAAGAAGAAGAAAAGTTAATCAATCTGACCCTTCAAATACAAATACTGAATCACAAGAAGAAAATAAGAAGAAGAAGTGGTATGATTTGGGTAATCCGTATGAGCAGACTCGGAAACAAGGTTTTCATTAGGATTTGCATACAAAACTGGTAATTAGTGCCTGTTTGGAAGGGTACAGATTTCAATTTCATTATACGTACGGTGATTCTTATTAAATAATCTAGGCTCTTGTTGTTATTTGATTCTGTATCTTCGTTCTGTTGTGAATTGCTTTTTTATTATATGTTGGTAGTCATGATCATGTCTGAACAAGTAAATGACATCTCAAAATGAAAAGTATGGTATCTCAATGTTGTAATGAATCTTGTCTGCAAGCTGGGGTTGTCATTGTTGAGATGCATAACTTTAGGCTGCTAATTAAGTGTTATAAGGCGATTAGTTGTCATGATTATGACGAAGTTTCTGAAAGAGAATCTTGAAAAAGCTGGTTGCGGTTTTGTGGAAATTTTTCCCAACAAAATAAGAAACACGCCGTTGCCACTATACTACAACGACCTTGTTGTCGTTGTTTTAAATTGGTAGACTTTTATCGCAGGAAACGAAAATTTGTCAAGTAAACTGCCGCATGGTGCGGCCTTTGATTACCAACTGAAATTCCACTGCAAAAAAGTTCTTTAGTGAGTTTCCATGCCTAGCACTAATTCCCTTTAAACTTGTTTGACTTGAAAGAAAGAATTTTGTTATTTACTAACTTTTAGAACTTCCAATGAGTTTTTGGATGGATTTAGGAAAAACACCAACTTGTTGTCAACATATTGAAGATGGAACTGAACCTGATAGTTGATTGTGTTGTTATCATTGTGACCATTACTACACAATTTTTTTCTCACTGTGAGCATTGAGAAAACTATTATGCTATAATTATGTAATTCCTCGTCTCGGTCACATATATAGCGATACTTCACTATTTTGCTTGTTACAAAGATGAAGAGGAAAATATTGTTCAAAAAGTAAAATAAAGAGAAAACTACACAACTCCTCAATGAACGTATGTTTTTGCTCATTCGAAATCTCCGTTGCCTGTAATTCTCTTCTTTTAAGCTTTCCTTCTACTTGATTCTTTGAGAGGCATTCCATTACAATAAACAAGATAACCCAATGAGAGTAATGAGACCTAATAATATAAACAATATCTCCAATTCATGATTCACCTCATCAGCAGCTTGCCATAGTAATAGTACAAGAATAGAAGGCGGTTTTTCGTTATGATCCAATGTAGTACTACTAATATTTTCATCTATTCTTTCCTTGTACAGATTAAAACTCCCTCCTGAATCCAATGTAGCTCTATATATATGAACCTCCTCCTCCTCCTTCACAATACCTCCTTCTTCTTGTTGTTGATTCTGGTTTCGGTAAAGATATTTAAGTACTACATCATGAGAATCAACAATGTATAAGTTACTAGTAGTGTCCAAGTTCAACGTTAGTGGACTACTTACTGAACCCCAATCTCATCTGACACTACCTTCAAAATCTCTTCAGTTCGATAACCCCGATGAAGAGAATCCATATTGTATATAGCAACAAAACCATCCGTCTGTCTAACTGATAACATGTAATTACCAGAGATTAGATCGATTCCAGCTTTTAACTTTTGACCTCCCAGAATTGTATCAGTCGGATGGTCAAAACATTCCCAAACAATTTGAGATTCCAAACCATACAATACGAAGTTGCCATCATCTTGCATCTTTGCATATGCAGCTGGTTCAGGTACGTCGGGTAACAAGAGATAATCTTTATTATCTGGTATTATACGTAGTACTAACTTTCCTTGGTCAGTGAAGATAATCGAAGACGGTTTGTGCAGTAGAAGATCGTTACGGTTAGCGGTCCAAACTAGAGTTTTTTGGGGTGATTTAACAAACCATGTACCAACAACATACCGATCACAAAAATTGTACGAGGAACGTGTACATGGTAACTGGTAGAAACCGAAAGCAATGTTACCCGAGGGAGAAAGCCAATAAGGACTAGTATCATTAGAAGAAAGACATGAACCTCTTGTAATGTTGCTGACCAAAGTATCATTCTTGTAAGTAGAGAGGGATGAACATGTTGCTATGTTACTGAACAGAGTATCACTCAAAGAAAATAATTCAACAACTAGTACAAGTAAAAAGGACAAGGAGAGAATCACCAGTAGAAACTTCATGTCTTGACGAAAGAAAAACCAGAGGGTCAGATTTTTGGGTCGGAAGTACAATTTAGATTGTTTGTGGTTATATGTAGGCAGTCATCACTTAATTCCTTGTATAGTTTCAAAAGTAATGTACAAGTTTGGAACTCTAAAAAGGAAATCAAAGCTGAATTAGGAAACATAACAGCAAGACGAGAAGTGTTTATATGGTTTTTTTTCTTACAGCGCCATTTTTACTCAAACTTGTAAATGGCGGAGGTACAACAAAAAATGTCCCACTAACAATCTGTGGGAAATATCACAATCCACGTTTCTAAGTGCAATATTTAGTTGCCAAGTTAGAAAATGTCAAAATGACGTCTAATAGGGTAGAAACAAGATGGGAAATTCCAAAACCAGGATTCCAAAAGATCAATTTTGATGCTTCTTTTCTTAAAGATGATAAATCTATGGGCATTGGACTGATTATGGTTGATGATGCAGGTAATGTTGCAGGAGCTTGGAGTAAGAAGGGAATAGCTGCTGATGAAGAGCAAGCTGAGGCACTGGAAGCATATGAAGCTATAAAATGTGCAAGACAAGCCAATGTTCAGCAACTTCAAATTGAAGGGGATTCTATTAATGTAGTAAAAGCAATAAAAGGTGCCATAGGCACTGTAGGATGGAAAAATAATCCCATCATTTTAGACTGTTTAGATTTACCTAAAAAAAATTCAAATTGGGAATGCACTTATGAGCTAAGGAGTACTAATTTAGTGGCAGATACACTAGCCAAAGATGGTAGAATTAGTAGCAATGATATAGATTGGGGAACTGATCTGCCTATATGGCTAAGAAATCTCGTTAATGAGAAACTCTGTACTCAAATTTTAGAGACATGTTTTTGGGCATACCAAAAAATTACCGGGCATACTAAAGGTTCGGCTCACAACTTGTGAGCCGAACCTAGACAAAATGTATGCCCAATAATTTTTTAGTATGCCCAAAAACAACCCTCAAATTCTAAGTTAAAGAAATAATATTTTTCTTTCCTACTAGGTATCACCGGGGCCTTACGGCCCTGGCTCAACCTCTCATGTTAGACTTAAGTGGATATATTTTATGTCTTTGTAACAATACATTAAGAAACATTATAACTTAGTTAATGTATCCAAATTTTTTAAAAATACCATAACTTAGTCAATTATAAAATTGATAACTTATATCATTCTAGGGTACCACATCAGTACTAATAGAATCAGTTTATATTTAGGCACAAAACGTCAATAAAAATGTATCTCGAAAAATTTACGAATCACTTGATTTAATTTCATCAATATTTATCCCTAGTTAGTTTTAAATACAATAATCGTTACTGAAGACATAATCTATGTTGCATGGATGTGGATCCTTTTTTCGTCTCTGTAAACATTGTTCTCAGATATTTTTGTGGGAATCTTAAACATTGGATCTATTGTAAGACCTCCGACCAAAAGAAGTGAAGCAATCCCAAACGAAGCAGCAGTTAGAACTATGTCCCCATCTCGCGGGAAGCTTGACGCCATTGTGTTTTGTAAAAATATTTTACCGCATCCCTGCACTTACATTGAGAAAAAGTATTTTATCATCACCATATCCTACAAAACCAATCACGACGTTATACACTGACTATTGACCCGAATTCAACTTCTTAATACTTCCATTGACATCGGAATCATCCACTGCGAGTTGAAGGTACTAATACTCCGACATGACTTGTCACCAACAACATCCATACTATCCAATTTTAAGTATCTTCGAAATCTTCAAGAAACTTGCCAAATTCACGGAGTTGTTCCTCCAAAATGAAGTACCAACTCATCATTAGGCCTTTAAGTGTTATATTTCATGTGCAATTTAAAATGTTGACCATGTCATATGTTTAGTTCAATTTTTTACAAACAAAATGACAGACTGAATTGGCTACAATCACAAAGAAAAAGTTTTCTTAGCTGGATTCCAACATCAATGGTGCCCCTTGTAGACACTAAAATCATTCATGCTCATCTTCTAAAATTCCAAGGGCAATGCATGCTGCTTTGAATATCTTTGTGGAATTTTCGATACATGCGATAGCTTATCCCGATTATTCTTAAGATACATGCGGTAATGTTCAGTTGATTCCCAAGCATCAACCAAGTACCCTTGAAATAGTTTTATTTTGCTCTCAAGATGATAGAATACTTGTTCGTAATGCCGAAAATCATTTTGTAGTATGTTTTCATGTGCGCCGATCCAATCACGCTTCATATCGGATTCCAACTCAAATTGTCGTATGGAAAATTCAGAACTTAATGCAGGGGAAAGTAAGCATTTTCATATTACGAAATACGATTAAATCGATTATCTTCCCTCAAATAAGGTATAATACATCGCTCGATAAGTACCTCAGAACCCTGGCCGAATATTATAATCGAAACTTCATCTTCCATTGGAAAATTGTAGTGCCTTTCATCTGTAGGGTCTTGTAGTGAAGGATAACTTTAACAACCTTTTGGTGGGAATAACATTACTCAAAGTCTTGTGTTCCTGGGAATACCTAGTGAAAAATACATTATGATGTGAGAGAGTATTTGAATTTTTCTAAGAACATCTTTATCCAGCTGGGTATTTTTTTTCACACGGCCATCTAAAGCTTGATTAGGATCATATACAAACATCTCTAAATAGAATGGGTCTTCTCCCTAGCTGCATATTAATTCTCCATTCATGTGCCTAACTTCTCTGTGCGTTGAAAATCCTTTCAGACCATTACTCTCCTGAGATATCTTATGCTATTTGCAACGAAGACTGGTAAAAGTATATGAGATTATATTCTTATATGTTGTACCAGAATAACCTTGACTGTGCATCATCACCGTCTTATAGATATATCAATGCCTAGTGGTTCAAGTAACATAGGTAGTATTGCTTTTCTTTTGTGGCAACATTTTCCAAATTTTTAGATTCTTTTTGAATTATATGTACAACCTCACATCGGTCCAATGTATCGCTCCCCATAGTTAACATTTAATAATCCATTTTTCCAAGATATTGTGGAACAAATAAATGTAAATTGACTTTTCGAGTTATAATGTTTTTTTTACCAATGTCATAATTCCTCATCTTCTGACATACCACAAAATTCATCTGAATCATCCAATGCAAAATCTTCAAGACAATTGATCTGGTACATAATATTAGATATCTATATAGTCCATGCCATATGCATATAGATGAACGTAAGAAAGTACAAAGCTAAGAAATAGTTCAGGAGTGAGGCTACGTTTGGCTATACATTGAACCCAAAATACTAATTAATAAATGAATCCACAATTGACATGCCAAGTCAATAATCACATTTCCGTAATGCTTGGATTCATTAGTACATCGGTCTACTATCAAATAATATCTTATAATATCTTCGGTCTATGGGCGGGCTCAACCTTTTTAGAGTTTTGTTTATTGTTTCATTTGGTTGGTCGGTCGATCAGTATCTTCCCATTCAATTTTAGTTTTTCGATAATATCGAGCATATTTCGTTAGTCGGGTTATAGCAAAACGGCCCAATATTTAGTCGGTCGTGTCATATTATAGTGTGTTAGTTATTCCGATCTCAAGTATCTTGTTTAATTAGTTAGATCATAGTAGCCGAATAAGGCCGGGGACTACGGTCCCGCGGTGGATAAAATTTAAAAAGCGGATGTAGGGCCCACATTAAAATTATTATGGCAGATGTAGTGCCCACATTAAAATTAGTGTGTTAGTTGGTCATGTCTATCATAGTTGGGAGAATATTTAGTTAGTCGAAGTCATATCGTAACGGTACCAAAATTTAGTTGGTCGTTTATATTATAGTGGATTATAGTTACTCTTGTTCACAATAGATTGTTTAATTAATTGGATCATAGTAGTCGGATAGGCCGGGGACTAAGGCTCAGCCGGCGGATAAATATTTAAAGGCAAATGTAATGCCCACATTATAATTAGTGTGTTTGTTGGTCCTGCCTATAATAGTCGGGGAGCGTATTTAGTTAGTCGGTCATAAAAAGAATGGTCCCAAAATTTAGTTGGTCATGTAATATTATAATGTGTTAGTTATTCTAGTCATAGTAACTTGTTTAATTAGTTGGATCATAGTAGCCGGATAGGCCCGAGTATTTAGTAGATCGTATCATAATATAATGTGTTAGTTAGTCTGGTCACAGTAGCGTGTATAATTAATTGGATCATAGTATCCGGATAAAGCCGGGGCCATGGAGAAAATTTAAAGGAAGATATAGTGCCCACATATTTAGATGGTCATATCATGTTACAATGTGCTAGCTAGTCGGGTCACAATAACAAGTATAATTATTTGGATCATATTAGTTGTATCATAAGCCCCGACCGATGTAAAATATTTAAAGACAGATGTAATGCTCACATTAAAATTATTGTGTTAGTTGGTCCTGTCTATAATAGTCGAGAATATATTTAGTTAGTCGGGTCATAGCAGAATGGTCACAATATTTAGTTGATCGTGTCATATTAAATTTGTAAGCTATTAGGTTCATGTAAGCGTGTTTAATTAGTTGGATCATAGTACCCGGATAGGGACGAGCCTTTTAGCCCCGGCCATGGCCCCTTAAACTCTCTGAAATTGATATTTATCTTTAAAGTCAGGCGTTTTCAATTAGAAAATTAAGTTAGATTAGAAAATCTAATTAAGAAAGTTAGTCATGACATACGTGCCCTAGTGTTTTGTTGGTTATGCCAAACTAGCCGGAATTTACGGCCCCCGCCTTATCCCCTTAAATTCTTTTTGAAATTATATTCTAGTATAAGCGTTTGGAGCTCTCCACAGTGTGTAGTTTAAGGAAAAATATGAAAATAGAAAATGCACCTCGTATAGCTTTGATACAGAAGCCCACCTAGCACTTATTCCTCCCACATATATACACACCGTTTTTCCCATCTTTTAGTCTTTGTCTTGATCAATTTACGCATTCAAGAAACGTTATGATTAGTAGTAGCTCTATCTGGTTACTATTGTTTACTATTGTCCGCAAGATTTAATAATTTAAAGACGTTAATGCTCGCAAGTTTAGTTGTCATCCAAGGTATATCACATTTAAACCGGCTAACAGAATTTTCTTTAATTTAGTTAGCAGGGTAACATGGTCGTGATTATGTTATGTTAAGAAACTTAGGATTAGTTGGGGACGGTTAAGTGATTTTCTTAAGGTTAGATATAGTTGGCCAGAGCCGTCCAAAATGTAGAATATAGGGAAATAGATGCACACAGTCATAAAACATGTACTGCATTACGCAATTCCTTTTTGACTCTATGAACAGTTCTATTAACAATAGCATTTATCGTTAATAAAAATGTCTATCGGAGAGGTCCCAGCTAGATTGATGCATACAAAATCATGCGAAAGGGTAAATGTCTCGTTCACATTGCAGAAAAAAAAAGATTGAAATTTATAAATTAGCGTATTAATCTCTTTTTTTGATCTCTTTATCTCTGATCACTCTTCACTTTTTTTTCACTATGGTCATGGTTATGATCGTATGTGGATGTCGATCCTTCACTTTCTCCATATCCTTTATTCTCTTCTTCTTCTTCTTTTAGATCATGAAGAGACAGAACCTCCGAAGGGTCGACGCTTATTTGATTATCGTCTCATATTTCATCACCACGTTGTTGGTTTCGTCGAGGCATGACTACTCCAATATACTAACTAAAATCCAAGGACAAAAAAATCATTGAGAGTTTCAGGAAACACCTAGACAAAACCCGGAGACAAATGCATAAAATGGGCACTGTGATCAACAAAGAAACAAAGAGAAAGATAGAGACATTAGAACAGGAGAAAGTGCAATGATGAGGAAAAGAGTTGCAGACACTCTACATACCTGGGATAAGCTGAAACTATCTAGCATATTTTTAACCAATAACAATGGCATAATCAACTTAAAGGTGGAACATGTTGCTTATTTTTTCCGGGAATTTGTTGCTAAGTTATGTGATTTCAATTCGGATGGTATTTCGGTTGCGTAGTTAGGAAGTCTATCGACATATATTTTTTATTTAGGTACACAGTTAGCTAGAGCCGGCAAAGAGTCAAGAATAAAAATTAGTTGGGCGGAGAAGGGATTAGCGGTCCAGCCGAGAATATCTCAAGTCAAAAAATTACGATATATGTATGCGTGTTTAAAAACAAATCCATGCTTAGATCCCTGATTTCGATCACATATATGTATGCATGTTTTTTAATTCAAATGGCATCACCATCTTGTTTGGAAGATGGAGAAGTAAAATCTTGATTATCTTTTTTTAGTCTAATCCTAAGCAATCTCCTAAACATGGCATCACGGGTTCCCCCCTCAAAATCTAATAATCAATATACGAACGCATATATGTTACATTACCTAGACATATTTTTTCTTTTTACTTAAAATTATCTAGAGGTTTGCATTGGTACACATTTCTTTAAGTCCCCAAAAAACATCTTTACTCGCAGGATTTGCTGCAAGAGATGCAACAGAAAAATCACATACTTAAGTTTGGTTTGACTATTTATGACAATACTTTTTTGATTTTTACGTGCCTAAACTTTTTCGGTTGCAACGCAAATGTGCTAGCTTAGTTATCCTAATATACAGGGAGGAATTGAGTTTATTTCCGATACCATATTTCAATATATTCAAGCCTAATACACACCTTGTTTTGGATGCTAACGAAGAAAATATATCGCCATTAGAAACTTTGCAGAAGCTTAGGGGATCGGAGAAGCACATCTTGACCGAAACAAATGCATTTTTTGTTGTGTGACTATACCTGGATTTCTGAATAAGAAAAATGCAGAAGATTGTAACCATGAATCAACATTGACTTAAGGTTGCAAAATACAATGACAAAAGAGAATAAGGAAAGGGAAACGGTAAGATGTCCTTAATTAAGAAACTTTGTCTCTTCCGGTTTATCCCTCGATCTTCCCGTTTGTCTCTCACCTATAGATTGAATACAATTAATTATTGTATAACTAAATGGAATTATGAGACTCGTTGGCTGAATATAATAAGATATATGGAAAAAATAAACAATCATAGGATTCAAGATCGGGTTTACACCTGAATTTCGCGCCAGAGTTTCGAGAGAGTTGAGCATCAACTGAAAAATCAAAGAAACAAAACAATCAGGATATAAAATCAGTAAGTAAAACTCTCAAAGAACCAACACCATAAGAAAGAAACCGAGATAAGATTCCCAATTATAAGATTGTAAATCAAATCCAGTTCGAAATAGATTGGTATAATTAGGGAAACACGTAGAAGGAGAAACTAATTAAACACACATAGGGTTAGTTAGGGCGTTATAATGAAGTAGGATTGAAACACGGAATTGAGATACCAATTTTAACCTCAGATTAGGGCTTAAAATAAATCAAATCTAGGAGATTGTGCCTAGGGTTAGAATTCTTACCCAATTTTCAAACTTCTCATCACTGTGCTTCAGAGAAAACACACCTTCTTTTTCTCTCGGTAAGCGTGGTTGTTGTTAGGAAAACTTGGTGATAGAGAAGTAGAGTTTTCGTTTAGGAATAAATTATTAAAAAAACACTTGGAAAGGTATTTAATGTTTTCGACACTGGAAATTTATGGTAATTGTATTTACGGTAAAAATCGAGAGTATGTGATAGTGGTGACTCCTTCGTAGCCGTCTAATGACTTTCCAATCCGTAGCATCCCGACCTTCGGATCGGGCCTAAATTAAACGTCGTCCGTCTGATAGCTTTAGTCATCATGGACATAAACCTCATACCTTTTTATAACAATGATTAAAAAAAAGTCTAGGCCACTTGGGCATCAAATTGTTGGCCCAAAATATTCAATTTTTCTAGGCTTGGGCCACTATAGCTATAAAATGAATATTTCATTCTCTTCTACGAACAAAGTCTTCAGAGATGAACAAGAATCTACATCATTTATTCTCAGGATTTGTAACTAGGTATTTATCGCTAAATGCTGTGAATTAACTTGTTATTGATTGATTTGTTATGAGAAATTTTAGATAATGTATTAGGGTTTGTTTGAGATTAGTAGTTTACTAAATTTATATACACTACTAATATGTATAGTCATAATCTTCTTCTTTTCACCATTGTAGGAGAAGTTTTGAGTCTTATGTGAGCAAAGCGTAAGATATTAGCAAAACTTTGGGTGTCTTGGTGAAAATGGGAAACTAAAATTGATTACCTTCAATTCTCCAATTAATGATAGTATTGCTTCTTTTTTATGCCAAGCGTGACAAGTGGATGCTCTCCGATATTTAATTCTTGGTTCCGAGTTAACTTAGCTTTTATAAAATTAATATATCCAAAAGTTGTTTGTGTGGTGCTGCTCTTGACGATGAAGATTTTGCTAATATGTCGGTGGTAAAAGATCTAATTTTCCTAGTGTTAGCCTTAGTCTATGGTCTACCATTAGGTGACAAAATTAATGAACACTCAAAAGTGGGAGAAGATTATCGAGTCTTGTTCTCCTAGACTTCCTTCTTGGAATCAGAGGCGGAGGCAGTTAAGCAAGGGTGAATAGGATCTCAAGCCTAAATTTTATGACATTTTGGAATCCTAAACCTATTTTTACTATCTTGCAACCCCTAGAAATATTTTGCTTCCTCTTAATGGAGTTTCAGGTTCCGTCCCTATTTGGAATTGAAAAACAATATATAATGAGACGAGGTAAATTGACCCTTATTAAAATTATTTTGGATGGATTTCCTATATGCCACCTATCAATCTCTCTTGTAGCTTGCCCTATCACAAATAAACTTGATAAATAAGTAAGAACTTTCCTTTCGGGCAACGGTGTTAACAAGAGTAAGATCCATAATATTAGATGGTCTATGGTGGTGAAATCCAAGAAAAACGGTGGTCTCGGTATTCAAGTCTGACCATATATGAATCCAGCTAGCGCTTTTAAAAATGTGATGGTGGAGATTGGGTACCAAATAGGAAGCTCTTCGGATAAAGATTATTGTGGAAAAACTTGGTGAAACTTTAATCGTTTGAAAAATTCTTCAATTCAAAGGCCCCAAGAATGGCAGTTTGTGGTGGAATTCTTATCATGAACTCGAAGTGGGTTCCAACGTATGTCCATTTAGGTCAATTAACTTAACCTTAACATGGCTTGTTTTTTTCCCGAAGTGGAACGTTATATTAAAATAAAAATTTCACAGAAAGTGAAAACAGTTCCAAGAATAGACATTACATAAGTATAAGTGTCTCCCAGTTGCTCCATACAAGGGAGGTACTAAAAAAATTAAAAGTATCTTCCTCAGTAGACCAAAGAACAACCAAGTACTTGACATTGTCGATTAACTCAGCCGTGCTTTTCTTCCTTCCACCGAAAACTCTCCCGTTTCTTTCATTCCATAGAGTCCAACAGATAGCGTAGTGAATTATCTTCCACACATTTCTTCCACGTCCCCTCAAAACATTCACAGTCCAAGCATCAAACAATTGCAGTAAAGTATGTGGAAGGGGCCAAGATATTTTGAATGCTTTGATGAAGTAATCCCATAACTTGAAAGAGAACATACAATGCATGAACATATGCTCAATTGTTTCTCTGTGAGAGCTACAGAAGAGACATTGATCGCTCTCTAACTCGACCCATCTATAGCTTAAAATATCTCTAGTTGGAAGAGAGTTATGAAATCTTGCCCATAAGATAAAACTTACCTTGTGAGGGATGTTTGGTTTCCACAGGTGCTGCTCGAAACTGCACACTGCAAATTCGCCCGCCAAGATTTCGTAGCAGCGTTTTGAACTGAAGTTGTCCAAGATAATTAACTCGTCTTCACCCTCCACTAAAAATTTGGAACAATAAGATCACGCCTTAACAGGTCCCACTCGAGTTGTTCATTTGCATCCAGATGCCTCTTGAAAGTGCCGGTCCATTCATTAATTCTTAGTGAATCCGCTAGAGAAACTTCTTTGTCCTTAACAACCTTATAAACTGCAGGGAATAAATCCTTTAAGCACCCCTCGTTTAACCACTTATCCTTCCAGAATCTAATCCCCCTACCATTCCGTAAAGAAAAACGAGAGAACGATTGAATTTTTGGAACCATGTTGACGACATTTTTCCACATACTACGACATTGAGGCTTGCTATCCACATCAGGCACCAGCAAGTCCCTATTTCTTTTGAATTTTTGGTGAATAATCTTCCTCCATAGTATTTTTTTGTGTTTAGAATATCTCCAAATCCACTTGACCAATAAAGCTTGATTTGTTTTGCGTAAGCTTCTCACCCCTAGACCACCATTTTCCTTTGGCGTGCACATCTTAGTCCAACCTACCCACACCATTTTTTTTTTACCCTCAACAGCACCCCATAAAAATTTTCTCATAATTCTTATCATTCTTGTCTTTATGCTCACAGGAAAATGAAACAAAGACAAAAAATAAATAGGTAGACTAGCTAAACAGCTCCTAATTAAGACTAATCTACCTGCTTTATTCAAATACTACTCGAGTTAGACCCGAGTTTCCCGTTTTGATGAATTGGAGTTGAAATATATCAGAATTGGACATCACAGGTTCACATACTACTAGAGTTAGACTTGAGTTTCCCGTTCTGATGAATTGGAGTTGAAATATATCAGAATTGGACATCACGGGTTCACATATTACTCGAGTTAGACCCGAGTTTCCCGTTTTGATGAATTGGAGAGGAAATATATCAGAATGGGACATCACTGGTTCACATACTACTCGAGTTAGACCCGAGTTTCCCGTTCTGATGAATTGGAGAGGAAATATATCATAATTGGACATCACGGGTTCACATACTACTCGAGTTAGACCCGAGTTTCCCGTTTTGATGAATTGGAGTTGAAATATATCAGAATTGGACATCACGGGTTCACATACAACTAGAGTTAGACTTGAGTTTCCCGTTTTGATGAATTTGAGAGGAAATATATCAGAATTGGACATCACAGGTTCAAATACTACTAGAGTTAGACCCGAGTTTCCCGTTTTGATGAATTGGAGTTGAAATATATCAGAATTGGACATCACAGGTTCACATACTACTAGAGTTAGACTTGAGTTTCCCATTTTGATGAATTGGAGTTGCAATATATCAGAATTGGACATCACGGGTTCACATACTACTCGAGTTAGACCCGAGTTTCCCATTTTGATGAATTGGAGAGGAAATATATCAGAATGGGACATCACTGGTTCACATACTACTCGAGTTAGACCCGAGTTTCCCGTTCTGATGAATTGGAGAGGAAATATATCATAATTGGACATCACGGGTTCACATACTACTCGAGTTAGACCCGAGTTTCCCGTTTTGATGAATTGGAGTTGAAATATATCAGAATTGGACATCACGGGTTCACATACTACTAGAGTTAGACTTGAGTTTCCCGTTTTGATGAATTTGAGAGGAAATATATCAGAATTGGACATCACAGGTTCAAATACTACTAGAGTTAGACACGAGTTTCCCTTTTTGATGAATTGGAGTTGAAATATATCAGAATTGGCCATCACAGGTTCACATACTACTAGAGTTAGACTTGAGTTTCCCGTTTTGATGAATTTGAGAGGAAATATATCAGAATTGGACATCACGGGTTCACATACTACTAGAGTTAGACTTGAGTATCCCGTTTTGATGAATTTGAGAGGAAATATACCAGAATTGGACATCACAGGTTCACATACTACTAGAGTTAGACTTGAGTTTCCCGTTTTGATGAATTTGAGAGGAAATATATCAGAATGGGACATCACCGGTTCACATACTACTAGAGTTCGACCCGAGTTTCCCGTTTTGATGAATTGGAGTTGAAATATATCAGAATTGGACATCACAGGTTCACATACTACTAGAGTTAGACTTGTGTTTCCCGTTTTGATGAATTTGAGAGGAAATATATCAGAATTGGACATCACGGGTTCACATACTACTAGAGTTAGACTTGAGTTTCCCGTTTTGATGAATTTGAGAGGAAATATATCAGAATGGGACATCACCGGTTCACATACTACTCGAGTTAGACCCGAGTTTCCCGTTTTGATGAATTGGAGTTGAAATATATCAGAATTGGACATCACGGGTTCAAATACTACTCGAGTTAGACCCGAGTTTCCCGTTTTGATGAATTGGAGTTGAAATATATCAGAATTGGACATCACGGGTTCACATACTACTCGAGTTAGACCCGAGTTTCCCGTTTTGATGAATTGGAGAGGAAATATATCAGAATGGGACATCACAGGTTACCCTTATTGGGAAAAAGTGCAATAAATATTATGGAGACTGTGAAAATGACTGTGTTACCCTTATTGGAAAAAAGTGCAATAAATATTATGGAGACTGTGAAAATGACTGTGTTACCCTTATTTGGAAAAAGTGCAATAAATATTATATAGACTGTGAAAATGACTGTGTTACCCTTATTGGGAAAAAGTGCAATAAATATTATGGAGACTGTGAAAATGACCGTGTTACCCTTATTGGAAAAAAGTGCAATAAATATTATGGAGACTGTGAAAATGACCATATTAGAAAAAAATATTGTTATAGACTGTTCTACCAAGGGAATTTAACTTTTTTTCAGTTATATATATATATATTATTGTTTTTCCCGAAAATTGAAAAAAAAAAAATCTTTCCAAAAAAATGTTATGAAACATTCGTAGCCACAGGATTTTGTAGACTTCCTCAAAATCAACGGATATGATATTCTATGGAAACAAACGGGTCATAACTTAAAGTAAAAGAGGAAAACCTAAGTACCAGAATCATAAACTCTTTCTTCCTTCAATATAGTTTTCCCCCCTAACCTTCTTCTCATTCCCGCTCTAATTGCCTCCCAAATCTGTTAATATCACAGAAAGAGTTTCAAAATCTTTTGAATCTAATGATTTCAGTTTCCCTCTTTTTGTTCCCCCCAATTTTCCATCTAAATCTCTATTTAACAGGTGTACAATCTCCTGCTCAACCACACATCTCGGCTCTCTCTTGTAGCTCCAATACTGATTCATACTCACAAATCTTAGTTTTCTTTCACTCTGAAAAGGTATTCAAACAGATGGGTTTTCTTTTTCTTCTCACGTTTTGCTATTATAATTTTAGGGTTTACATGTTTTGGTTTTTATCTGGACCTCATGAGATAAAAACAACCTAGCTTTGTAACCTAGAATAGAATATGTTTACACATTATTCCTTCAATTTTTGTTTCAATTTTCAATTTTTGTTTCGATTATTTCAATTTGTGGTTTCATTTTTTTCCAATTTTCGTTTCAATTTTTGGAATTTTTGATTCCAATTGTTATCTGTTTATACTCCACACCTGTAGTTTGTTTCAGATAGACCTCTCTAACATGTCAATACTGCATAAGTTTTGAGAAAATGTGATGGGAATTGTCTTGATTAATCTTAAGATTGCTCACATTATAATTGCTTCTATTTGTTTTAAAACATTGATCTCAATTGAATGGGATGATATTCCTTCCTTGAGATAATTGGTTTTATTGTTGTAAACTTGACTTTTAGTACTGAATCTGTCAATCGATGTATTGAGTGTGAATCTGTCAATCTGTATCGATGTAAACTGATACCTTTCTTATTGTTTATTGTAGATGAACAATGCAGCTGATGTTGTACCTAATCCTGCTGATGATCCTCAAGCTGACCATGAAGATGATCATGAAGATGTTGCTGCAGGTGGGTTGAGATTAATGGTGACTATTGATGGTGCCGGGAGGCCTTATGGTGAAAAAACTAACAAGTTTGCTACTCTTGTTGGGAAGCTTGTACGAACACACATCCCTGTTAAGTATGAAGATTGGAGAATAGTTCCTCAGTATTTCAAAGATGAAATCTGGAATGGTTTATTGGTAAATTTTCATGGTCTTTGATCTATGCAAGTTATAGTGTTATAACATAATCATGTTTCTGACCACTTTCTATTGGTTATTTCAGGTTAAGTTTACATTTGGAGTGCCATCATGTCTTGTCCGCCCCAAAGTTGAAACTACTTATTCACAAAAGTTTAGGACATACAAATATAACCTAAGACAGAAGATCAAAGGAAAAGTAACTGAAGAAGATTTATTAGCTGCAATTACGAAAGGCTACCACCTTCCGTTTTGGCAAGAGTTTATTGATAATGAACGCAAACCTGAATCTGCGGCCAAACGAGCCAAGTACAAGGAAAATTATGAGAAGAAAGTAGTCAGACACACTCTTGGAAGGCTTTCGTATGCCCAAAAAAGTTTCAACCTTGTAAGTCTTGTATTCAATAACCCTTCTTTGAAAATTAAATTAAGTTGGTGTTGTGTGATGTACCCTTAAAATCTTTAGTTTTTTTCCTTCCAAATGTATTCCTACAACAACTGAAAGATGGAGTTATTATTGATGGGCGCCCTAAAATTTGGATGGAAGTCCACAAAGGAAAAGATGGAGCAGTACATCCTAGTGCTCTGGATAAATTTGTGAGTATATGTGTGTTAGGTGGATTTGCTGATATTAGTTATACGCTTGGATATTGTTTGTGATAGTTTGCTTGTAATCTTTGCAGGAGCAAGTAAGGAATGCACATGAAAAGAGAAAGAATCTCGCCAAAGATGGTGACTTATCGGCGATGGACTTTGACAATGATGCAATTACTGATGTGTTTGGACCCGATAAAGGAAAAGGTTATTTCCGTGCCTTCTCTTCTCATCTGACAAAGAGCCAAGCCACAACGTCGACACTTGAAATGACAGTGAATGCTAGTAAATCAAGATCAAGTGAAGGACCAAAGGAGGACAGTGTGTTGGTCGACAAGATTAATAAGCTGTCTAAGGTGAGTTTTATGGTATATTCTCAAATCTCAATTAGTAGTTGTTTTGTTTATTTTACTACCCTGGTTAATGATTATTTTTTAGTGATGCACAGGATTTTCATGATTATGTGGTCAGTCAGTAGACCAACAAAGTACCATCAGTTGATGCTTCTAGTCCCACTGCCGTTTGCTCTAATTCAAGTGTTGTGGATGCTATGGGTAATGAAGAGTCTACCGATGGAAAGACTCAATATGTGAACCTATTGAACAAAAAAAAAAGGTAGCTGCGAAAGGTTATATTATGAAGGGACCAGCAGGTAGAATGTTTCATGGAGAACCCCTTGCAGCAGATGAGAGGAGAGTACAGATTGAAACCATCGTGGATGAAACTTGTGCTGTATATGATGCACCACAGGGGGATGAATACTGGACATTGAAGGACTTTTTAGGTATATCTGGATGGTTAGTATGGCCTTTAAAACGGCTAGAATTTGTGGCAGAATGAATCTGTGGTGGCGGATGGTATCTTTTTGAGCAGTTTAAGTTACATGCGTAACGGTATGAATCAAATCTCTTTTGGTTTTGAGTTGGTGCAGCTTTCGTTACATGTGTAACTTTGTGGAGCAAATTCCTTTTTGGTATAGTTTTTTGTTTTGTGAACTTAGTGTTGATGTGCAGCTTCTTTTGATACTAAGTTCTAAAAATACTTGTGCTCTTGTTATAATTACTAAGAAATATAATGTGTTTTTGTTTTTCAAACTGTTCTTCATACCCTATTACCATCTAATCTTTTTTACACTCTGCTGGTCATATCATTGCTTCTCTTTCATTTCCTTTTTTTTATCTCTTTCATTTCAGAGGTGGTACTACAGAGAAAATGAGCCAAGGATTACTTGAGTTACAGGTATAGCCTGTACTGCAGTAAACTTCAAAACCAAAGATTGCAGAAAAAAAAAACACCAAAACAACCCAACACTGCCTATGAATCACAGACCATACTAAAATGACTGCAAGCTTTTCCAGGGTGATAAACACTGCTGTAGAAAAAGATTTAAAAAACTACAAGATACTACAGAGCCATACACAAAAAAGATGAAAACTTCATACATAGACTAGGCAGTTGAGAACTCATACAAGGAGCGGGATACTGCAGACAACAAAATGCTGAATTTTTTTATATAAGTAGTTAATGTAGTTTCAGTACATAGGCCAGGCAGTTTACATACACCAAACACATTCTAATAAAAACTCATACATTTTACCTCCTGATTCATCAAAGGACGAAAAATGTGTATTACAACGACGCCAAATTTTGAAAATTCGTCAAAGGACGTAACAAAGGGCGTAAATTAGGTTCATCTAACAGTAGTTGTTGGAAACTTCCAACTTCGGGTTTCTCCAAATTATCAATTCCCCGCATCATATTCTGCGGTGAATGGATAACAACCCACCAATCAGCGTTTTTAAAATCTTTAGAGTAGAATACTCCACTTGCCTCTTCAGCGAGAATTGCAGGCTCGTCCCTCGGATTAACAGAATCCCTCATTCTCTTCAGATTCACCACAATCAAATCCGAGGCGGGACAAATTTTGCTTCCACTTCCCTCTTTCACCCAGTCACAATAAAACACAACCTCGGTAAATATACCATAGTCCAATTCTAAGATTTGATTCACAACTCCATACCACTGGGTAAATACAGTCTTTGGATTTTTATCGCCTTTCTTGCTCCTAAATGTGGTGTTCGCTGTCATGCAAACACCACTATCTTGACTACCAACAGTTTCTTCATAATACCTGGGAGAGAAAACAAAACCATTCACACGGTACATAACAAACTCTTTCGCTTACACAGGACCTCTTACATATCGCCACAACAATGTATCTGTTTTACTTTCTCCTAGCAGCTATGCAATAAAAAAGTAACACAATTAGCATTAGCAGTAAACCAACAAACAATTTTCAAATCAAGTCGGTATTAAGTAGACATGAATTCAGTCAGGAGCGGAGCTAAATGGCCTAAATTTTGAAAATACTCCGGTGCTTACGAGCATTATACAGTAAAAGATTTTATATGAATAATTACATATATACCTCATGCTAGGATACAGTTAACTCCAACAAAAACTCATATAAGTTCAGTTATATTTTAAAGTTATGCCTTAAAGTTGGGAGAGACGATACGGCTCTCATACTCATCAATAATAATGAAGTGACTCATAAAAATCGAAAGTTGTTAAATAACCTAGCAAAATTTCCATCTCTTCGACTGCATTCAGTAAATGCTTACATTGTGGAAAGTGGGAAACAAATAGTACTCGATATGTTGGCACACTGCACACAAAATGAGGTACTCATTCCTTCAAACTTAACTATGAAAAGCACCATTGCACTAATGTTCACCATCGCACGGAGGTTAAATGCTACTCATGTACACATCTACCTAAGAAAGAGCTATCTACTGTGTTGTAAAAAAAATTGTTGGATGTGGAACCAGTTGACTATAACGACTTGACAATATCAGAATGGAGACAGTTGAATAAGTTTATACAAGATTCATTTCGGTACCTTTTCATACAGCCACTCGATAAATTCTGTTTGTTTATCGACTTCGTCATCCGGAACCTCCTTTCCAGCAACTTGTGAAATGGATAAAATGTTGTCACAGTAATAGCTACATTTAGCAAAAAGACACAGATACAAAATCACCTTTTGTTCTCAATGAATTTATATCTACCACGTGTATAATTTAAAGATTAAAGATATTTATAAGAAATTACCTATAATAATCAGCTAGACCATCTGGATTACATCGAAAAAGCACCCACCTCCGTATCTGTATAAACTGTATGGAAGAAAGCGTTACTTTCGTTCCTTGTTTACCCATAGGACCTACATCACTATACTCTGACTCTTCTCCAAGAAATGCCTCCCAACTGGCTTGGTGATTTCCATCACGTGGTTTTGAAGCGTGCTCCATGGCGTACGTGACTGCTTCGTTTACGAGGTTGTTCTCCTTAATAGACCCTTCAAGGTATCTTTTGTTATTGGGAATGTTTTTGAACTCCTTCATTGCCCTGTATTAGTTTGTACATTGTGATTTCATTAGAAAATATAGGCCGATTCCAGAAAAACAACATCTTATAAGCAAAACATAAACTCACCTTTCAAAGGGGTACATCCACCGATATATAACTGGTCCACAGAGCAATGCTTCATCGGCCAAATGAATCATGAGGTGAACACTTATATCGAAAAATAAAGCAGGAAAATACTTTTCCAACACACACATTGCCTCTGCAACCATGAATTTAGCCTCTTGCAGTACACTTTTGCTTAGGACTTTGGAGCAAAGCAATCTGAAATACAAACTGACCTGGTGAAGTGCGCGACGCAATTCTGGGTGCTTTGGAAAAGCATGCTGAAGACAAACAGGAAGAAAATATTTCATAATGACGTGATAGTCATGGGTTTGAAGTTACCGAAACTTGAATTCTTTATATTAACATTGTTGCTCAGGTTCGACGAAAAACCGGAAGGGAATTTGAGGTCTTTAAGAATCTTGCAAAATGATTCCTTCTCAGCTTTGCTTAACAAAAATATTGGTTTGCTAGCAACCGCGCTCCCAGGTTTACTGGTAGTCCACTGTCCACAATGCAAGCAAAGCGTATGGAATTCATCCATTGAATTCCATGATTTTATATACTTATTCCCAAAATCAAATACCGTCTCAAGTATATGCTCCATTACATTCTTCTCAGTGTGCATTACATCTACACAATGACGGAAATAGAGGATACGATAGGTCTTCAGTTCCCAAAAGATGGACTCCTTATAGAATGCACCAGTAAGTTCATCGTCAACACCATCTCCATAAGGATCATCGTCGACATCGGGATCATATCTCTTTCTTTTCGGAGCCTTGCTTCTTACTACCAATTTACCAGGTTTGTAACTCACTTTTGATAATTTCTCCAACGACTTCTTTCCTGAAAGTCTCTTTGGAGCATGTTTAGTTTCATCAGTTTCTAATCCCAAGTTATCTCCCTTCCTAAAAGGATGATTACCCCTGAGGTATATCCGATAATTAGGGTAAATATTCTTTCTTGCGTAGAGAAGATACTCACTTCGAGTCTTGTCCGCACAATGTACACAAGCGAAATACCCGTGCGTGGTACATCCAGACATATTACCTTGTGCGGGCAAGTCATGAATACCAAACATCAAAGAAGCCCTCAGCTGAAACGATTCTTGTTTGTGCGTATCAAAAGCTGATATTCCATTCTCAAACAGATCTTTCAGCTCGTCAACTAGCGCACGGAGACATACATCAATATCTTGCCCCGGTTCCTTAGGCCCAGGAATCAACATCGTCATGATTTGGAACTCAGGTTTCATGCACAAGGAAGGAGGAATATTGTAGATAACCACTATCACAGGCCAACAACTATAATTCAGAGACTGCATACCATGAGGATTAAATCCATCAGTGGCAATTCCAAGCCAAACATTTCTGCCCTCATTTGCAAACTCAGGAAACTTTTTCTTCACTAAATCCCATTGACATGAATCGACCGGATGACGCATATAATCCGTAGAAACTTCTGCTCGATTGTGCCATGTCATTGCACGTGCTATCCAAGGTATAGTATATAATCTTTTGAGCCTTGGCCCAAGGGGAAAATATCTCAATACCTTGGAAGGCTCGTTCGACGAAAGGTTTTCCCCAAATTTATCAACCTTCACCTTATATCTTGGTGCGAGGCATTCCGGGCAGCTTGTCAAATCTTCATTCTCCTTGTAATACAAAATACAATGATTCTCACACATATGAATTGACTTTTCCTTCATCCCCATATCTTTGAGCATAGACTTCATTGCCGTGTATTTTACTGGAAAATTGTTTCCTTTCGACAACCAACCCTTTATCACACCCAATAGACTATTTACACAGTTAGCTGAAATCTTATATGCTTTCTTCATATTGTGCAGCTCCACAATTGCAGCTAGGATGCTAGTATTACCACCGGGATACAACTTGTCTTGAGATAACTGTTTGTACCTGTAATATCACTCCCCCAAATCTGTTTCAGGAACAAATTCTTCAGTTTCAACTTCTTCATTACCACTAACACCATCACCCCGGTCAAAAACTCCATAAGCAGCATCGACAAAGGAACCAAAATCTTCGACTACACCTTCTCTATATTGCTCATCATTCATTTCAGCTGGTATAAAATTACCACTTGGACGCATTATCACCCTATTTTTCACCATGAAAGAACCAAATAACATAACTCCTGTCAATACCCTTCTTGTAAAGATGTTTCCTAATTTCCCACATCTCCAAACGTTTCCCATTTTGACATTTAGAGCATGGGCAAGAACATGTTGTATCTGAATAACCATATGTAGCTGCATAATTCATAAAACAATTGACCCCAACTCTATATGTTTTGCTAAATATGTCTGGTTCATTCATCCAAGCTTTATTCACAACACCCGACATTGCAAGTAAGTCTCTAAAGTATTCCTATTCTGTAAAATAAATAACCAAATGAAATAAACAGAGTGAGGATTCATTGAATATAATTGAAAAGCGAGAGTAAACAAAAGAGAAATTCATGTGTCAAGAAGAGTATAGCAACATTTAATCAAGTCATGTGACCAACCCTAGGGCTAAAAGATCAAGATAACCTTATATCAATGCACCAACATATGTAATCCATAAATCATCTTATTTACCTCATTAAGAAAGTAGAGGTTCGAAGTTACATGACGGCGCTAAACCTATGAGGTAAAATATTAAATAATTTGAAGGCTCCATTAAACATATATCAAATTAATAAGATGCCTAGAAAGAGCGTTGAACAAAAGCATAATGGTGTAAGAATGGATTTCTTTAGCAATGTTATGCCACATGATGTCTGACACTAATTATCATCACGTATACAACTATCCTACAATGTACAAATTACCGGCTTTTAGATAAGTAAAAATCAGATGTGACAATAGAAGAACTGTGTTCAAACCACTTCAAGACAACAAATGACGTTCACAAATAAACATTTCAATCCTCTTTCAATAGCTAAGCTTAAACTGCATTTCCACTGATGCTGGTTAATCCAGTGACAAGCCAGGTCAAGCATTTCCAAATTTTGAAATTATGCACAAATAAACCTCTGTTTGATCTAGCTAGCATGGTATCTTATCCATACCCTGCGTTGTGTCATCCAGAAGAGTAAGACACTACAATCCCCAACTTATAACTGAAATCTATTTACAAAAAGAGAAATTCAAACTTATAAAAAAGCAACAACTAACAGTAGACTTCCAACATTAGACGCAATCTAAAGCTAACCCACATTGTTGTCCCTGTTGAATATAAGCTCACCGATCACTTCACTAACAATTACGGCTTGACAGGGATAATAAGTTAAGGAAATGAGTTTCAAAGAAATCCATCTACCAAAAGAAGTTTCAGTTCAGTGATTACAGGGTAATACATATCATATAACACAATCAAGTAGAAGTGGGAAATTCATTATCAAAATATCAATCCAATCCAATTGATGAAGAACAGATTACTCATGCTAATTGTGCATCACATACTAATAAAAAAACAAACTCAGTTCTGTAATCAATCAAAATTAATTGAACCCACATCAAAAAATCACTTCTCAAATCAATCTAAACCTTCAAAATCCCCTCTAGTTTCGCCCTAATCGATCACCCAATTTCATATAACGAAAAAAATTATCAATTGATTTTGAATAAATAGAGAACTCAATCACTTACCTAGTCAAACGAAAAGATTGAACCAACGTAATTTATCATCAGCAGGATCAAGTATCAACCATCTTCTTCATCTTCATCGTTCAAATTTTAGGTCAAACGATCCACATAATTAACAAAATACGTAACCCAGCTAAAATGGAAAAGATTCGAACTCAAACTAAGATTAATTTTTAGGTGAAACTGGTGTGGTTTCACCTAATTTTTTTTTTTGACTCGCAGAGGGTGTTAATGGCGGCACACGAAGAACAAAGGAGAGAGAGCGTTTTTCTTTCTGGGTGTGTCTGGGAAAATCGACAGAATTAGGGATGATATTTGGGTAAGTCTACTTTCTAATGAGTCAAGGCTCGTTGACTTGGTTTTTATGGATTTTTCTAATAGTATTAAATATTAAGAAAATCAAAGTTTTAAATAAAAATAATTTTTGATTAATAATTTTTATTTTCTAATAATAGAAATTAAGTATAATTGTTAGTTTTTATAAATGTTGCAAGAATAGTGACAAGAACAGTTGTAAATTGGGGGCTGTTTTGGATGGGTGAAATCTTTGGGTGGAATCATCATTTTGGAATATTTTTGTTGGTGTTTAGATAATTACCAACAAATATTATTGTTGGTAATAAAATCTCACAACTATAAAATTTACTAACAATTATAATTGTTGCAAAACTTATCACAGGTGTATCAGTGACTGAAAAAGGAACCGTGACAAGATACGCTGTGATAAAATTCCAGATATGGTGTAGTGTTAATTGCATCTACTAATGCAATCAATTCTGAAAACATTAATAAAAATGTTCCTATTTTATTTTACAAAATAATTGTAACTTCTCTAGTGATCCTAATTAACATTTACCGTTAATTCACAAGAAGTCATTACAGACTTGCATACACTAGAGGCATAGAAAATTTGTAGGCAACTTGCTATTTCAACAAGAACATTATCACGATGAGTAACTCCTCTACTCATGCCCAATCTTCTACAAATTTATACCCAAAAACATAGACATTGTCTATTTAACATTTTACACTATGTAATGCAAATGTTCACAATTTATGCATCGGTAACATCGTAATATCTCATCATTGGATATTTGGTCGGCCGCCCAATCTTCCAATCCATTACATTTTCACCGGTATTCCACTTTCATTTCGATGTCATTTAAGACATGCCAACTTCCAAGTTTTGGAACCTATAATTCTTTTTGTATGAATTATACTCATGCCGTAGAATTGTTGTGTCAACAATTATAGATGAACTCCCCACATTTCATGGCTATCACCAGTATTCATGAAACCAGAAATGAAGTTCTGGACTTCAAAGGTTTTTTCAAACCAAAAACTTCACCATACAGTGAGAAAAGTTCATGCACGAACGATTCATGTGCATTCATGCTTTTTACAAACCCAATTTTGGATTTCCATGAATGACTCACGAATGCATTCCTACTCCCATTATTTCATGATCATTAATCATAAAATCACTAGTACTAGTTCCAAGAATAAGTATGTCACTCCTCCGAGTGTACACCGTCAAATTCATGGCCATGTGAACCTCATTACGGATGGTTCAAATGTGGATATGTTACTGATAGTGAAACACTGAACCTCTCATTATCAGTAAAAATTATATCCAACATCTAGACAATGGAATGCATTTCTGTATCTATACAGTGAATACCAACAGACTAGTGAATTAAGTATCACATTCCGTTCCCTACATTAAAGATGCATTCCTTCTTCCGAGCATCTGGAAATGCATTCCTTCTTGCTAAATTAAAAGCACTGCAAATAGTAAAGAAGGCAAACCAGTTTTCTTTACAAAACCAGATGATGGTCCAAACTTATCTCAGAATCATGGCGATTGTTTTAAACCTTTCGGCTATCCAAGCCAATCAGATCGAAAGAATCCCTCGAGTTCCAATCCTGATGATGGGTTTAGTTTACCCATCTCCTCATTTTATAAGCATTACTTAATGGAAGAAACCAAACACCAGTTGAGATTCCTCTGAAATGATCTCTCGCCTATTCTGACATTTCCTGTTGCTAAACTTCCACCGCATCTTGACCAAAGAATAATTAAGATAATGCAAATGCACATATCTTATAGATCCACCAGTCAATAGCTTCAATCGGGTTTCCTTATCAACAATTTCTTTAATGGAAATCTTTTGAATACAAAAGGGATTACAGATGCACCTCTTCAAAGAGAACTGGACTATGCATGTATCTCTTGGTACGAGTCACGTCCCTTAGGTACCAAGAGTCACGTCCATTCGATGTCCAACTAAACCGTTGGAAACAATTAAAAACAAAAAAAACAAAGGCAAAAACATGTTAATACATTCTCCTTCACATTTAATTTCCAATTCACAACCTATATACTACCCTTAAAAATGTAGTACTCTACTTAATTCATGGCATGTGTTTAGAAAAGCCCCATGGAGAACATAAGGAATCATGCATGTAATTAATTCTGAGAATCAATAGCTGGTCCAAATATGGCATCATGCATGTATCCAGAAACTAGAAAAATGAAGAGACAGTATCATTGCATTTTTATCGAATTTCCAAAGATACCGAAACAAAATATGGAACCGTCTTTAAGATTGTTGGAAATAATATGCGGTTTCGGTTTTTCGGAAATCCTGTTCATGCGACAAACAAAATACTAACAACAAGAGAGTTAGAAAAACTTATCGTATTGGTTGATCGAGGCGAGGATCACTCTTTCCCTAAAGACAATTATCCCCGTATACGGTGCTCACGGTTTTACGTATGTCGCTTTCCAAGATACAATGATCATTCCTTACAATAGAGTTTCATCCTCCATTGTCAAGAGAAAATAATCGTCTAAAACTGTTGGAAATTTTGGGTATAAAACAGGGGATGGAAACACTAAAAGAAATTGTTGTTGTACTCAAAAGCTTTCAAGGCTCGGGTGATTTCTTTTAGACGATTATTTCTACCCTCCCAATATAAATTGGCTATTGCAACATGTATGCGAAATAATGCCTTCAGGATACAATGAAAGCCCTACAACAGGAAATTGGATTCAAGGTTTGCACCCCTTGACCCAACCAAGAACACATGAGAGAGATTTTTGATGATGCTTTAGATGGAGAGAAAACAGGTTGAATTCATACTTTTGAATGGGAGAATTCCTTCACTACTTATAGGGTTATTCATGCCTATTGGAGATGCCTCTTCACTTCCAAAAGACACATAAGGTGTCTGTTGGGAATGGTTGTGTCCTTTATGAACCATCACACCTATTAGAGGTGTCCCTTCATCTCTGTTAGAATACGGGCATCCAACTCAAAACCAATTGGAAACAAGTGGAGTAGCTCCACACCTTATGGACCGCTGTATGGTTTCCCTGCCTTCTTGGGTCTTACTGGGTCTCAAGTCTCATACAGGGTTTGATAACATATTAGAATACGGGCATCCAACTCACAACCAATTGGCTATGAGTGGAGAGGCCCTAAGGGATTATAAACCGCAGGATCTTAGATGCCCAGACAATGTGGGACTAATAATCTCAACACGCCCCCTCACGTGTAGCCTCGTTGGGTCTAACACGTGGACAATTAAATCGGGTGACGCAGAGTAAAGGCGCGGTCAAATGACTCGTCACAAATAGCCTTCTCTGATACCATGTTAGAATATGGGCATCCAACTGAAAACCAATTGGCAATGACTGGAGAGGCCCTAAGGGATTATAAACCGCAGGATCTTAGATGCCCAGACAATGTGGGACTAATAATCTCAACACGCCCCCTCACGTGTAGCCTCGTTGGGTCTAACACGTGGATAATTAAATCGGGTGACGCGGAGTAAAGGCGCGGTCAAATGACTCGTCGCAAATAGCCTGCTCTGATACCATGTTATAATACGGGCATCCAATTCAAAACCAATTGGCAACAAGTGGAGTAGCTCCACACCTTATGGACCGCTGTATGGTTGCCCTGCCTTCTTGGGTCTTACTGGGTCTCAAGTCTCACACAGGGTTTGATAACATATTAGAATACGGGCATCCAACTCACAACCAATTGGCTATGAGTGGAGAGGCCCTAAGGGATTATAAACCGCAGGATCTTAGATGCCCAGACAATGTGGGACTAATAATCTCAACAATCTCCAACTAACATCCATTGTGTTTATCCAACACAGAACACTTCCCCATCATAGTGACAAACCAAAAAACGAAAACAGTTTTATTTTCGAAGTTATTGAAAATATCCAACATAAAAGGATGTTCATATACTCTGTGTTGACTGCATGAATGCATTCAGTCTCTCTATGTGCTTTCAAGAACCAAGATACCCAACTAATCAAGTTAGTTCCTTGTACAAACAGTAGTGACATTTCGGTAGATCAAAACTTACTGCCAAAATGATGTCGAACTTAGTAGATTAAAACTTCATGTTTTCGATAACTTTTAAGAAAGCTCACCAACATAAATAGAAAGATGTTTTTTTTTCTTCTTCAGTTCTTCCCCTTTTCTGGGGTTGGAAGTGAACAAAAGTCTGTAGAAGCAGTATAGTTACGCTTGATGGAAGTCCCACTGTGCTATGTCAAAGTCTTCTAGTATTCTTGTATTTTACTTGGCTGCTTGTTTTTCAATTATTAACTTCCAGTTATTCTTGCATATGTATTCTAAAAGGAATGGTATAAGGCCTTTGTAAATGCTTTGGTTTGTTTGAGAATCAAAATGCGGGCATTGAAATTACGGAATTTAATGTTGCAGGTGACTTCCATGGAATTCAAACTGCTAAAGCGTAATAAACAAGCAGTGTGTGTGCGTGGGTTTGTGCATGCTCTCTGCAGAACAATGAATTCAATAGTTGGGTGTCAAGGTTGCCCATCCGTATGAATATAAACCAACCAATGAGACCAAAGTATACAAAGCATACAGATTTTGTGTTTTCTTTTCTCAAAAACAGAAACCTACCCAAAGTCGGTATACTTCTAAATCTAAACCGCCTTAATCTTTCAACTACTGCATATAAATACCCACATGTACCACCTCTATCACCCACAAAAAAATAATTAAGAAACCCTTAATTTTCATTCTCTCCTTTTAGATTTCTTCTTTGTTTCATCAATGGCTCGTACTAAGCAGACAGCTCGTAAGTCTACAGGAGGTAAAGCTCCAAGGAAGCAACTCTCCACCATTGTTGCAAGGAAATCAAGACCAACAACCGGAGGAGTTAAGAAGCCACATCGTTATCGTCCTGGAACTATTGCTCTTCGTGAAATCAGGAAATACCAGAAAAGTACTGAACTTTTGATCAGGAAGTTGCCTTTCCAGAGATTAGTTCGTGAAATTGCTCAGGAATTCAAAACAGATCTTCGGTTCCAGAGTCATGCTGTTCTTGCACTTCAAGAGGCTGCTGAAGCTTATTTGGTTGGGTTGTTCGAGGATACCAACTTGTGTGCAATTCATGCCAGGAGAGTTACAATCATGCCTAAAGATATTCAATTAGCAAGGCGTATTCGTGGTGAAAGGGCTTGAGTTCTTTAAAATTCTTCTGTGTTTTTTTAAGGTTTAATTTTTGGGGTAATGCAGAATATGTTTTTACGTTTTCATGACAATATTTGGTTTCATGAATTTTAAGATGTAGTTTGGGTATGGATTTTTATTATAATCAATGAGTTATTGATTAAAAAATAATGACTGCAAGGGATTTCTAGGTTGATCAACTCTTTGTGATTGATTTCATTCTTGCCAGAAAGTTTGAATATTAATCATTTCTCATCAGACAACTCCATCTGCATGATTGATAAATACAAAAATCTTGTGCTGTTTTGTAATTTTTTTTTGTTTTGAGGCAATGTTTTGTAATTCAATAAAAAATTAGCGGAAATAAAACGCCTCAAGCGAGCCGTGAGATTACCGAAAGGCATAAACCCCTTGGGAAAAAAAATCGATAACAATTGCATACCTTTATATGTGAATCCAAAATTTGGGAATAAGAAGATTTAGAAGTAGTACCTATTTGAGACAGTAAACATCACATCACAACAAAATTTGAGGATTTAAACCTAGAAAGTTCATCCCAATTAACAATTTCTCAAATTATATAATTTAATGGCTTCATGTAATCCAACTTGATATGATATTAACGAAAGAAAGTGTTCCAAAAAAAAAAAAAAAACCCCGATAGCTGCTCCTCAAATAGTTTTGATGGTTGTTTCTAGCAAAGAACCATGAAGCCCTCTTTTTGATTCAGCATCAAACCCCTTCGGTGAATAAGATAAAACACAATACTGAAAATTTGTGGCCGTCGAGTCCAAAAACTCCATCCGGAGGCAAGGGACCGCAGGATGAGCCTCTTGGATCAATCCCATTCGTTCCTAGTGACATTATACGTTGAGTCTTTGACCGACCCATTTTTACTTCCCTGCCCTGCCCTTTACTATTGAAACCGTGACTCTCTCCATTATTCGGCCTCTATAAATTCCCTCATTCTTCTTCCCAAACTTCTGTTCTTCCCAAATAATCCAACCTAAAATAAAACTTCTTCAAATCTCCATTTAATCCATGGCTGCTGCACTACTTTCTTCTTCATTCCTCAATATCTGTGTCCTATCTTCTTCATTCCTCGCTATCTCCATCTTTCTATTCATCCGATTCTTATCATCTTCTTCTTCTGTTAACGCTGCTAGAACAGGAGTAGTATCATCATCTTCTTCTGTTAACGCTGCTAGAACAGAAGTAAAATCATCTTCTTCTTCTGTTCATGCTCATATAACACCGGCAATATTGAGTATAACACCGGCAATATTATCAGGTGGAATAACTGAAATCAAAGATGCGAAAACAAGTGACCAATTACAAGAACTAGGGAAATATTCAGTTGATCAGTATAATTTGAAATTCAAGGAAGGAGAAAAAGGAACTCAGGTATTCAAACAAGTTGTGAAAGCTAAGTCACAACTTGTTGCAGGGATGAACTACTTTTTGAAGGTTTCTGCGATTCAGAACGGAAAACCTCAATTGTTTGATGCTGTTGTTTATGTGAAAGCTGGGAAGGAACCTTCGACTTGTCTTGTTAGTTTTGATCCGTCGTTTGATTAAACTTAGAATCAGGGATTTTAGGGTTTGGATTTCATGTTTTTTTTTTTTTTGGGATTATTGGGGATATGCCCCAAAATCGACTGTCATCTTGGGGATATGCCTTAGGATTCTAATTTTCGGGAATATGCCCTAACTGTCCAAAATTCCATCCAAAACCTTTAAGTAGTCAATATTCGCACACCCTTAAGATCACATATGCGAATTAAAAAACAAATATACGATATATTAACACCTTTACAAGGTTTGGGAACATATTCAAACGAAAAAATCTCGAAAAATTAGAGAGAAAGTTAAGACACATTTACGATAAATTGACTATTCAGACACATGTAAGTGTCTCAACAATCATACTTATGCGTTGTTTCTTGTGCTGTAGATATATGTTTTTAGGTTTATTTCATTCGTCTGTTTTGGGTTTTATTTGTGTATTTTGTTTTCTTTTTGTGGGTTTCTTCAAATTTGATTCAGTTTGTTTGTTGTTGAAGTTGGTGCTCTATTTGTGTATGTTTAGATTTTGGAACTTTTCCCCATGGGTTTAGGCACCAAATGAGAACACTAGTTTGTGTCAAGGTTTAGACAACACAGTTGGTTGAGAATTTGTGTTCTCCTTTGGCCTTTGCTACTAAAAGGGATTTTACATTGTTGGTTAGGTTAAAGCTCCCTTCCCTTCAGTATTGCATAAGTGAGTAAGAAAGATCTTTGGATACTAACTTACAAACAGTTAAAGTTGGATAAGAGTTGAAGTATTTTGGATTCCGGCTTTCATACTAATTCTTAGCTTAGTAGAGTTAGTTCGTGATTGGGGTTCAGGTTATGATTTGCTTTGCCGAATAGAAACACGCAAAAATCCTTGTAACCTATTCTTGTGGAACCGAAAAAGGAATTGGGATGTCGTAATTGGTGTTCTATGGGAAGTAATGTTGATTGATAATGTTACCTCTCCACTTTAGTGATGTTTTCATTTTTCCATATGAAATCCATACTTGCATTTGGATTTTCGCTTTTAGTTAAGTTCTGTGTTCCCAATGTTACCTGTACTTTGGTGGTGTTTTCATTTTTCATATTGAATTCCAAAAATGATTTTATGGGATATAGTCATCCTAAGAATGCTTGCTAATTGAAAGTTCTGTGAAGATTTTACATTGACAGAAACATATTAGGATTAGAATGAATATTTTTACAATAGTTGTTCATTTCCTGCAGTCGAGCATTGATTTGCTTGGTTGGCCTTAGGAGTTTATCATACATCGACTTGAAAATAGTGTTGGCCAGAGCTGGATAGTGTTAGAATTACCTCTAAACATGTTCTAAACATGTAGATTATTCTAGAAACAAAGAATATAAGGTAAGCCTCCATAGGCATAGTTGTTAGCCTCCATAAGCATAGTTGTTAGCCTCCAAAGGCATAGTTGTTAGCCTCCATAGGCATAGTTCTCTTCTTCTCTTTGTAAGCCTATAAATAGGCATTTGTAGTATCATTTGTAATCATCCAAAAATATCAAAAACATTGTATTAATGTTATCTAAATGAAAAATCATTCAATGAAACTCTTTGTTTTGATTCAATCTCGATATGGTATCAGAGAAAGGAGAAGGATCCTTGTATCTAGTGTTGAAACTTCTGCAATGGCAACCCGTCGTCAATACAACATTAAACATAAGTCTGTCACCTGCACTCATTGTAGTAAACGTGGTCATACCAAAGACAACTGCTTTAAGATTATCGGGTATCCAGATTGGTGGGATAAATGCGATCCCAAGAAAAGAATTCCGCTGCAGCAGCACATGTGGTTAGTAATCTAACCTCCGCTATGGAAACAACCAATGGTAAGGTTTTTAATATTTCGCAAGTTGTTCCTAATAGCTCATGGATAATTGATTTGGGTTGCACAGACCATATGACTTTTGATTCCAGACAGGTTTCTCCTCTTAAAACATCCATACACAACTCCGTTTGCACAGCAGATGGATCTTTGGCTCCAGTAATTGGAGAACAATCATTAAATCTTACGGATACATTGAGTCTAGATTCCGCTTTAGTCGTTCCCTCTCTAAATTATAATCTATTATCAGTTTCCCAAATTACTAAAGTCTTAAATTGTGTTGTTATCTTTTGGCCTAATTCTTGTGTGTTTAAGGACATTCGAACACGGCGGACGATTGATCTGGGGTTAGAAGAGGAAAGCTATACTATCTAGATTTGGAGTCAAAAATTTCAGAAAGATTATCTAACGCTTTAGTTGTGAATGGTACTCAGGGGGAGAAGGAGAAATCACAAATTTGGTTATGGCATAGACGGTTAGGGCATGCTTCTTTTGGTTACTTAAGAAAGCTATTTCCTAGTCTATTTTCAAAGATTGATGTTTCTAGTTTTCAATGTGAAGAATGTGAACTAGCTAAAAGCCATCGTACTTCGTTTCCATCAAGTTTAAATAAAATTCCTATTCCATTCATGATTATTCATTCTGATGTTTGGGGGCCGTCTAAAGTTAACACTCTTGGAAGCGCACGATGGTTCGTCACCTTTATTGATGATTGCACTAGGATGACATGGGTTTGCTTGATGAAATCAAAAGATGAAGTGAATAATTTATTTCAGAGGTTTCACAAAGTAGTCAACACACAATACATTACAAAGATTCAAGTTCTTCGAAGTGACAACGGAGGCGAATATTTAAGTACTGATTTTCAACATTATTTAAAAGAATGTGGTATTGTTCATCAGACAACTTGTCCTAATACTCCTCAACAGAATGGGGTAGCTGAAAGGAAAAACCGTCACTTGCTTGAAGTTGTGCGCGCTTCATTAATATCAGCTCATATGCCGTTAACTTATTGGGGTGAAGCTCTTGCCTCTGCAGCATATGTGATCAACCGTACACCTTCCACCACTATCATTTTTCAGACACCTTTTCAAGCTCTCAGTGAGGCAACAGTTTCACCAACAGTTCCAAACTTGCCTCCACTCATATTTGGTTGTGTAGTATTTGTGCACTTCCACAAGAACCAACGGAGAAAGTTATCTCCCCGAGCTTTAAGATGTGTCTTCGTAGGATATGCTGCAAGTCAGAAAGGATATAGGTGCTACCATCCTCCAACTAAACGAATGTACATCACATTGGATGTTAAGTTTCACGAACACGTGATGTATTACTCGAAGTCTGAACTTCAGGGGGAGTATGGAAAAGAAATTCAGACTCTTGACTATGAAGAAGACATAATCGAAGAAGATGTTGTTCTTGAAATTCCAAAATAACAGAAAGTTAGTGGGGAAGAAATTAACACAGATAATGAAATTGAAGCTATAAATGAAGTTGAAGAAGATAATGCATATAGATCAAGATAATGCAGATGAAGTTGAAGAAGATAATGATAGATCACCAACCCCAATCCAACCGTTCGCTGAAGATGTTCTTGAACCTGCAAAGAAACAATTGCCAGAACGTCGGAATAGAGGTATCCCTAAATCTATGTATGAACCTGATATTTAATCAAAAGCTAAATATCCCATGAGTAATTATATCTCTAATCACCGTCTGACCGAATCAAATAAGTCATTTGTGAATCAATTATCTACTGTAGTTATTCCTAACAGCGTGCAGGAAGCATTATCTGATCCGAAATGGAGGGAAGCTATGATCGATGAGATGAAATCCTTACAAGAAAATAATACTTGGGACATGGTTGAATGTCCGTAGAAGGAAGAAAGTCGTGGGATGTCGCTGGGTTTTTACAGTCAAATACAAGGCAAATGGTGAAATTGAACGCTTTAAGGCAAGATTGGTTGCTAAAGGGTATAGCCAGACTTATGGTGTAGATTATAATGAGACATTCGCACCTGTAGCTAAAATGAATACAGTGAGAGTCTTGTTGTCTCTTGCTGCAAATTTGGGTTGGCCATTGCAACAGTTTGATGTCAAGAACGCCTTTTTACATGGAGATTTGTCCGAAGAAGTGTATATGCAGCTTCCACCAGGAATGATGGAGTCAGAGTTGCATAACGGAAAAGTTTGCAGGTTAAACATGTCATTGTATGGTCTGAAACAATCTCCGAGAGCGTGGTTTGGAAGATTTACCAAGTCTATGAGAGCATTTGGTTATCGTCAGGCAAATTCAGATCATACTTTATTCTTAAAGAAAAATCGAGGTAAGATTACAGCTTTAATCATATATGTAGATGACATGATAGTTACAGGAGATGATCCAGAAGAAAGAAAGGCTCTCCAAAATTATCTATCAAGTGAATTTCAGATGAAGGATCTTGCTTCTTTAAAATACTTCCTTGGAATTGAAGTATCTCGATCAACAGAAGGAATATTCTTGTCACAAAGAAAATATGCCCTTGATTTGTTGGAGGAAACAGGTATGACAGCATGTCAACATGTAGATATACCAGTAGAGCCAGGTTTGAAATTATGTTCGGATGGCAACCAAGTACCTGTTGATAAAGGAAGATACCAAAGGCTCGTGGGTAGACTAATGTACTTGGCACATACAAGACCCGATCTTGCATATGCATTGAGTATTGTTAGTCAATTCATGCATAATCCTGGAGAAACACATATGAATGCGGTAATGCGAATCCTAAGATACCTGAAGTCTGCTCCAGGAAAAGGGATCTTGTTTAAGAAAGGTCAAGACTTCAAAAGTATGGAGGCATATACTGATTCTGACTATGGTGGGTCATGTGATGATATGAGGTCTACTTCAGGATATTTTACCTTCGTTGGGGTAATCTTGTTACATGGAGAAGCAAAAAACAAGGAGTTGTTTCACGATCAAGTGCAGAGGCTGAATGGCGAGGTATGGCGCTGGGTATCTGCGAAGTTATGTGGTTAACACGTCTGCTAACTGAATTGGGGTATCCTCCTAGGAAACCAATTCGTTTGTACTGCGATAACAAAGCGGCGTGTGATATTGCACACAATCCAGTTCATCATGATCGCACAAAACATGTGGATATGGATACGTTCTTCATTAAAGAGAAGTTGGATAATGGGATCGTGGAGTTACCTAGAATTAGATCGGAAGAACAGGTAGCTGATATTCTAACTAAAGCAGTTCCAAGTAAAATATTTCTGAAGTTTGTTGGCAAGCTAGGCATGAGCGACATATATGCACCAGCTTGAGGGGGAGTGTTAGAATTACCTCTAAACATGTTCTAAACATGTAGATTATTCTAGAAACAAAGAATATAAGGTAAGCCTCCATAGGCATAGTTGTTAGCCTCCATAAGCATAGTTGTTAGCCTCCAAAGGCATAGTTGTTAGCCTCCATAGGCATAGTTCTCTTCTTCTCTTTGTAAGCCTATAAATAGGCATTTGTAGTATCATTTGTAATCATCCAAAAATATCAAAAACATTGTATTAATGTTATCTAAATGAAAACTCATTCAATGAAACTCTTTGTTTTGATTCAATCTTGATAGATAGTACCTGTCCATCTAGGCAATCAATTCACCATGCATTACCAAAGAAGAGCCCGATTCCCTTTGTTAGCATAAGAGACTTTCTGGATTCCCTTCAGTGCTCCATTGGAGTCTAAATCTGATTCACTTGGTTAGAGCACTATATCCTTCTCTTGCTATTCGACTTGGAGGGTTGATTTTTGTTGTGTCACCGAAGCGGTAGTAACACTTGAGGATCAATACGGCTGTATTCTTTCGACTCTTAAGAAGTATATTCTTTGGTTTCCCTCTAAGTTTGTCTTTATCCTTCATCACACAATTTTTAAGATAGTTCTTTTTTCTTTTTCCTTCAAATTCTCATTTGTTCTATGGTAGTTTGTGTTTCCAATTTTTAGATTTCCCGTCAGAGGTTTGTATAATTGAACTTTCGATTACACAGGTTCCGTTCTGATGCTGAGAGCAAAGAGAAGACCTCTAGTAGCTTTAGCCTCCGGTGAAAATTATTCTCTCGGTGGTTCTGTTGAGTCTTCTTTTAACGCTGCGGAAGACCTGCATGAAGATGTCCTCCTCCTCCGTCTGTGCAGCCTACTACAGCCCCATGTCCTCCTCGGAACAAGTCCAAGAAAAGAATTATGAAAGAGAACAGCCTTATTGTTTGTCATTTTAATTTAAGGATGTAGAAACACCACCCTGAGTAGCATTAACTCAGTTAAATGTACTTGGATAACGCCCATGAAAATTTGTTGATTTTCATACAGGAATTCATTATATTTTCAGCAGAGAGGCAACTCGAGATATTACCTGAGTAGCATTTACTCAGTTAAATGACCCGAACCCAGTATATGACATAAGGGGATGACATTGACTGCCTTCTTCTTAGGCTCCTTGTTCAGCCTCCAGTGCACATGGTAAAAATGAGCCGAAATGGTGATTTACCAGAGATAGGGGTTGCCCTTATCTGTCAAACAAGAGTACCATAGTAAAGTAAAACTCGGGGGGTGTAATTATTCTAAAGGGTAAAACCCTAACCCTTAAAAGGATCCAAACGCAAATGGGAAGCCAAAACTGTTCACACAAAGAAAATCCCTATTAGGTACCCTCTATTCTGCGCCTCCAGATATGAAGTTCTAGTAGAAATTTTCTGAGATGATTTGTAAAGGAAGAAGATGAAGAAACAAGAAGATATGGAAGAAGAAGAAGAAAAGTTAATCAATCTGACCCTTCAAATACAAATACTGAATCACAAGAAGAAAATAAGAAGAAGAAGTGGTATGATTTGGGTAATCCGTATGAGCAGACTCGGAAACAAGGTTTTCATTAGGATTTGCATACAAAACTGGTAATTAGTGCCTGTTTGGAAGGGTACAGATTTCAATTTCATTATACGTACGGTGATTCTTATTAAATAATCTAGGCTCTTGTTGTTATTTGATTCTGTATCTTCGTTCTGTTGTGAATTGCTTTTTTATTATATGTTGGTAGTCATGATCATGTCTGAACAAGTAAATGACATCTCAAAATGAAAAGTATGGTATCTCAATGTTGTAATGAATCTTGTCTGCAAGCTGGGGTTGTCATTGTTGAGATGCATAACTTTAGGCTGCTAATTAAGTGTTATAAGGCGATTAGTTGTCATGATTATAACGAAGTTTCTGAAAGAGAATCTTGAAAAAGCTGGTTGCGGTTTTGTGGAAATTTTTCCCAACAAAATAAGAAACACGCCGTTGCCACTATACTACAACGACCTTGTTGTCGTTGTTTTAAATTGGTAGACTTTTATCGCAGGAAACGAAAATTTGTCAAGTAAACTGCCGCATGGTGCGGCCTTTGATTACCAACTGAAATTCCACTGCAAAAAAGTTCTTTAGTGAGTTTCCATGCCTAGCACTAATTCCCTTTAAACTTGTTTGACTTGAAAGAAAGAATTTTGTTATTTACTAACTTTTAGAACTTCCAATGAGTTTTTGGATGGATTTAGGAAAAACACCAACTTGTTGTCAACATATTGAAGATGGAACTGAACCTGATAGTTGATTGTGTTGTTATCATTGTGACCATTACTACACAATTTTTTTCTCACTGTGAGCATTGAGAAAACTATTATGCTATAATTATGTAATTCCTCGTCTCGGTCACATATATAGCGATACTTCACTATTTTGCTTGTTACAAAGATGAAGAGGAAAATATTGTTCAAAAAGTAAAATAAAGAGAAAACTACACAACTCCTCAATGAACGTATGTTTTTGCTCATTCAAATCTCCGTTGCCTGTAATTCTCTTCTTTTAAGCTTTCCTTCTACTTGATTCTTTGAGAGGCATTCCATTACAATAAACAAGATAACCCAATGAGAGTAATGAGACCTAATAATATAAACAATATCTCCAATTCATGATTCACCTCATCAGCAGCTTGCCATAGTAATAGTACAAGAATAGAAGGCGGTTTTTCGTTATGATCCAATGTAGTACTACTAATATTTTCATCTATTCTTTCCTTGTACAGATTAAAACTCCCTCCTGAATCCAATGTAGCTCTATATATATGAACCTCCTCCTCCTCCTTCACAATACCTCCTTCTTCTTGTTGTTGATTCTGGTTTCGGTAAAGATATTTAAGTACTACATCATGAGAATCAACAATGTATAAGTTACTAGTAGTGTCCAAGTTCAACGTTAGTGGACTACTTACTGAACCCCCAATCTCATCTGACACTACCTTCAAAATCTCTTCAGTTCGATAACCCCGATGAAGAGAATCCATATTGTATATAGCAACAAAACCATCCGTCTGTCTAACTGATAACATGTAATTACCAGAGATTAGATCGATTCCAGCTTTTAACTTTTGACCTCCCAGAATTGTATCAGTCGGATGGTCAAAACATTCCCAAACAATTTGAGATTCCAAACCATACAATACGAAGTTGCCATCATCTTGCATCTTTGCATATGCAGCTGGTTCAGGTACGTCGGGTAACAAGAGATAATCTTTATTATCTGGTATTATACGTAGTACTAACTTTCCTTGGTCAGTGAAGATAATCGAAGACGGTTTGTGCAGTAGAAGATCGTTACGGTTAGCGGTCCAAACTAGAGTTTTTTGGGGTGATTTAACAAACCATGTACCAACAACATACCGATCACAAAAATTGTACGAGGAACGTGTACATGGTAACTGGTAGAAACCGAAAGCAATGTTACCCGAGGGAGAAAGCCAATAAGGACTAGTATCATTAGAAGAAAGACATGAACCTCTTGTAATGTTGCTGACCAAAGTATCATTCTTGTAAGTAGAGAGGGATGAACATGTTGCTATGTTACTGAACAGAGTATCACTCAAAGAAAATAATTCAACAACTAGTACAAGTAAAAAGGACAAGGAGAGAATCACCAGTAGAAACTTCATGTCTTGACGAAAGAAAAACCAGAGGGTCAGATTTTTGGGTCGGAAGTACAATTTAGATTGTTTGTGGTTATATGTAGGCAGTCATCACTTAATTCCTTGTATAGTTTCAAAAGTAATGTACAAGTTTGGAACTCTAAAAAGGAAATCAAAGCTGAATTAGGAAACATAACAGCAAGACGAGAAGTGTTTATATGGTTTTTTTCTTACAGCGCCATTTTTACTCAAACTTGTAAATGGCGGAGGTACAACAAAAAATGTCCCACTAACAATCTGTGGGAAATATCACAATCCACGTTTCTAAGTGCAATATTTAGTTGCCAAGTTAGAAAATGTCAAAATGACGTCTAATAGGGTAGAAACAAGATGGGAAATTCCAAAACCAGGATTCCAAAAGATCAATTTTGATGCTTCTTTTCTTAAAGATGATAAATCTATGGGCATTGGACTGATTATGGTTGATGATGCAGGTAATGTTGCAGGAGCTTGGAGTAAGAAGGGAATAGCTGCTGATGAAGAGCAAGGCTGAGGCAATCGAAGCATATGAAGCTATAAAATGTGCAAAACAAGCCAATGTTCAGCAACTTCAAATTGAAGGGGATTCTATTAATGTAGTAAAAGCAATAAAAGGTGCCATAGGCACTGTAGGATGGAAAAATAATCCCATCATTTTAGACTGTTTAGATTTACCTAAAAAAAATTCAAATTGGGAATGCACTTATGAGCTAAGGAGTACTAATTTAGTGGGCGATACACTAGCCAAAGATGGTAGAATTAGTAGCAATGATATAGATTGGGAACTGATCTGCCTATATGGCTAAGAAATCTCGTTAATGAGAAACTCTGTACTCAAAATTTTAGAGACATGTTTTGGGCATACCAAAAAATTACCGGGCATACTAAAGGTTCGGCTCACAACTTGTGAGCCGAACCTAGACAAAATGTATGCCCAATAATTTTTTAGTATGCCCAAAAACAACCCTCAAATTCTAAGTTAAAGAAATAATATTTTTCTTTCCTACTAGGTATCACCGGGGCCTTACGGCCCCGGCTCAACCTCTCATGTTAGACTTAAGTGGATATATTTTATGTCTTTGTAACAATACATTAAGAAACATTATAACTTAGTTAATGTATCCAAATTTTTTAAAAATACCATAACTTAGTCAATTATAAAATTGATAACTTATATCATTCTAGGGTACCACATCAGTACTAATAGAATCAGTTTATATTTAGGCACAAAACGTCAATAAAAATGTATCTCGAAAAATTTACGAATCACTTGATTTAATTTCATCAATATTTATCCCTAGTTAGTTTTAAATACAATAATCGTTACTGAAGACATAATCTATGTTGCATGGATGTGGATCCTTTTTTCGTCTCTGTAAACATTGTTCTCAGATATTTTTGTGGGAATCTTAAACATTGGATCTATTGTAAGACCTCCGACCAAAAGAAGTGAAGCAATCCCAAACGAAGCAGCAGTTAGAACTATGTCCCCATCTCGCGGGAAGCTTGACGCCATTGTGTTTTGTAAAAATATTTTACCGCATCCCTGCACTTACATTGAGAAAAAGTATTTTATCATCACCATATCCTACAAAACCAATCACGACGTTATACACTGACTATTGACCCGAATTCAACTTCTTAATACTTCCATTGACATCGGAATCATCCACTGCGAGTTGAAGGTACTAATACTCCGACATGACTTGTCACCAACAACATCCATACTATCCAATTTTAAGTATCTTCGAAATCTTCAAGAAACTTGCCAAATTCACGGAGTTGTTCCTCCAAAATGAAGTACCAACTCATCATTAGGCCTTTAAGTGTTATATTTCATGTGCAATTTAAAATGTTGACCATGTCATATGTTTAGTTCAATTTTTTACAAACAAAATGACAGACTGAATTGGCTACAATCACAAAGAAAAAGTTTTCTTAGCTGGATTCCAACATCAATGGTGCCCCTTGTAGACACTAAAATCATTCATGCTCATCTTCTAAAATTCCAAGGGCAATGCATGCTGCTTTGAATATACTGTGGAATTTTCGATACATGCAGTAGCTTATCCTGATTATTCTTAAGATACATGCGGTAATGTTCAGTTGATTCCCAAGCATCAACCAAGTACCCTTGAAATAGTTTTATTTTGCTCTCAAGATGATAGAATACTTGTTCGTACGCCGAAAATCGTTTTGTAGTATGTTTTCATGTGCGCCGATCCAGCTGCTTCATATCAGGATTCCAACTCAAATTGTCGTATGGAAAATTCAGAACTTAATGCAGGGGAAAGTAAGCATTTTCATATTACGAAATACGATTAAATCGATTATCTTCCCTCAAATAAGGTATAATACATCGCTCGATAAGTACCTCAGAACCCTGGCCGAATATTATAATCGAAACTTCATCTTCCATTGAAAAATTGTAGTGCCTTTCATCTGTAGGGTCTTGTAGTGAAGGATAACTTTAACAACCTTTTGGTGGGAATAACATTACTCAAAGTCTTGTGTTCCTGGGAATACCTAGTGAAAAATACATTATGATGTGAGAGAGTATTTGAATTTTTCTAAGAACATCTTTATCCAGCTGGGTATTTTTTTTCACACGGCCATCTAAAGCTTGATTAGGATCATATACAAACATCTCTAAATAGAATGGGTCTTCTCCCTAGCTGCATATTAATTATCCATTCATGTGCCTAACTTCTCTGTGCGTTGAAAATCCTTTCAGACCATTACTCTCCTGAGATATCTTATGCTATTTGCAACGAAGACTGGTAAAAGTATATGAGATTATATTCTTATATGTTGTACCAGAATAACCTTGACTGTGCATCTCCACCGTCTTATAGATATATCAATGCCTAGTGGTTCAAGTAACATAGGTAGTATTGCTTTTCTTTTGTGGCAACATTTTCCAAATTTTTAGATTCTTTTTGAATTATATGTACAACCTCACATCGGTCCAATGTATCGCTCCCCATAGTTAACATTTAATAATCCATTTTTCCAAGATATTGTGGAACAAATAAATGTAAATTGACTTTTCGAGTTATAATGTTTTTTTTACCAATGTCATAATTCCTCATCTTCTGACATACCACAAAATTCATCTGAATCATCCAATGCAAAATCTTCGGCGACAATTGATCGGTACATAATATTAGATATCTATATAGTCCATGCCATATGCATATAGATGAACGTAAGAAAGTACAAAGCTAAGAAATAGTTCAGGAGCGAGGCTACGTTTGGCTATACATTGAACCCAAAATACTAATTAATAAATGAATCCACAATTGACATGCCAGCGTCAATAATCACATTTCCGTAATGCTTGGATTCATTAGTACATCGGTCTACTATCAAATAATATCTTATAATATCTTCGGTCTATGGGCGGGGCTCAACCTTTTTAGAGTTTTGTTTATTGTTTCATTTGGTTGGTCGGTCGATCAGTATCTTCCCATTCAATTTTAGTTTTTCGATAATATCGGGAGCATATTTCGTTAGTCGGGTTATAGCAAAACGGCCCCAATATTTAGTCGGTCGTGTCATATTATAGTGTGTTAGTTATTCCGATCTCAGTATCTTGTTTAATTAGTTAGATCATAGTAGCCGAATAAGGCCGGGGACTACGGTCCCGGCGGTGGATAAAATTTAAAGGCAGATGTAGGGCCCACATTAAAATTATTATGGCAGATGTAGTGCCCACATTAAAATTAGTGTGTTAGTTGGTCATGTCTATCATAGTTGGGAGAATATTTAGTTAGTCGAGTCATATCAGAACGGTACCAAAATTTAGTTGGTCGTTTATATTATAGTGGATTATAGTTACTCTGTTCACAATAGATTGTTTAATTAATTGGATCATAGTAGTCGGATAGGCCGGGGACTAAGGCTCAGCCGGCGGATAAATATTTAAAGGCAAATGTAATGCCCACATTATAATTAGTGTGTTTGTTGGTCCTGCCTATAATAGTCGGGAGCGTATTTAGTTAGTCGGGTCATAAAAGAATGGTCCCAAAATTTAGTTGGTCATGTAATATTATAATGTGTTAGTTATTCTAGTCATAGTAACTTGTTTAATTAGTTGGATCATAGTAGCCGGATAGGCCCGAGTATTTAGTAGATCGTATCATAATATAATGTGTTAGTTAGTCTGGCACAGTAGCGTGTATAATTAATTGGATCATAGTAGCCGGATAAAGCCGGGGCCATGGAGAAAATTTAAAGGAAGATATAGTGCCCACATATTTAGATGGTCATATCATGTTACAATGTGCTAGCTAGTCGGGTCACAATAACAAGTATAATTATTTGGATCATATTAGTTGTATCATAAGCCCCGGCCGATGTAAAATATTTAAAGACAGATGTAATGCTCACATTAAAATTATTGTGTTAGTTGGTCCTGTCTATAATAGTCGAGAATATATTTAGTTAGTCGGGTCATAGCAGAATGGTCACAATATTTAGTTGATCGTGTCATATTAAATTTGTAAGCTATTAGGTTCATGTAAGCGTGTTTAATTAGTTGGATCATAGTACCCGGATAGGGACGAGCCTTTTAGCCCCGGCCATGGCCCCTTAAACTCTCTGAAATTGATATTTAGCTTTAAAGTCAGGCGTTTTCAATTAGAAAATTAAGTTAGATTAGAAAATCTAATTAAGAAAGTTAGTCATGACATACGTGCCCTAGTGTTTTGTTGGTTATGCCTAACTAGCCGGAATTTACGGCCCCCGCCTTATCCCCTTAAATTCTTTTTGAAATTATATTCTAGTATAAGCGTTTGGAGCTCTCCACAGTGTGTAGTTTAAGGAAAAATATGAAAAGAGAAAATGCACCTCGTATAGCTTTGATACAGAAGCCCACCTAGCACTTATTCCTCCCACATATATACACACCGTTTGTCCCATCTTTTAGTCTTTGTCTTGATCAATTTACGCATTCAAGAAACGTTATGATTAGTAGTAGCTCTATCTGGTTACTATTGTTTACTATTGTCCGCAAGATTTAATAATTTAAAGACGTTAATGCTCGCAAGTTTAGTTGTCATCCAAGGTATATCACATTTAAACCGGCTAACTTTCTTTTCTTTAATTTAGTTAGCAGGGTAACATGGTCGTGATTATGTTATGTTAAGAAACTTAGGATTAGTTGGGGACGGTTAAGTGATTTTCTTAAGGTTAGATATAGTTGGCCAGAGCCGTCCAAAATGTAGAATATAGGGAAATAGATGCACACAGTCATAAAACATGTACTGCATTACGCAATTCCTTTTTGACTCTATGAACAGTTCTATTAACAATAGCATTTATCGTTAATAAAAATGTCTATCGGAGAGGTCCCAGCTAGATTGATGCATACAAAATCATGCGAAAGGGTAAATGTCTCGTTCACATTGCAGAAAAAAAAAGATTGAAATTTATAAATTAGCGTATTAATCTCTTTTTTTTGATCTCTTTATCTCTGATCACTCTTCACTTTTTTTTCACTATGGTCATGGTTATGATCGTATGTGGATGTCGATCCTTCACTTTCTCCATATCCTTTATTCTCTTCTTCTTCTTCTTTTAGATCATGAAGAGACAGAACCTCCGAAGGGTCGACGCTTATTTGATTATCGTCTCATATTTCATCACCACGTTGTTGGTTTCGTCGAGGCATGACTACTCCTATATACTAACTAAAATCCAAGGACAAAAAAATCATTGAGAGTTTCAGGAAACACCTAGAAAAAACCCGGAGACAAATGCATAAAATGGGCACTGTGATCAACAAAGAAACAAAGAGAAAGATAGAGACATTAGAACAGGAGAAAGTGCAATGATGAGGAAAAGAGTTGCAGACACTCTACATACCTGGGATAAGCTGAAACTATCTAGCATATTTTTAACCAATAACAATGGCATAATCAACTTAAAGGTGGAACATGTTGCTTATTTTTTCCAGGAATTTGTTGCTAAGTTATGTGATTTCAATTCAGATGGTATTTCAGTTGCGTAGTTAGGAAGTCTATCAGACATATATTTTTTATTTAGGTACACAGTTAGCTAGAGCCGGCAAAGAGTCAAGAATAAAAATTAGTTGGGCGGAGAAGGGATTAGCGGTCCAGCCAGAATATCTGGCGTCAAAAAATTACGATATATGTATGCGTGTTTAAAAACAAATCCATGCTTAGATCCCTGATTTCGATCACATATATGTATGCATGTTTTTTAATTCAAATGGCATCACCATCTTGTTTGGAAGATGGAGAAGTAAAATCTTGATTATCTTTTTTTAGTCTAATCCTAAGCAATCTCCTAAACATGGCCTCACGGGTTCCCCCCTCAAAATCTAATAATCAATATACGAACGCATATATGTTACATTACCTAGACATATTTTTTCTTTTTACTTAAAATTATCTAGAGGTTTGCATTGGTACACATTTCTTTAAGTCCCCAAAAAACATCTTTACTCGCAGGATTTGCTGCAAGAGATGCAACAAAAAAATCACATACTTAAGTTTGGTTTGACTATTTATGACAATACTTTTTTGATTTTTACGTGCCTAAACTTTTTCGGTTGCAACGCAAATGTGCTAGCTTAGTTATCCTAATATACAGGGAGGAATTGAGTTTATTTCCAGATACCATATTTCAATATATTCAAGCCTAATACACACCTTGTTTTGGATGCTAACGAAGAAAATATATCGCCATTAGAAACTTTGCAGAAGCTTAGGGGATCGGAGAAGCACATCTTGACCGAAACAAATGCATTTTTTGTTGTGTGACTATACCTGGATTTCTGAATAAGAAAAATGCAGAAGATTGTAACCATGAATCAACATTGACTTAAGGTTGCAAAATACAATGACAAAAGAGAATAAGGAAAGGGAAACGGTAAGATGTCCTTAATTAAGAAACTTTGTCTCTTTCGGTTTATCCCTCGATCTTCCCGTTTGTCTCTCACCTATAGATTGAATACAATTAATTATTGTATAACTAAATGGAATTATGAGACTCGTTGGCTGAATATAATAAGATATATAGAAAAAAATAAACAATCATAGGATTCAGTATCAGGGTTTACACCTGAATTTCACGCCAGAGTTTCGAGAGAGTTGAGCATCAACTGAAAAATCAAAGAAACAAAACAATCAGGATATAAAATCAGTAAGTAAAACTCTCAAAGAACCAACACCATAAGAAAGAAACCGAGATAAGATTCCCAATTATAAGATTGTAAATCAAATCCAGTTCGAAATAGATTGGTATAATTAGGGAAACACGTAGAAGGAGAAACTAATTAAACACACATAGGGTTAGTTAGGGCGTTATAATGAAGTAGGATTGAAACACGGAATTGAGATACCACTTTTTAACCTCAGATTAGGGCTTAAAATAAATCAAATCTAGGAGATTGTGCCTAGGGTTAGAATTCTTACCCAATTTTCAAACTTCTCATCACTGTGCTTCAGAGAGAAACACACCTTCTTTTTTCTCTCGGTAAGCGTGGTTGTTGTTAGGAAAACTTGGTGATAGAGAAGTAGAGTTTTCGTTTAGGAATAAATTATTAAAAAAACACTTGGAAAGGTATTTAATGTTTTCGACACTGGGAAATTTATGGTAATTGTATTTACGGTAAAAATCGAGAGTATGTGATAGTGGTGACTCCTTCGTAGCCGTCTAATGACTTTCCAATCCGTAGCATCCCGACCTTCGGATCGGGCCTAAATTAAACGTCGTCCGTCTGATAGCTTTAGTCATCATGGACATAAACCTCATACCTTTTTATAACAATGATTAAAAAAAAAAAGTCTAGGCCACTTGGGCATCAAATTGTTGGCCCAAAATATTCAATTTTTCTAGGCTTGGGCCACTATAGCTATAAAATGAATATTTCATTCTCTTCTACGAACAAAGTCTTCAGAGATGAACAAGAATCTACATCATTTATTCTCAGGATTTGTAACTAGGTATTTATCGCTAAATGCTGTGAATTAACTTGTTATTGATTGATTTGTTATGAGAAATTTTAGATAATGTATTAGGGTTTGTTTGAGATTAGTAGTTTACTAAATTTATATACACTACTAATATGTATAGTCATAATCTTCTTCTTTTCACCATTGTAGGAGAAGTTTTGAGTCTTATGTGAGCAAAGCGTAAGATATTAGCAAAACTTTGGGTGTCTTGGTGAAAATGGGAAACTAAAATTGATTACCTTCAATTCTCCAATTAATGATAGTATTGCTTCTTTTTTTATGCCAAGCGTGACAAGTGGATGCTCTCCGATATTTAATTCTTGGTTCCGAGTTAACTTAGCTTTTATAAAATTAATATATCCAAAAGTTGTTTGTGTGGTGCTGCTCTTGACGATGAAGATTTTGCTAATATGTCGGTGGTAAAAGATCTAATTTTCCTAGTGTTAGCCTTAGTCTATGGTCTACCATTAGGTGACAAAATTAATGAACACTCAAAAGTGGGAGAAGATTATCGAGTCTTGTTCTCCTAGACTTCCTTCTTGGAATCAGAGGCGGAGGCAGTTAAGCAAGGGTGAATAGGATCTCAAGCCTAAATTTTATGACATTTTGGAATCCTAAACCTATTTTTACTATCTTGCAACCCCTAGAAATATTTTGCTTCCTCTTAATGGAGTTTCAGGTTCCGTCCCTATTTGGAATTGAAAAACAATATATAATGAGACGAGGTAAATTGACCCTTATTAAAATTATTTTGGATGGATTTCCTATATGCCACCTATCAATCTCTCTTGTAGCTTGCCCTATCACAAATAAACTTGATAAATAAGTAAGAACTTTCCTTTCGGGCAACGGTGTTAACAAGAGTAAGATCCATAATATTAGATGGTCTATGGTGGTGAAATCCAAGAAAAACGGTGGTCTCGGTATTCAGAAGTCTGACCATATATGAATCCAGCTAGCGCTTTTAAAAATGTGATGGTGGAGATTGGGTACCAAATAGGAAGCTCTTCGGATAAAGATTATTGTGGAAAAACTTGGTGAAACTTTAATCGTTTGAAAAATTCTTCAATTCAAAGGCCCCAAGAATGGCAGTTTGTGGTGGAATTCTTATCATGAACTCGAAGTGGGTTCCAACGTATGTCCATTTAGGTCAATTAACTTAACCTTAACATGGCTTGTTTTTTTTCCCGAAGTGGAACGTTATATTAAAATAAAAATTTCACAGAAAGTGAAAACAGTTCCAAGAATAGACATTACATAAGTATAAGTGTCTCCCAGTTGCTCCATACAAGGGAGGTACTAAAAAAATCAAAAGTATCTTCCTCAGTAGACCAAAGAACAACCAAGTACTTGACATTGTCGATTAACTCAGCCGTGCTTTTCTTCCTTCCACCGAAAACTCTCCCGTTTCTTTCATTCCATAGAGTCCAACAGATAGCGTAGTGAATTATCTTCCACACATTTCTTCCACGTCCCCTCAAAACATTCACAGTCCAAGCATCAAACAATTGCAGTAAAGTATGTGGAAGGGGCCAAGATATTTTGAATGCTTTGATGAAGTAATCCCATAACTTGAAAGAGAACATACAATGCATGAACATATGCTCAATTGTTTCTCTTTGAGAGCTACAGAAGAGACATTGATCGCTCTCTAACTCGACCCATCTATAGCTTAAAATATCTCTAGTTGGAAGAGAGTTATGAAAGCTTGCCCATAAGATAAAACTTACCTTGTGAGGGATGTTTGGTTTCCACAGGTGCTGCTCGAAACTGCACACTGCAAATTCGCCCGCCAAGATTTCGTAGCAGCGTTTTGAACTGAAGTTGTCCAAGATAATTAACTCGTCTTCACCCTCCACTAAAGCTGGAACAATAAGATCACGCCTTAACAGGTCCCACTCGAGTTGTTCATTTGCATCCAGATGCCTCTTGAAAGTGCCGGTCCATTCATTAATTCTTAGTGAATCCGCTAGAGAAACTTCTTTGTCCTTAACAACCTTATAAACTGCAGGGAATAAATCCTTTAAGCACCCCTCGTTTAACCACTTATCCTTCCAGAATCTAATCCCCCTACCATTCCGTAAAGAAAAACGAGAGAACGATTGAATTTTTGGAACCATGTTGACGACATTTTTCCACATACTACGACATTGAGGCTTGCTATCCACATCAGGCACCAGCAAGTCCCTATTTCTTTTGAATTTTTGGTGAATAATCTTCCTCCATAGTATTTTTTTGTGTTTAGAATATCTCCAAATCCACTTGACCAATAAAGCTTGATTTGTTTTGCGTAAGCTTCTCACCCCTAGACCACCATTTTCCTTTGGCGTGCACATCTTAGTCCAACCTACCCACACCATTTTTTTTTACCCTCAACAGCACCCCATAAAAATTTTCTCATAATTCTTATCATTCTTGTCTCTATGCTCACAGGAAAATGAAACAAAGACAAAAAATAAATAGGTAGACTAGCTAAACAGCTCCTAATTAAGACTAATCTACCTGCTTTATTCAACTTCCTCTTCTTCCAGGTTGAAAGTTTTTGCTCCATTCTAAGTAGGACTTGTTCCCAAACCGAAGTACTTCTCCAATGAGCTCCGACTGGCATACCTAGGTAGGTGAAAGGAAGCTTTTCTGTCTTTCACCCTAGTTCTCTTGCGAGAACATTGATAACCTCGTCAGCCCCTATACTAATCATGGTACTTTTCTCCAAATTCAACTTCAGCCCAGTAAGAGTTTCAAAAACCGCTAAAATTACTAACAGTCTTCTCACTTCTTCCACACTAGCATCAATAAAAATGAGAGTATCATCAGCAAATTGAAGATGAGAAATAATAGTACCTTGTTCTACCACTTGGAAGCCCGAAAGTTTCCCTCTCGCAACAGCATCGTTAATCAATTTAGAGAGGATTTCCACCACCAATAAGAACAAATATGGAGATAACGAGTCACCTTGCCTCAATCCCTTGTTAGGTTTGAAATTTTCCGTTGAACCTCCATTTACTAGGACAGAAAGATGAGACGAAGACACGCACCATCAAATCCAAGATATCCACTTATCCCCAAAGTCGTGCTTTTTGAGAACGGTGAATAAGGATTGCCAATTAACATTATCGAATGCCTTCTCCATGTCGATCTTACAAAGAATTCCAGTCTTCTTACACTTCAACCTGCTGTCCACACATTCATTTGCAATGAGCACCCCGTCGAGAATTTGTTTGCCATGAATAAAAGCTCCTTGAAAGTCAGAAATGAGCTCCGGCATCACTTTCTTTAATCTCTCAGCCAGCAGTTTCGAAAGAATCCTATACACACTACCAATAAGACTTAGAGGTCTGAAGTCCCTCGGAGTGCAAGAATCTTCTTTTTTTGGAATTAGGGTAATAAAAGAGCAGTTTAACCTCCAATCCATAGAGCCGAAAGTATGAAAGTCTTTAAAAAGAGCCATAAGATCATCCTTTAGAGTGTTCCAACAGCTCCTATAAAACTCAGCCGTAAAACCATCGGGGCCAGGTGCCTTATTACTACCCATCTTCTTTATAACATGCCAAACCTCCTCCTCTGAAAATTCCCTTTCCAGCCACAGCTTGTCCTCCTCCTTCACCTTCGGAAATTGGAGATTCTCCATTTGAGAGTTAACCTGTTCCTGTTGAGTGTAAAGGTTTGTGTAAAAACTTCTTAGTTCTTCTTTTATAGTGTTTGTATCAAAACAGTCCCGACCTCCAACTTGCAGCTTGGCAATCGTGTTCCTCTTCCTCCTTGCACTCGCGATGCTATGGAAATATCTTGTGTTTGAATCTCCCCATTTGAAGTCATTTTGTTTGGCTCTCAATTGCCATTTTCTTGCCTCCATGGTTTCTAAGTTCTTCAACTTAATCTTGCACCGGAGTCTCTCTCCCAATTGTTGATGTTGTAAAGCCACGTTTTCTTCTTGTATGTTCATCTCATGAATACGACTTGTAAGTTCATTCTTGTCTCTCGCCACTGTTCCGAACTCCTGTACTCTCCACGGTTTAATAAAATGTTTCAAATTCTGAAGTTTCAAAAAGAACCTAGAGCTAGAACTCCCTTGGAAAACCATCACTTCCCACCAATCATGAACTTTCTTAGCAAAATCTTTATGTTCCACCCACAATCTGTCGAGTTTGAAATAAGGACGAGTAGCCATAGAAGGCTGAGTTATCACCACTATCGGATTGTGATCAGATATAGTCCTTGTCAGCACAACTTGAAGGGCATTAGGAAAAGCTTGCTCAAAATCGTGGCTAAACAAGAATCTATCTAACCTGCAAAGAAGAGGATTAGCATGGTTATTAGACCAAGTGAACGAACCTCCGATCAACGGATGGTCTATCATTTCTTGTTCTAAAATATAATTGTTTAGCAAGGCATTGTTCCTAGAATCTCCGTCGCCTCTGTTCCTCACCTCATTCGATCTCACTGCATTCATGTCCCCCGCTACACATAATGGAACAGACCACCATCTTCTAACCTCATTCATATCTTCCCAGAACTCTATTCTTGGACCATACTCGCAAGGACTATAAACGTTAGACACCGCCCACTGGAAACCATTAATTCTGTTTGAAAGAACTGATGTGATATTATTATAGCCAATTCTATCGTTCAGTTTTTCAAAAGTGCTACTGTCCCATATGGATAATAACCCGCCACTATTACCCACAGAAGGAATATAATTCCAATCAAAATTGTCATCGTACCACAACTGTCTTACAAACCAATGAGATAGGTGCTGAATTTTAGTCTCCTGTATTAAGGAAATAGCGCATCTTTGAGCCACAATTAAATTTTTGACCGAAATCTGCTTAGCGTAATCATTCATACCCCTTATGTTGCAGCAAAGGATTTTAAAATCCATTTAAAATAATTGTCTCCCTTAATGCTCTGATGTCTTCCAAGCTATAACTCTCCTCTTCGTCCCCTCCAGATTTCTCATTTGTTTCAATCACATACTCAGAAGCATCTTCTTCCACGTTGTCTTCTTCTTGATTGTCATCCTTCTGCTGACATCTCTCTCTGTATCGTAAAACCAAGTTGGTCATGTTTCTGGTCAATATTTCCTTATGAGCTTGACTTATACTCCCATAGCTACAAGCCACTTTAACCAATGATTGAACTGTGTTATCAACCAACCCCTCTTCATCGGCCTCCTTGTGTTTTTACACCAACTCCAGGTTGTTGACCACATTGTCTTTCTTTCTGACTCTGCTTCAGAGTCATCGGTACCATTATTTTCCCCCGAGTCTTCTTCCTGCTGAAGTATAGAAAATCTTGATCCCTGTACAGACGCCGTAGTGGACTTAGAGTTTGAGTTTTGCACAGGGAGTTCCACCACCGAATTATACCCTGTTGAAGAATTTTTATACTCCACCATTCTAGCCTCAAAATCCTCAACCTCCTTTAGATAGTTTTGATCTGTCAACATATTTTTGGGGGTGTAATGATCCTCCCATTGAATGGTCAGCATAAATTTGTCATTGTCAAGCTGCATCATCATCACCGCCGGTATTTGATCAAAAGTACCTCTTACTAGAATGCGAAAGAATTTGATTTTTGACTCCAATGAAATAGATAAGGTTTCCGGTGATATAGACGTTAGTCCCCCCAACGAGTCTCCAATGGATTTAAAATTATCGTGACTCCACAGCTTAAGCGGAAGTCCCCTAATCTTTAACCATTTTCCTTGCTTGTTGAAAGAATCAAAGGAAAATAATGGGTCTTCTTTAATAGGTTTCCCCCCAAACTTCGATTTTTTCGTATCTTCATCTCTCTTATGAGAACCGTCTGAATTTCCATTCCCGAACTCACCTTGCCATTTGTGTATCTTAATGATAATACCATCTTCTTCCCATATCTCCGGCTTCCAAATTCTATTCCATTCCGACTGTTCTAATTGAACCATTGCCGTAAGATTATTGACCTCATCTATCTTTAAATATCTGCTCCATCCAAATCTCCTCTTAATCAGCTTCGCAATTTTCCCCCATCCTTTGTTCTTTGAAACTTTGATGACACCCTTAGTCTCTCTTTGAGTACTCAAGTTCGGATAATCTTCGTTCGAATTAAAGCTTCCAACTGACCCCAGATTTATTTGTTTGATGGTAAAACCTTCCAGAACTTGAGACAAAGAAGACCAGCAATGGTTATTCTCTCCGCAAGGAAAACATAAACTAAAATGCTTACCTTCATTTCCCCTTTTGTACCTCGATACTCTAAGAAAAGTTCCCTCCTTGTTATTCTGGATTTGCGCAAGATAGATATCTTCTCCTACTCTTTGTTTCCAAGTCTTTTCATCCGACCCCTGTTCTACAATTCTGTCAATCGTACTCTTCAGCCATGTTATCACTTCTGGATGAAAAGCCAGCCAGGCCCTGTACCCCCTCGTCCCTCTTTCAGTAATCTTCACAGTTCTCACACTTCCAAAGTATTCTATTTCAATAGAAAATGATTTTCTTTCCAACTGAAGATATCTTTCTTCCGGATCCGAGTTATGAATCTTGGGCAGAGCTTCCTTTCTTCTTGTCATTCTCAAAACCCTTTCTTTTGATCTTCCAGTAATCATAGACCAAAAGCAGAAATCCTCAAACAAATAAAAAAAAACTTAGCGATGTAAAGGCGATTAAAGAACAAGCTCTACTAACCAAAAAATCCCGGCCCCAAGGGGAAGGATCAGAGATACGTCCTTGGACGGCGAGGAAGTTCAGTTAGCACACTGTCAAACTGAATCAATCATAGATTGAATCGATTGAGAGGCTGAGCTTGATGAGAAAAAATCGCCATGAAAATAAGATCCGTCAATAAAACCCACAACAACTCCACTAATTGTTGTTAATTGAAATCGATCTACAAATTCAATCACCTGTAAGCATTGAGAGAGTAAGAATTTCACCTGACTCAATTAGATCGAAACTTGGAATTGTGGATTCGAAAAGAAATGAAATTTTTGTTTTTCGCCGAGTTAGTCGCCGATTTGCAGATGCATCACTACAAACTCATTTTAATAAAATGTTTCAAATTCTGAAGTTTCAAAAACTACTAGAAAGTTTATTATTATTATTTATTTATTTTGATAGAAGCATCCATTTTCATTAACAACCTTCCAAAATTACACAGGGATGAAGATGAAAAACATCAAGAACCAAAGAATAGCAAGTAACACCTGTTGGAATCTTGCAACAATTTAACATGGCTTGTTGCAAAGCATTTCCATTTGGTGTGGGGTTTGCTGCATTGCTCAATCTGACTAATTATTGCTGTACTTGGCCAATTCACCTCATTCACTGCTGAAAGGGAAAATGGACTACCCGTGTCCTGACTCGATTAGTTTTTTCATCTCTTGATTCTAGAATGACGATTCTTAACATTTGAAATTCAGATGGTGTGTAATAAGGGACAGATTTAGTTGGCTACTGTTTTGATTTGTTAATGAAGTTTTTGATCTACTAATGTAGTTGGCTGCACCAAGAAGAAATCCTTGGTGACCTCTCTTGGAAGCAAATTGCTTAGTAATTTTTCAACCATTTTGTTCATATTTTGTCAAGTCCTTTTACAGAATCAGTTTCTTTTCTCTTTGTTTATGATGGTACCGATCAGTTACAAGACCTATAATCAATTAAAATGTCGGGTACGAAACACTTTCCCTTTATGAAGTGTCAGTTTAGCATATTTTTTTTATAATAGATAAATTCATCTTTTTAAAGTTCCAACTCTATGGTGAGCCAATACCCTGGTCAAACATGCTTTTTGTCCATTTTCTGCAATCCTAGTTCCCAGCGTTCACTTTTTTTTTTTGGCCTAAACAATTTTGATCTGGATGGATTGTAAAGTTTTCACGTGCATTCAGGCTGATGAGGTATTTTGGCAAATACTCCCTCCGTCCTAGTTTAGATGCTAAAATTGGGATTTTTTTTTGTCCTAGAATACTTCCTATACTTCATATTTTTCCACCTTTTATCTTGATTTGCCCCTGACTTGGAATCATAGCATAACATGGAGATTTGTGTATTTCAATTTTCAAGACACTCTTAAATATTTTTTCTATATATTTCCTCTAATTTGAATTTTTCCAACAAAACAACAAAACCTAGACATGGAATCGAAAGGAATCAAAGGAAGTTACTCAAATGGAATTTTGAGTCCAGAAGCGGGAGAGTGCATGGCCATAAGAGAAGCTTTGACATGGGAAAAGGATAAAGAATTGTCAAAGATTCACATAGAAGCTGATGCACAACTAGTTATCCTGTCTATTACAGATGATGTTCTTCTCATTGAATGGGAGAATCGAAACATCTTAAGAGAAATAAAACTTTTGAGTTTAAGTTTTCAGCATTGTATTTTTTCTTATGTTAGAAGAAGAGATAACCGGGTTGCAGATGCAGTTGCTAAATTTGTTAGAAGGACTGCTATAGACATCAATCTCTCAAACAATTTCCCTTCAGATTTTTGTAGTCTCCTGGCAAGAGAGAATCATTCTCATTCCACTTAATAAATTATTTTCTTTATCAAAAAAAATAAAACCTAGACATCTAAAAACTAGGAACATTAAATACCAACCTAGGGTAATTGTGGAAAAAAAACTATTCTCTTTGTGTTTCTTAATCTTTATGCAAAATACTATTTTGGCATCTAAATTAGAAAGGAGGGAGTAACTTTTTTCTTCTTGTTACTACTTGTACCACTAAAAGTTGAACATCTGAATTGTTGCCTCATGATGCTTAATCGGTCATCCCTTAAGGATAACTTCCCAGAAAACTTGATGGCAAAGGAGGTACATAGTCTTAACTAGACTTGATGTTCTGCTTGTTTAAAACCTAGATATCCTGTACTTGATATTCTGCTTGTTTAATACATGTACCAAATCTGATTTTCACACAATGGCAGAGCGTTTTGTTCTTGTACTGCAGAAAAATATCTGCATCTTTTCAGCATGCTAAGAAGAATATGCTCCAAACAAAACTGTGTACATAACGTTAAGTCCCTCGGATAAAATTAATATGTTGTGTTCTGCTAGCAACCCTTTTTACTGTTGGTTGTATTGGCTTCGAGGATGGATAATCTATCTATCTCGATTGAGAAACTCCCTACCAGGGGGTTGTTCTTTACTTTAGAAATTCGAATTTAAAGAACCTCTAAACCGTCCACTGTGAATTCTTATTCCATTGATGAGTAAGTCTTACATTTATGTGGTTGTTAAAAAAGTTTGAGTATGTTTAACTTCTGACTGTGGACAAATTTGGAAATTGTTCAGAAGCTGAGACCTGCTATTTCAAAGGATTGTCCACCTCCATTACGAGATCTGATCAAGCACTCTTGGACTTCAACTCCAGAGAGAAGGCCAGAGTTTTGGCAGATTGAGCAATTCGAAACCTTTCTTGCTCAAAGATGGAACCCTGCACCTGATTCGAAACTCCACCTCAGACGGTTACAAGAAAGGGCTCCACTGCAGCAGTCATGACGGTTCACAAACGGCCAAACCCAGATTTCCATGATGTAGTTAAGCTTTGATCGAGTAGTTGTAACATGGTAAAAGTTCCAATAATCTGTTTGGGAGAATGTGGGCTGTACTCTATGGTTTATGTGGCATACCTAGAAAATGGGGAAGACATTTTTATTTAAACTATGTGTGTATTCTGGTAGAATTTGTTAAATTTTCTACATTGCGGGATGGTTAATAATCTTGTTAGCTTTCCGTCTCCCACTCCAGCATTTTTTTAATCAGCATTCCGTTTGTTTTATTATGTTTGGTTCAGGTGTAAACTTAATGTTACCTTCTTTGTATGGATGAGGAATTTGATATCTAATTCTATGAAAGTAAACTTTGTAGGATGAAATTGCGTAAATATGAAACCTTGGCCTCATGTTTTCCCTCGTAGTTGTAGTGCTTGAGCAATGTCTGATAATAAGCATTAGTCTTAGCCAAATTAGAAAAAAGTGAATCAAGACTTCAAGAGTCTATCTTTGAAACTAGAAAACTTATATTACATTACAAGAGTGAATCCACACCGCATTCAATTTTGAAGTATGATGCTAAGTTTGAAGTGATAGCCATTGTTCAAGTGCAGAATATATATTTTTATAGCAATCAGTTGGATTGAGCGTGGAGAGAAATCTAGGGTTTAAATTGATAATTTCATGTTTGAAGAAGAAATTTACAAAACCAGAAAAGAAAAAAAAAATTGAAACTCGTGTTGTATTTTACATACCTGAAACTAGAGGTGTAAAACGTGCCGGACTAGCACAGCACAGCCCACGAAATCACGTGCTTAGCGTGTTATGTGCCGTGCTGTGCTGTGCCGGAGATTATGACGTGTCGTGCTGTGCCGTGCTAGAAGGCGTGCTGTGCTGGGCTGTGCCAGGAAAATAAACGTGTTGTGCCGTGCTGTGCTGTGCCAGGCACATTTATTTTATATTTTCCAATATAAACGTTTTTCAAATATTTAGGTATTATATGTGTTATTATGAAAATAAGTTAGCATAACGGTAGTAAAATGTCAATAGTTGGCTAGAATAAGAGTTTTTCTTTTAAATAGACACAAAATATGATGTATTGTGCTATGGTTTGTAGCATTTTATACATATTATGACGTGCTTTCTTAACGTGCCGTGCTGTGTCGTGCCACGTGCTAATCCGTGCCGCGTGCTGTGCTAGGCTACTGTGCCAATTAGTCAAACCCAGCACGTCCCATTTAACTAACGTGTTGTGCCGTGCCGTGTTAAGTCACGTGATGTGCTGGGCTGTGCTAAAATTTTAGCGTGCTGTGCTGTGCTCGTGCTGGCACAGCCCAATTTACACCTCTACCTGAAACCATGCATTTACATCGACATACATCATAATATTCAAAGCTGCAAAAACATTCTGCTTCTTCGGTTGGTACTTGTCCTAACAAAATAAATTTCCACTCTAAAAGCCTACTGTTGCAATACCAAAACTGAAAAATTACCCTTAAAAGTAGAAGTAGCGAAAATATCTCCAATAACACCAAGTTCTTTGAAGACACACCATTCATCAAGTCCACGCACAATTGGTGAGTTACTATCATGTCGTCTCCCGACAATTATGAAGTCGTAAGAATCTTCCAGGCATTTGATTTTACTTGTTGTATCTGCACAATCTGTTACTTCTTCCTCTTTGTACAAAATGTTTTTATTGTTCATAATTTTATCCCACAAGTCGCTTATCAATTCATCGTCTTTATTTGTTTTTCTATTCGATTTTATATGCTTGAATCGGAAAATTGAGAGATTTAAATTGGGATGATCTGACATTCTTATACTATATGCTAATGCCTCCCGGTCGTCAGGGCCTCCAATGAAAATCATGGCAACATCACGAAAAATTACGGAAACATCAATTGGAGCACCCGAGATATTCTTGTGGTCAAATAGAATCCCCACCGAGCAAGGTGCCTTATTTAAAACACTTCGGTTGACTGCTCGATAAGGGTGTTCGTCTAACTCACCGAAAGGGATAATCACAAGATTGGTCCTCTTGTCCAATGCTATTTGAGATACGTCGTTGTCCATGCTTGAGAACGGTGATATAGCAGTGAAATATGACCCGATTGTGAAGCCTTGATTCTGTTGTTTAAACTGGTTGAAGGCATTGATAATTTTCTCTGATGAATTGTGGGTGCGAGCCCGTGTCTTTTTTTCCTGTTTGTGTTCCACGAGGATGGAAGTCGCACGACCGACTAGTTCAACGAGGTGCAAAACATAGATACATACAACGCTATCTTTTGTAACTGGATTAGTGGCATCAAAGAAATTGAGGAAACTGGGAACATTTTCTTGGTTGTAAACACAAGCTAGTATGCGCAGCTCACTGTTGACAACAGAATTTAAGATAGATTTTCTCTTGTAGCCTGCGTACTTCCTTGAAGGATTATATAAATATTTCACCGTCGGTGTGATAACCATGGTTATCAAAAGATTTGTGGAAAATATTATGGTGTAAGTCTGTTGACCCATCAGCTGCAGTTACACATGAATCAACGGTTTAATATTAGTGTGCACTGATGGAATATATTCGTATATATATAAGTACTATGTAACTAACCTCGGCTTCATACAATATCATTGAATACCACATATGGACTATGCCATCACATGTTAAGAGGAGACCGAGACAAAAGGAGTCCAGAAGAGGCATCAGCAGGTAGAGGGAAGACATCATTACAAAACCAATCTTTGCGAAGTATGCAAGGAACATCATTATCTCCACAGCTACAAAATCTTTCCAAATGAATTTGAATGCGCGTACATGATAGCCTCCTATTATGTAAACTGGTGTTACGAGCACAAAGGTAACAAAGCACTCTAACTTTTTTTGAACAGCTGTTGCTATAGGTGACCCAACAGGTACCGTTAGTCCAACTATAAGTGGTCCAAGCGAAGGGTCTATACCAATGGACTGACTGTAAAATGAAACTCCCAAAACACTGATAAGGATCGAGGAAACATAACCTGCATTAAGTGTTTTTCCTTCCGGAGTAGTTCTATTTATCCATGACATTACTGGGTGTAAAATGAACATGATGAAAGTCCCCAAGAGAATTTTACTTATCCATGCTAATAACAGCACCTCGGTCTTCAAAATAGTGGCTTCTAAATGGAAGTGTTGTGCATACTCATAAAACGAACTGCTCAATCCAGTGATTATCGAGATGGCCAGGCCTAGACGACCAATCTCCGAGTTGAGGAGGTTTAGGTCAGCAATGGCACAAGCAGTATCATAACAGGAAGAGTGAGACACTGATAATCTAACGTACAAGAGAGAAGCGTTCATATCCTTTTCCAGGTTTAAGGCTTTTCGTACCACGCTTTCAACGATGCAATTAAAAAGTAAAGGGATGAGGAAAGTGCAAAAACCTATGACGATGGTTGATCTACTTGCTTTCGTAATCATATCCATGTCTGTCTTTACTCCAACAAGGAATGCAAGAAAAACACCCCCAATCCTTTCGATGACTGACATTAAGGCCATTCCTCCTGAATCACGAAATATGTATTGAAATGTTTCCGTACCTCCGAGCAACGCCGGGCCTAAGACAATACCGGCCTGAAACATGCAAAAGGCATATACGTTACAGTTGTTTTTAAATACTGTTGAAGTTATGTAATCGTAAAATCTAATGAATGAACGAGAGGAACAAGGAAACCTTACGAAGACTGATGAAACAAATTTAATCTGGTCTAATTGACCAAGGAAAACGTGGAAGGTTCCGATGAATAATATACAAAGGCCCATTTGCACCGTTAGTAAAGGAAAGGAACCATGCTCAAACATTCCTTTAAATGGCTGGCAGTTGAAACCTGGTTCATCACTCATCCTGTTCTCTTAACCTTCAACCTGGTTTGAATTATATATATCTTCTCTGTTGCTCGGCACCGATCACTAGTATAACCTATGGTAACTACTCCCTGACCTTGCGCCACCCAGACTCATCAAAGTTCACCATGCGCTCTCACTGAATTTCTTTTCATGGTTGAATTAAATAAAAATAAGAACAAAAGAGAAAATGAGTTTTCAGAGACAAAGTACTAGACTGGTTTCTGTGGAAAATGTTGGAATGGATTTGATTGCTAGGACAAGAATAATTTGCGGGGAAGTGAATTAATCTGACCATATATAGTAACCCAGTCGTTACACTAGTTTGTAGCTTTGACCATTGCAACAGTACGTTATGCAACCTCTAAAGCTAATATGTCCGGTGCTCAAGGCCATCTTAGATTGGAAATGGGTTATCAAAATGGATTGTAAGTTCCCATAGTTATTTGCATAGCATCAGTTTAACAATGAATCTTGATTTAAATTGAACTGGATTCATATGCAACATACGCCATTTTGCTTTTTGCACTTTATTTTGTTGTGTGAATGCAATTTGCATTGCTGTGCAGGATTAAAGCAGTGGATCTTATCCATGAAGAGCCTTATGAAGTTGGACTCAATAATCATGGATGTCAAAATGGGCCTCCAAATCATGGATTTCTAACTCAAGCCATATGAGATCTCTGATTATTTTTTTTTGTTCTAATTAGAGCTCGGGAAATTAGGGGGAGATCAAAAAATAATAATATTCTCATTGTCAGGCCCACAATTAATTTTTGGTACGGTGACACCCATAATTATATGAATCAATACATAACTCGTTTTGCATACTATCTTTTTAGGCATAACTCGTTATGCGGCCTAATTTTTCAGGGGTATAATTGGAAGCGCAACTTGGACATAACATATCTAAAAATCCGTGCCTTAGAATTTTACAAATTTTATATCGTTGGAAATATTTTTAAAAGAGCTACGCAACGAGTACAAACAAGAATATCAAAACTTTGTTTTTCACGAAAAAATCGGAGGTGATCCTCATTTTAGGGAAAATTTTCGAAAACTTGATACATAACCATTATGCAGTCACCAAAAACGATGCATAACACATTCTGCAGACGCATAACGAATTATGCAACCATTTTCTCCACTGCATAACACATTATGCATTTGGATAACAAAATTATGCATCTATAACAAGTTATATTACCAATTTTTTGGTTGATTTTAGCGCGTACATATAAAAAAAATGATGCATAATGCAGTATGCATCCATATTTACGGATGCATATCAGTTTATGTATCTATTTTCTCGATGCATAATGCATTATGCAGTCATATTTTCGGATGCATAACAGATTATGCATCCATTTTCAAGACTGCATAACATGTTATATAGCTATTATTGTAGGTGCATGACAAGTTATGCAACCTTATTTTTTCCTGGCGAGATTGGGGTATACCCAGATTAATTGGGGTATACCCAATAAGACAAAATAAGGTCATTATGAAGTAAAACCAAGCCACCCCTTAACCTTGTATTTTCTAAATGGCTAATATGCCATTGGTTAATTAACACTAAAATTCTGATTAGGTTAATTAATTGAGTTTAGATTAAAATTTTGAAATTATGAATTCACTAAATTAAACCTTTCATCCCTATTATGATTTCGGTTTCGATAAAAAAAAATTTGTTTTGAAAATGCACAAGGCCGGCAAGGTCATGGTTTGAATAAGGTGCCGGCCGTAGTTTGGCCGGCAGGGTCAACTTTGAATAAGATGTCGACCTTACGACCGCCGGCATTGTCTCGGTTGAAGAACACGCCGAGTATATTTTTACACATTTTGGTCATCCACTGGCCGACAAGGTATAAAATATATAAACTGCCGACCAATATGTGGCCGGCATGGTAATAACCATTCACCTAGCCGACCAAAACACAGTCGGCATGGTTGTATTAAATTATGATGCCATCTATAACTTAAAAAATATCAAGTTTCTGATGCCTATAGTCGGGAAGGTCCAAGTACAATACAATGCCAGCTACAAATTAGCCGACAGGTTGTTTGTTAGTATACCCTGCCGGCCCTGGTTATTGTCCAGCAGTCGCCATGACTCTGATAAAAAGTCGGCAGGTTATTCATCCTGCGACTATGCCGGTAGGTTATTCATCCTGCGACTCTGCCGGATGTTTAATGGTCGGCATGTTGTTCAACTATCGACCTTGCCGGCCAAAAACATGAAAATTATAATTTTCGGTTTCTAACCTAATCTAGCAATCATATAACGCAAAACAATAATGGGTTTGAGCTTATAAATCACTTACAATCTTCTTTTCGTCGGCAGAGGTTTTTTTTCAACATTCTCACGGATTGGATTTTCGGGTTTGCTACTTCCAACATTTTTCTTACCTTTTGCTTCCGATTTGGGTCTTTCTAATGTTACCTGTTGAATCTCTCTTGCTACCGGATCGTTTAGAATCAACCACTTTTTGTAGAAAATCAAAATTCAAAATTTTGGTTGATTTTAGGTTTTTGGAATGAAAGAGAAGAGGAGAGGGATTAAAGAAGAAGGATTAGAGGAAGATTAATCAGTTTTTAGTTTTTAAGTTTAGGGTTTAGTTTTAGGTTTATTAGTGTAAGGGTATTAAAGTAACTTTACCACATTTTGGCCTCCCCTTAATAAGTGCACATGTCCATTTAAATTTGGGTATACCCCAATTAATCCGGATATACCCCAATCTCGCCAGGTATTTTTTGTTGGTTTCAATACTAAGAAAAAAATAGCTGCATAACGTGTTATGCAACCATTTTCTGGACTACATAACAAGTTATGCAACAAATAAGTTGATGCATAACAGGTTATGCAACCATTTCCATAGCTGCATAATACCCCTAGGAGGTGGTTAAGACGTTTGACACTCATAGTAAATTGAAATTTACGTAGAGTAATTCAAAATAAAAAGTTGAAAAGTTATGTCAAACAGTAAAAAGAAAAAGTCAAAGCTAATGGTCAAAGTTATTTTTTATCTTATCTTCATTAGGTTACGTGTGCTTGGTGTAAATTCACAACACAAAGGACTAATCCACAATAACCATTTTTGCATATACATACGAAATTCGATACGAACATTTTCAGAGAACAAAGAAAAAAAAATGGGAACATCAAAAATTCACAAATACTAAACAAAATGAAGATCCTGATGATTAGAGGTGTAAACTGGGCTGTGCCAGCACGAGCACAGCCCAGCCCAGCACGCTAAAAGTTGAGCACATCCCAGCCTAGCACGTGACTTAGACCAGCACGGCAGAACACGTTAGCTAAATGGGACGTGCTGGGTTTGACTAATTGGCAAAGTAGCCCAGCACATCACATTAAGAAAGCACGTCATAACATGCACAAGTACACCATATAACAAGGCATAATAAATCACATTTTGTGTATATTTCACAAAATAATCACTATTCTAGCTAGTTTTTGACATTTTATACTGACTTACTTTTATAACAACACATATAATACCTAAATATTTGGAAAATATATTCTAACATCGTTGTTATAATGTCGTTACCTATATTTGACTAGAACATTAATTTATATGACAATGATCCAATTTTGTATTCGATGGGTTATTTCTTTTTATTAAATAAACTTGTTGATTTTACTTGAAAAAAAATACAAATGATATGTTATCTATTTAGATTCTCGTAATAATGTCCGACTTAATGTATACCATTAAGTGATTTAAAATTGTTTATAACACGTGTGCCAGCACGGCACATCACGGCACAACACGTTTATTCGTGTGTTGTGCCCGTGGGCTGTGCTGTGGCTAGCTTTTGACTAGTAAAGCATAGCACGGCACAGCACGTATAAATAGTTGGCACAGCACAGCACGACACATGGCACGCGACTTCGTGTGCCGGGTTGTGCCGGGCCGGCACCTTTTTACACCTATACTGATGATCATGTTTTTTTGTCCAACTCTTGAATTTCTGTTATATCAGATAGACCGAGAGAAACCCTTTCACTCACCATTCTCAAAACACCCCAGAAATTTTGTTATTTAAGAGATTAGAGAAGGGATTTGATAACAACTTCACTTCTCAAGAACACCACCAGCTCAGCTTCTTCATCAACATCAAACCTCTATTTCCAATGTTTCACTGCCAAGTGAGTCTGAATCACACAGTAAACCCTAATTTCTGAATCTCTAGATTTGGAACTTATCTAAATTTCAATCTCTGTTCAACAGATCCATTTTCTTATTCTCTCACTTCAAATTCCACCGAACCCTTGAAAATCAACATCAACTCGAACCCATACTTCATTTTTGACCACCACAGATCCATCACCATTGTTTTATTTCCGATTTATTGCTTCCAATTGATTCTTCCTTGTAGTTCAGTTCACGTCCATAATTAGGGGAAGAGGAAAAGGGACTGAAGAAGAAGTGTAATTCGACCATTAAAAAAGACGAAAACACAATTTTTAAAATTGTGGGTTTGAGAATAATTTTATTGAAGGAAATGGATGCGTGCCTATGTTTTTTTGAGCGTAGGTTTTACAGTGTCCAAAATCTAGAAAATGGGTGTGGCTGTAGTTTTCACAACTAGCAATAGCCAAATCAGACGGCCCAGTTAACCCTTGTTTTCCTTCCCAAGGGCCATCCGCCCAACCCATTAGTCCATAAACCTAAAAAGTAAAAACCCTAACATCCTTGAAACAAATCTCATTTCATTTCCAAGCGGAAATCTACAAAAAATTGAATTCATGGTGTGAGATGAGAGAAAGAGACGATTTGTGGATTTAGAAATGGAAGATGAAGAAGATATGGATGAAGAAGAAGTTGTTGGTAAATCTAAGTTTTTAATAATTCAGATTAAGAATAACAAAAAGAAGAGAAGAAAAGGAAAAAAAAGAAATTGTGTACGAGCGGAGTCGGAAATAGGGTTTTCATGTGTCTTTGGCTGTGCTGCACCTTGCGATATAGTCGGATTGTAGGGGATGAATGTTGTCTTGGCACTTGACAGGACTGGAAATTACAAGTCTCTCAAGGATCCCTAGAAATGTGGATGAACTAGATCAGGACATTCGAAGGTTGACAAGGAAACATCTCCGAGCAGAATTACTGTCAAGAAAGCATCACCAGAACTTACCCATATCACAAATTTTGGGATGAGGAATCCATCTACCGGAGCAACTGAATAAAAATTTAGAAATTCAGAAACATAGAGAGAGGAATTGGATATACATATTTCAATTTCATATAAGGTGATTCTTATTTATAATTAAGGGCTCTAGATATTTGATTAAAAATTGGTTGATTCTGGTTTTTAATTGATTCCTTTATTAAGATTTATGTGTCTGTTGTTATCTTGATCTGGCTAGAACATGTGTGAATAGTTAGCTACTGGCTGAACTTATGTGCTTAACTGTATTTGGTCGGAGAAGTTATGAATTTGTGCAACATAACTATTGCATGTGTGTCTTTGTAATGTGTATACAGGTTCGAGGAGAAACTAATTATACACATCTGGAGAGATACAACTGAAGGTTATAAGGGTCCTCCTAAGGATAAGTCGTTGAGAGTAATGCTAAAGCAGGAAAGGAATAGCAAAATTCAAACAAACATGTCCTGAATTGACGATGATGCTTAATGCTTCTTAGCAGGTGAAGAAGAATATTACTTTTAAGTTAATATATTTTCCATGAGAGCTTTCAGTATGTTTGATTGCAATAACAAAGTCATACTCACACACTACAGGGAAACCGGTGACCTCTCTTGGAACGCAAATAGCTTCGTAATTTTTCTAATTTGAACTATTTTATTCATCTTTTGTCTAGTCCTTTTACAGAATCAGTTTGGTTACTCTTTGTTTATGAGGGTACCGATCAGTTACAAGACCCATAATCAATATGAGTACCAAATACTTCCCCTAGTGAAGTGTCACTTTAGCATATTTGATATGCATCTTTTTAAAATTGAAACTCTACGGCACATGGTGAGCCAATGTCCAAGCCTAACCCCTTTTCTGCAATCCTTGTACCCAGCATTCACTTCTTTTTTTTTTCTTATTCTCTGCACGCTCGTCAACTTCATCTCACACGTGGGTTTATAAATCCCTTGATTTTGATTGTATGGTTTATTACTTAGTTGTCGTAAATATACCTGCTCTGGTTTGTATGTTGACCTGATGTTCCTGTATTTGGTGTTTCAGGTTGCATTTAGGACGAAAGTCTTTCACCCAAATATTTTATCTACAAAAATGACATTAGAGTGCACAATCTGAATAAAAAAAGTGTTTCCTAATTCCAAAGCATAACCTTACCATACTTGTGTTCTGACGGACCTTTAAATCCTACGGAACCGTAGGACCTGTGTTTAAATAAATTACATGTTATAAAATTTAAAGAGAAAAAAGCGAATGACTTGAAGATAAAAAAGTGAATGAACTGATATGTAAGAGTCGGTGAATTCTCTTTGCACATTGAATGTGGTGGATGGCATGTCTGTTGTTAACTGAAATTGTAGAACCTTTTGATTCACAGGAAGAGTTGGCAGGCAAAAGGTTTGGGGGCAGCACCAGCTGGTGCATCTAGTTAACTGGTTCTTTGCGGGTCTGCCGTTTCAGCTGAAGAGAAGTTGCTCATTACATCCAAGTTTCCCATGGTTCTTATACAGCATCTGTTGGCCGTCTATGGTAAAATATCTGGTGTAATCATCTCTGAACACCTGAAGCCAAATTTGACCCATGTGAACTGATAAGAAGGGTGCTTGCAACCGCACTTTTAAATTCCTCATAGCCATCTTAGATGGGAAATGGGTTCTCACAATGGATTGTAAGTTCTAATAGCTACATTCTTATCTTAAGTGGCGTAACATCGGTTTAGCATGGAATTTTAATTTAAATTTAACTGGTTTCATTGGTTTTTCCACTTTTTTGAAGTTGTGTGGATGCAATTTGTGTTGCTATGCAGGGATTTAAGGGATCTTGTCTATGACAAGCCTTATGAAATGGAATTGTTAATCATGGATGTCAAGATGGCTGCCGAAATGGTAAGCCTTTTAGTTTCTTACTCAGCCATACGAGATTTGTGATATGTTTTTCTTCATAGCATCTGAAACATATCACATGAATGGATTGTGTTGTTCAGTTTCCTTTGTTATCGCATTACAAACTAATTGGTTTCCTAGGAGGATACCCCAATTCAGTTAGCAAACGTTTTAACCACATCACTTCGCAGATACCCAGCGCCATACCTCGCCATTCAGCCTATGCACTTGACCGTGAAACAACTCCTTGTTTTTTGCTTCTCCATGTAACAAGATTACACCCAACGTAGGTAAAATATCCTGAAGTAGACCTCATATCATCACATGACCCATCATAGTCAGAATCAGTATATGCCTCCATACTTTTGAAGTCTTGACCTTTCTTAAACAAGATCCCTTTTCCTGGAGCAGGACTTCAGGTATCTTAGGATTCGCATTACCGCATTCATATGTGTTTCTCCAGGATTATGCATGAATTGACTAACAATACTCAATGCATATGCAAGATCGGGTCTTGTATGTGGCAAGTACATTAGTCTACCCACGAGCCTTTGGTATCTTCCTTTATCAACAGGTACTTGGTTGCCATCCGAAAATAATTTCAAACCTCGCTCTACTGATGTATCTACAGGTTGACATGTTGTCATACCTGTTTCCTCCAACAAATCAAGTGCATATTTTCTTTGTGACAAGAAGATTCCTTCTGTTGATCGAGATACTTCAATTCCAAGGAAGTATTTTAAAGAAGCAAGATCCTTCAATTCCTTCTGTTGATGGAGATACAAATTTTTGAACTCCTGTGTTCACTACATTCACTACAAGAAAACTTGGTTTAAGCGACCAAAATCTCAGCAAGAGCACAAAATTTGGGTAGCTTTAACAGTTGAGCAACCATGTTTTCAACTATAAAAAAATTTGGCTGCTTTTTACTTGTTTCCTCTATAACGTAGCTTCTAAATAAATTTGTTTGTTGCTCCAGCATTTTTCCCAGTTCTACGTAGCGACCACAATATTATCTTAGTAGCTATTTACTTCAAGCTACCATAGATTAGCAACTCAAAATATGTTTGGCTGGTAAAACTTGTCTCAGCAACCAAGTTACCGCCAATTCAAAAAAGGGAACGACAATGATTTTAAGTGGATACTTATATATTACGGTTCTAAATAAACAACAATTGTGTTATGGAATCAATTGGGTCCTCCGCAATCAACACACTTCACCTTTATATGATTATTATCTCAGACACAAGAATGAATATTGGATCCTATGAAGTCACCTTTGTATTCTTATTCTAGTGTCACATGTCTGATTTTGAGTTGTTTAATTTTGGATTGTAGAATTTTTGCGAGGTGGGTTTCCAATAGAAAGTTTAGTAATGTTAATGCAAGATGCAAAAGCACCATATCATTAATTATGAATTTCATGTCTCAAGAACTGATAATGGAATCATGACGGAGTTCAGGAAGAAGCTGCTGGTGACAATGCCAAAATGCCTACGCTGGAGGAAGATACACAACATAGGAATGCAAGGTGGAGGAAAATAATGAGCAATTTCTAGTCTAAAGATTAAGAGGTCATGTTAGGATTCTTTTCGCCCATACGTGGTTGTCATTTGTTAAAAATTGGGTTTATTTCTTCTTTGTGGTTAGTTTTTTAGTTCCTCTATTAGTCATGGAGGAGGAATTGCAAAGTACTGGATAAGGTCAATGACACCGATTAAAGATTAAGCTGAATGCATAGAAAATGAATACTATTAATTAAGGACTCCTACAAGGCTACAACTATACAACAATTCTGGCAGAGGCAATATCACAAACACTTTATATGCCTAAGTAAAATTCAACTAAGTACAGTCAACTGAAAGTTTTAGAACAAACCCAAATTAGTTTTAATTATTAGAACAAGAATACGAAAATAAATCAGAATTCAATGATATATACTGGTGATCGATGATTCTCATGTTTTTTGTTGATCCAGATTTCGATCGAGAGAGGAATTTTTGCTTCAAGAAGCAAGAATGACTTAATGAAAATTGAAAAGCTCAGGTGGTTCAGTGAATCATTCATGCTTAATTGAAACAAAAAATTCTCTTTTTGAGGCTAGTTTGTTCAAATTAATCATAATCACCATGAAAAGAAAAAACAGAACTTAGAAGATAAACTGCCAGAGATATGATTATATATGAATCTCACTTTATAACTTGAATTACAGATATGGGGATATTCTTGAAGAAATTTTGGTATTTATGTAATTGAAGTAAGGAAAATAAAGAAATGAATCTCTTTTTTCTATATCCCTGTTAAATTGAAACCGGGAAACTTTTGGAGGTAATGAAAAATTTGAACCACCAAAAAATTTCTTTGCGCCAAAAAGTCCGCCAAAAAAACATTCAAGTTTTAAAAATGAATCGATGGCGCCAATGCTCCCACTTAATAAGGGGGCGATCCGTGTGATATTCTATGGCTGAGATCGAAAGAAATTGAAAATGAGGTGGCAATCCATGTGATGTTTTATGTTTGCATGGATATAGAGGGTATTGTTTCATACGGATCGTGAGGTCGCAATTGAAAATGAGGTGGCAATCCATGTGATGTTTTCCTATAAACCAAAATGAATATCATACGGATCGTGATGTTTTGTGTCAAAGAAATTGACGATGGGGTGGGGATCCATGTGATTTGGTTTTCAGATTTTCCATTGGCCAAAATGAATATCATATGGATTGTAATATTCTTCAATTACATAACATAGGCTTTGACCGGTTATACCACAACTCTCAAAAATAGTAAAGAAAGTGGCTCTAAGTTCGAAACCTAGACGGGAGTGGATTACTATTAATCATAAACTTCGTAAGAACGATGAATCCAACCTGGGATGTTGAAATCTGATAAATTTCATCTTTAGTTCCTTCGAATGAGAAATTTAGGTCCAACTCTAATAACCTTTGAAGCTGGGATGTTCAAATCTGATAAATTTCATCTTCAGTTCCTCCGAATTAAAAACTCAAGTCCAACTCTAGTAATCTTTGAACCTGTGTTGTTCAATTCTAATATATTTCGTCTTCAGTTCATCCGAACGAGAAACTTAGGTCCAACTCTAGTAATCTTTGAAGCTGGGATGTTCAAATCTGATAAATTTCATCTTCAGTTCCTCCGAATGAGAAACTCGAGTCCAACTCTAGTAATCTTTGAACCTGTGATGTTCAATTCTGATATATTTCGTCTTCAATTCATCCGAACGAGGAACTTAGGTCCAACTTTAGTAATATTTGAAGCTGTGATGTTAAAATCTGATAAATTATATCTTCAGTTCCTCCGAATGAGAATCTCAAGTCCAACTCTAGTAATCTATGAACCCGAAATGTTCAATTCTGATATATTTTATCTCCAGTTCATCCGAACGAGAAACTCAGGTCTAACTCTAGTGATCTTTGAACCTGTGATGTTCAATTATGATATATTTCGTCTTCAGATCATCTGAACGAGAAACTCAGGTCTAACTCTAGTAGTATTTGAACCTGAGATGTTCAATTCTGATATATTTCATCTTCAGTTCCTCCGAACGAGAAACTTAGGTCCAACTCTAGTAATTTTTGAACCTGGGATGTTGAAATCTGATAAATTTAATCTTTAGTTCCTCCGAATGAGAAATTTAGGTCCAACTTTAGTAATCTTTGAAGCTGGGATGTTAAAATCTGATAAATGTTATCTTCAGTTCCTACGAATGAGAATCTCAAGTCCAACCCTAGTAATCTATGAACCTGAAATGTTCAATTCTGATATATTTCGTCTTCAGTTCATCCGAACGAGAAACTTAGGTCCAACTCTAGTAATCTTTGAAGCTGGGATGTTCAAATCTAATAAATTTCATCTTCAGTTCCTACGAATGAGAAACTCAAGTCCAACTCTAGTAATCTTTGAACATGTGATGTTCAATTCTGATATATTTCGTCTCCAGTTCATCCGAACGAGAAACTAGGGTCCAACTCTATAATCTTTGAAGCTGGGATGTTCAAATCTGATAAATTTCATCTTTAGTTCCTCTGAATGAGAAACTCAAGTCCAACTATAGTAATCTTTGAACTTGTGATATTCAATTCTGATATATTTCTTCTTTAATTCATCCGAACGAGAAACTTAGGTCCAAATGTAGTAATCTTTGAAGCTGGGATGTTAGAATCTGATAAATTTTATCTTCAGTTCCTCCGAATGAGAATCTCAAGTCCAACTATAGTAATCTATGAACCTGGAATGTTCAATTCTGATATATTTCGTCTTCAGTTCATCCGAACGAGAAACTCAGGTCTAACTCTAGTGATCTTTGAACCTGTGATGTTCAATTCTGATATATTTCGTCTTCAGATCATCCGAACGCGAAACTCAGGTCTAACTCTAGTAGTCTTTGAAGATGGGATGTTCAAATCTGATAAATTTCATCTTCAGTTCATTTGAATGAGAAACTCAGGTCCATCTCTAATAATCTTTGAACTTGGGATGTTCAAATATGAAGACTGAACCACCTATTTATCAAGTTATATTCATCTTACTATCTATGAGACATTGTCGTATAACTAATTAAATATCATAAGCATAAGTTGAAAACTTCGTGAACTACTCGAAACCTAGTCGGGAGTGGACTACATACGGATATCCGGTATGTATACCCTTTTGATATGACTTCATGAACTTGCAAGAGCACGTACGCACATATTTTAAGTATAACGGCAAATAAACTATGAACCAAGAAGCTCTGGGAGGGTTCTCACTTCAAACTTAGCATGTTATTGTTACATCATAAAAATCGATAAATATGAATCTTAATGTCGATTCGAGAAATAAAGTGGCTCCGATATGGAAACCTGGTCGCCAGTTGACTATCATAAGTCAGAAACTCCGTAAGAACGATGAATACATTCATTTACAGGTAAGATTCCTTCAGAATATTCTCCAAAATCTTAAACAAACCCTATTTTGGCATATTGTATGCATACTCTGGCTCCGAGATCGAAACCTGGACGTGATTGGACTACTATAAGTCGGAAACTTGGTAAGAACGATGAATTCATCCATTTACAGGTAAGATTCCTTCGGAATATTCTTCGAAACCTTAAACAAACCCTATTCTGGCATATTGTATGCATACCTTGGCTCCGAGATAGAAACATGGCCGAGAGTGGACTACTATAAGTCGGAAACTTTGTAAGAACGATGAATCCATCCTTTTACAAGTAATATTCCTTCCGAATATTCCCCGAAACCTTAAACAAACCCTATTCTGGCATAAACTTTGTAAGAACCATGGATCCATCCATTTCCAGGTAAGATTCCTTCAGAATATTCACTGAAACCTTAAACAAACCATATTCGGGAATATTGTATGCATACCCTGGCTCCGAGATCGAAACTTGGCCGTGAGTAGACTACTATTAGTCGGAAAATTCGTAAGAACGATGAATCCATCCATTTACAGGTAACATTCCTTCAGAATATTCTCTGAAACCTTAAACAAACCCGATTCTGGCATATTGAATGCATACCTTGGCTCCAAGATCGAAACATGGCCGAGAGTAGACTACTATCTGTCATAAACTTGGTAAGAACGATGAATCCATCCATTTACATGTAAGATTCCTTCAGAATATTCCCCGAAACCTTAAACAAACCCTATTCTGGAATATTGTATGCATACCCTGGCTCCGAGATCGAAATATGTCATAAACTTCGTAAGAACTATGAATCCATCCATTTACAGGTAAGATTCCTTCATAATATTCCTTCGAACCTTAAACAAACCATATTCTGGCATATTGTATGCATACCCTGGCTCCGAGATCGAAACTTGGCCGTGAGTGGACTACTATAAGTCGGAAAATTCGTAATAATGATGAATATATCCATTTACAAGTAAGAGTCCTTCGGAATATTCCCAAAAAAATTAAACAAGCCATATTCTGGCATATTGTATGCATACCCTGACTCCGAGGTCTAAATCTGGCCGGGATTGGACGACTATAAATCATAAACTTGGTAAGAACGATGAATCCATCCATTTACATGTAAGATTCCTTCGGAATATTCCCTGAAACTTTAAAAAAACTCTATTTTGGCATACTGTATGCATAATCTGGCTTTGAAATTGAAACCTGGCCCTGAAGGTTACAAACATCGCAAGACAGCTCCAAGGTACAAGAAAGTTTGGAGAGAAAAATCAAGAACATTCCCAATCGAGACATGCGGCTTTGCGGTGCTAGAAGCAAAAGAATTTGACAGAAATGAAAAAATGCGACTAATCAACAAAAACAGGACACAGGATCATGTTAACCGACCAAGTGGCAAAAAAAAAAATTGGTCGAAAATTGATTCACAAGACAAACAACAGAAATGGTTCAATTAAAATTTTCAAGAAAAAGTTAGCTACAAAAGAACAACCCCAACGACCAAGAATTAATTATAATGAGATATTTACTCGAACCGCTAACATGGAAATCAAAAATAAAATCCTACGATGCGCACAAGTTCCGGAATTTCTGAAAAGAATTCAAAATCACAAATTAAGATCGGGTGTTAAAAATATTGATTAGCACAAGTTCCGGCATTTCTGAAAAGAATTCAAAATCCCAAATTAAGAGGGGTGTTAAAAATATTGATTAATTTGTGTTTTTGAAAATCTAGAAAAATCTAGTTAGTCAAACTAGATAAGTGTGTTCAAAGAATATTCTAGAGCAAACTAAAGTTTTCTATTGTTGTACGTAGCTAACCAATATCTAGAGAAGAGCAGTGCTATCCTGCGCAGCTGCGCGAGGAAGCTAAATAAGCAAGAAGCCTCTCAGTCGTAGGATCGTTTTGCTAGCCCTTGGATCAAAATTAATAAAGCTTTTCATGCTGAAAACAGCTGGCATATTTATGTTATGAGAGATAAGTCCTTTCAAAAATAAAACATTTCATATTAGGTCCATTTTCTCTATCTCTAACTGGCTAGCAAGTTCCTTGTGAATAAGATTCTTGAGATAAAACGTTCACTAACAAAGATCAGACAACAGAAAGCCGCCTCCTCTTTTGTGTAACTCTTATTTTCCTTTTGGAAGCAAAACAACTAATCCTTATTTCTGAAAAACCCATTTGATGGATTTGAAAAGAATATAATCTCTCTTTACTTTTTTGATCTTGCTGTACCGTCATACAGGTTTTGAAAAATTTGATAGATTTGAAAAGAATAAATTTTCTCTGTAAAATTTTCTCTTTACTCTTTTTGCTAAACAATGGATGTCTTCTATCTTTTTGACAAAAGAAATACCATGCCTTTCCCATCTTCCCTTTTGATCTATAAAATTTTAAACCAAATCACATAAGATTACTTATATATAAATCAAAATTCATCAATTTAAATAAGTCATCCCTTTAATTAATTCTTCAAGGCTAGTAGAGGTTTTCTTTAGTCCCACCTCCCCTGGTTCCGTGTATAGTTTTGTTGGATTATCGGAATCCATGGCCAAAAGAGAATGGGAGATGTACAGAGATAACAGTACAGATTAATAAAGAAGAAAGACACGAAAAAAACTTGAAAAGGACCTACTTTTAATTACAAAAAGTATACATGCATATAAAAACTTAACTAATGTTAATCCAACGGCGAGTGAGATGATCGAACGATCAATAAGCTGCTTGCTTATTTAGAAGTCAGCACTACTCTCTAGAGAATTACTTCTCTAGAATTTTATTGGTCAATAAAGTAGGGTAAAAAGTCACATGTAATTAGAATACTCTACAGGGGTCGGTCACTCAATGCACGTCTTGTTCATTTGTTGTAATCAAGTGAAATGAAAAACAAAAGTTAGTGGTAAGTGATAATAAAAAACGAATCCAAAACGAATCAAGTGAAATGAAAAACAAAAGTTATTACTCAATTTGTTTTCCTGGGTCATGTGAAACCATTCTTTTTATGTAATAAGTTTGTATTTTTTTTTTTGTTATCATCTAAGTGAGCTTGGTGGGTCTTATATAGACCTGAGAACAATGTTTTCTGATTTAGTTCATGTGTTTTTTGTATTTCAGGGTATAGGTGAAGTGAAAGAGACAATGAATAGGAAGAGAGAAGATGCTGATCGGAAAATCGAAGTAAAGAAGCCAAAGCTTGAGCAGGAATCTTCTCTAACTCCTCCCTCAGTCATCGATAATCCTCTTCTTCCACTTGCTTCTTATGATGATGACGACGATGAAGAAGAGGATATAAGGAGGGGCAGAATTATTAACGAGGATGAACAGATAGATGGAAAGATTGGAGACAATGGCGTTAAAGAAGAAGAGGATGATTATTCTGATGCTGACCAAGAAATGTTTCAAGGGAGGCGCAATCGCCAGATTGAAATCAGGAGGGACTGTCCTTATCTCGATACTGTCAACCGCCAGGTGAGTTGTCAAAGTGATGATTTGGGCATTTTTCACATTAGTGTTGGTTACTCTGTCTCATGTGTAACTAACAATAGCTTGTTTGTTTGATTATAGCTTGTTTTCTGTTTGGTTTTATTTAGTTCAATGGGTCTCAATTTTTCTTTTTCTTTTTTGTTTGAAATGAACTAACCGGGTTTAGGTTTGCGAGCCTTGAGGTACCTTTGAGAAAGGTACATAACATCAGGTTTTATTGATTGGTTTCTTGATTAATTCTTATATCGTTTTTTTTTTTAAGATTGATTTCCTTTGTAGTTCTACTTTGAATTTGCTTGTCTGTGTATATATGCAGGACCAAAGTTTGTCATCTCTTTTGGAGGAAGGAATTTGATCTAGAATGAGTACTCTATTGATCTCAAAAGTGGAGCTAAAAGAACCGATTGAATGATATTAGGTTGCAGAATGTCTCAAAGTTGAAGTAGTTGTATCAATGGTGTTCCTCATCTTTAGGTTTTGAACTGAAGTGTGATGAGATTGTTTTTTATTTTTTCAAAGAAAATGGGATTGTATTTTTATTTAATTTTTGTAGAATGAGATCTTGTAATCTTTCTCAATAACAAAATGAATTTAGTGATATTGAATTTTGCATTTAATTTGGTTTATATTTGTTTTCTGTATTAGTCAAAATTGGCAGGAAGCCTTTTAACGAACCGGAACATTCCCCGTTGACGAGTAATTCGAGCAACTAATTTCAGACAGTTTCGAAGTTTAGAGCGACTAAAATCTCGCACATCAAAAACCCTTGAGCAACTGATTATTGGTCAGTTAAGCCGCTTTAAACCTTTGTCAACTCAACATATTACTCGTTTGGATGGTTGAAATAAATTTAGAGCAATGATATTGCTTAGTCGCTCACGCAGTTGAAGCATATTTAGAGCGACTCGACTAGGGATACTTGGAATAAAATTAAAGCAGTGATATTAGTTAATCGTTAACGGTAGTTGAAGCATATTTAGAGCGACTCATTCTAGGATGATTGGAATAAACTTCAAGCAGTGATATTAGTTAGCCGCTGATGGTAGTTGGAGCATATTTAGAGCGACTCGCTCTAGGATAATTGGAATAAACTTAAAGCAAGCATATTAGTTGATCGCTGATGGTAGTTGAAACATATTTAGAGCGAGTGCCTAGCTGCTATAGACTTGTACAAATTGCACCTTTTGCAACTAACGAGCGAGAGCCAAATTAAGTAGCTATAATGGTTAGAGCGACTTAATATGGGCTTTTTGCAACAAAAACTGCTATGTTGCTCAAACCAGTTTTTCTTGTAGTGATTCCCCAACTGTTTTCATGTGGTTTTGGTGGTCTGTAAATTAAAACAAAAAAAAAACTTGAGAATGATGGTATCTGTGAACTATGTCCATGCTAGTTGATATTTTGGATATTTTACTTTAAAATTCCTTGTTCTCGGATTTTTACTTTAAAATTGAACACCAGGAGAAAGTTTACTGAACCAAACTCGAAGAATGATGTGTTGAGTAATGTTGAGTAATGTTGGATAAACTAGTCATATCCACATGAATCACATCTTGTTTTTCTTGCACAAATTGGAATTATGAGGGATTAGATCCCAACTGGAGGAATGTTGGATAAACTGAATAGTCTAACACACCTATTGCTATTGGTCTATTAATATTACATTTCCTTATAGTTTGCTTACATATCCGTGTTTCTAATGTCTGATATAATGTTATGGTTCTACCAAGATAAACCCATCTGTTCATATACACATCTTTGAACTCTTGGTGCACTACATCCCCTTGCCGTTTCCATGGGATTTTCATAGGTGGTGGTCTGTGAATCAAATAAATTTAAACGTGAGAATTGAAGAAGGTATCTCTGTATCTGTAAACTATTTGTAGATCAAAAGACACTCAATTACCCTTGCCATTTATGGATATTTTGTTTCACCTGGTTAATATGGTTTGGATCTTCATATTTTCAAGTTTTCTGACCTAGTTTTGAGGTATGTCCATGCTCCATGCTAAAAAGCAACATGTGACCATTTTGCTTTCTATGAAGCGCTCTTAGTTACGGATATGTTTTTAGTTCACTTGTTGATGGTTTCTGACCACATTTCTGTTCAAATAAGTGATATTTGTTATTGGTGGAACCTGATTTTATTCTAATTGACTTGTAGGTGGAGGATCCATTATCACCAGATTTGGATCTCAAAGAAGAGGTGTTAAAAGTATTGCTGACTTTATTTGTCTGTTACGTGTTAATTTATTTTTGGAGTTCCCGCCAGAGGTTTGCATAACTGGATTTATGATTACCCAGCAGGTTCCGTTCTTATGGTGATAGGAAATAGAAGACCTCAATTTGCGGTACATGCCGCTAAAGACTATTTTCTCCGTGGTAAGTGGTGGGCAAGAAAGATTGGGTACCTCTTGAACTAACCACTACATGGCAACACCTTCACACCGGTTGTACGTTCCCAATCTGGATTGTCTTTTGCCTTATGCTGCACATATTTTTGTAGAGAAATATCAATTGCAGTCAATTTAAGATATAATTCGTTTTGTGTATGCAATAGGTGCTTATTTGACCATGTTGTAATCCATGTCGTGTCGTAATATCTGATTTTCTTTGATTCTGTTCGTGTTAATTTAACAAATCTCATCTTCTTTCTGGTACTGGTTTGGGTCCCAAAATAGGCATGTGTGTTTTCTGATGCTGCGGGATATTTGTGAGCAATTGAATTCAACCTTACACTGGAAATTTGGTGTTGGTAGTTGGTACAATCAACATGCGAATACAACTGAAAAAACTTATAGTTCTGTTCATCTTTGGACCATACTTGTTTTTTTTTTTTTGGGACCATCATTGATTTTAGAATGTACAGTAAAACTCAATCACTTTATTTTGTTTTATTTTTTGTAATCATACCTCTTTTTTTTTTTAATAAATAAACCAGGCTTAACCCTGGAGATACAAATCAAAGTTTGTTGCAGTTACATCTTGCAAAAGTCTGACCAAAAGGGGATTAATTTGTGGCTCTTTCCACTGCGAACTGATCTTGTGTTCAAGGCATTGATCAGCTAACATTCTTGGTAAGTAATTTTCAGACTCTGGAACTAGACTAAGTTCTTTGATCATTCTAATACATAAGATAAAAGTTTTGTTTTTTCCTAGATGCAATTGATGAGAGATCTTCACTTCCTTTCCTAGCTGGATTTTAATAGCTTCAAGGACTTTCACACTGTCACCTTCAACTTCCACCTGAGATTGCTTCAGTTGATGTGCCCAACGGATTGTCATGGAAGCCGCTTCCTCCTCTATGTCTTCTTCCGTGCAAGCTTCAAGACTTCTGCATCTTACTTCAGAGACCTTTCCTGTATGATCAAACATCATCAGAGCTATTCCTCCCTCCCTACGGTTGGTTCTTACACTCACAGCTATGTTTAACTTCACATCTAATAAGCTAGGAACTATTGATTTGTTGTTGGTTCTAATTTGTATCTCATTATCTAAGTAGTTTGCTCTCCTACTCCTTTTGCTACAACTCACCATATTGGTAATTCTATTTCCTGATCTGCTAGGGTTAGGCCTAACTTTCCTAAAGACCAAGTCACACCTAGCCTTCCAAATTTCCCAGCAAGTAATTGCTAGTATGTCAGCCCATTGTATTTCTCCCTTTCTATCCACCTCTTCTCTGTTAAACCAATCATGTAACCAACTATGAAACATAGTTTGGTTATTAGTATAGACCGAAGTACTGATTCCCATACACCCTACAACAGCAATAATGAAATCGCAGTTCATGAATATGTGCGTTAGGGTCTCTTCATCCTTCCCACATAGCGGGCAGGTCTTATTGATGTAAGGCAACACTCTTGCCATTCTCTCATTTAGGGGAAGGATATAATGGACACACTTCCATATAAAGGATTTAACTCTCGGAATTGTATTCATTCTCCATATCTTGCTCCAAAATTGCTTCACCTGGTTGTTTTTCGGTTGCCCCCTAAGCATTATTTTTTTATACATCGATTTGGTTGTAAATTTCCCATTTTTCTCCAACTTCCATCTCACCTCATCCTGTTTTCCTTTATGAATTTTGGTTCGTAGAATTTTTCGACCGATATGGACCTCAAAGTACATTTGTATCTTCTTTTCATCCCACTCCCATCCCTCATCATAATTTTTCATTATTTCCTCCACATATGTGATCTTGTGAATTAGGTTGATTGGTTCTACAAGCTAAGGTTGTTGTCCATTGAACCATATTTCCTCCCAAACTCTTATTGTTTTACCATCTCCCACTCTCCATTCCATATTCTCTCGTATTTTCCCCACTTCTAGCATCAGGTTTTTCCAAATCCACGAATCCTTCTCACCACATTTGTAGTTTATGTTCAATAGGCTTGACTCTGGGAAGTATTTGCTCTTGTATATAGAACCCCATAAACCATTGGGTTCTTTCAAAAATCTCCAACTAACCTTGGCTAACATTTCCGAGTTGAACTCTCTTAGATTTAAGAAGCCCATTCCACCCATACTTTTCGGAGTGCAAACCCCAATCCAGGCTTTTAGAAACACCCCTTTCTTACCATTTTCATTCTTTCCCCAGAAAAATTCACGTTGCACTCTATCAATGCCTTATGTTACCGCAACTGGGATTCTAATGCAGCTCATCTAGTACAATGGCACAGTGATCGAAGAGGCCTGTATCATGACACCTTTTCCTGCGCAAGACAAGATTATTCCTTTCCAATTCTGCAAGTTGTTCTCAACTCTGTCCAAAATAAACTTGCAAGACTTGACTTTGGATGTGTGGGTAAACAATAGGGAACCTAGGTACTTGTCATTAAGAGAGATTTTTTTCACACCTAGTGTGCTTAAGACTTCATCCATTGTGTTCTGATGGGTGTTATGGCTGAAAAAAATCCCCGACTTTTCCATGTTTATTAGTTGACCTGATGCTAGACTAAACTCATTGAGAACACTCAAGATATTTTCACTTTCGGACTTACCAGCCTTGCTGAAAATTAGAAGATCATCCGCAAATAGCAGATGAGATATGGATGGAGCAGTTTGACCAACCTTGATTCCATGAATCATGTTTCTTTCCTCGGCATTGGAGATTTCTCTAGACAGCATTTCCATGCAAATGATAAAGAGATAGGGGGATAAAGGATCTCCCTGTCTCAACCCTCTAGAAGGGATAAATTGCTGACAAGGTACCCCATTAAGGAGCACCGCAGCAAACACCGTACTGATGCATTGGTTCACTAGATTACACCACTTGCTGCTGAAACCAAGTTTCTCCAAGATTTTACCCAGGAAATCCCACTCCACTCTGTCGAAAGCTTTCGACATGTCTATCTTTATCCCCATAAGGAACTCCTTTCCTCTCTGAGATCTTATAGTGTGAATCATTTCATGTGCTATGAACACATTGTCTGAAATCTGGCTCCCTTCAATGAAGGCATCCTGGTAGGGAGAGATGATGCTAGGAAGGAACTTCTTTAGTCTATTAGTTAAGATTTTTGACATGATTTTATAGATTATGTTGCTTAGATTAATGGTTCTATAGTCACTTGCTGCTTGGGGGTATTCAATTTTGGGAATTAGGGTGATAAACGTAGCACTTAACTCCTTTAGGATGAACCCTGATGTAAAGAAGCTCTCAATCATGTTAAACACCTCTTGGTGCACCACCTCCCAATTCATCTGGAAAAACCTAGGTGTGAAACCGTCTGGACCCGGAGCTGTGTATGGGTCCATAGAGAAGACAACCTTCCTTAATTCCTCCATAGAAGGCGTCTTAGTCAGAGTCTCATTATCATCATCAGTAATAATTGGTTGGATGCCATCCAAATAACTACTTTCAGAATTTGAATTAGAAGTGGTAGCCACTTTTTTGAAATGTCCAGTGATGGTTTCAACAACTTTTTCAGTTCCTTCCACCCAATTTCCTAAGCTATCTTTTATTGCTTCTATTCTGTTCCTCCTAAACCTATTTACAGCTTTCCTATGAAAATACCCTGTGTTCTATCTCTTAATTTGACATCTTGTTCCCCACTTTTATCTTTCCAAAAACTTTCCACTACCTTATAACAATGATCAACCTCTCTTTCACACTCCCTAATCACCTCACTCCTATTTCTAAGGTTACTATTGGAGCTAGCTTCTTTTAATCTATTCTTAGCTCTCTTCAGGTTCTTATTGATGTCTCCAAAGGAATTCTTATTCCACTTATATATCTCCTGCTTAGTGACCTTGAGTTTCTGAGATAGTTTATGAGCTTTGCTTCCATTGACCTTCCTCTTCCATGTCTCCTTGATCACTGCTCTGCATTCTGGTTCTTTGAGCCAAGTTCCCATTACTCTGAAAGGCTTGTTCCCCCCTCTAACAACGCTTTGTGAGTTGAGCATGATCGGAATGTGGTCTGACCCCATCCCCAGCATGTGTGTTACCGTTGCATTACTGTTTTTCCCACTCCAACTCCCATTTGCCATAGCCCTGTCCATCCTAGCTTCATTTAGAGCCACATCCTTCCTTTTATTACTCCATGTGAAGGGGTATCCCACAAACCCCAAATCATTTAATTCTGCCATTTCCAAACAGTACTTGATTTTGTCTGCCTCCGACTTGTTAAAACTTCCAATGCCTTTCTTGTCTTGTTCTATCAATGTAAGATTCAGATCCCCTAACAAAATCCATTGTTCGCTCCTTGTCCTAGACATTATAGCCATGTCACTCCAGAACTTGTACTTCTCATTCCACTCCGAAGGACCATACACACATGATAACATACTCTCCTCCCCATTCACCATGTTCCTAATGTGGCAGTTGATTAGGTTTTTGTTGTAAACTCCAACTCTTAAATTTGTACCTATTTTCCAAGCCACCACAAGACCACCTGATGCACCGATAGGTTATACCATGAAGCAAATTTTGTAACCTAGCCGTGTGATAATTGGGTTTACAACTGACCTGATGTTCTTCGTCTCACATAGAAATAATATGTCCGGGTTTGTTTCCTTGATCATGTCATTTAGGTACTGTTGGGTGAGAGGGTTACCTATTCCCTGGCAGTTCCATGATATCATTCTAACATTTCCAGCATAGTGCATGTAATGGTTGTTGAAAATATGGAATTTGAATGCCTCAATTAAAACATGCTTCATACTTTTTTTTAGATGTGTATTATGGTTTCTAATGTTATAGCATGGATAATGTTGCCTATTGTCATGGGAAAACTTTTTGAAATTGTTGAAATGAGTATGTACCTGGTGTCCAAAACTGGACAGCATATCCGGGTTTGTCTGCATGATTCCATGTATGTCCCAAGATGCCTCCTCAGGTGCTGGTTCATTGTACTGGTCCGAGTGCTGGCCAGTGACTTTAGATCTGTTTTCTGTAGAGTCTCTGGTAGGTTTTTGCTTTTTATCAGTCAGTTTGTTGTTGCTGTTGTGTTTTACAGTTTCACCTTGCCCCATTTGCAATTCAGACCCATCATGGTACAGCTGAGGCATTCCCACAGTTTTGATATTCATCAGTCTTTTGTTCCCTTCATTCACTTCTTCTGTATCATCTACAATGTGCTTTCTCTTTGCTAGAGGTGGAATTGGGTTGTTGTCATTTACATCTTTTGCTCTCTGATTCATTGGGATGGCTGTTTTCTTGTTTGATCTGTAGGTTTTGTATGGGTTTTTGGTGGTCTCATTCATCCTCTCTTTGTGGATTGTTGTTGCCTTTTTCGTGATGAGTGGCTCAATTGATATGGGATCCTGTGATTTTGAATTTAGGCTTTTTTGTATTTTTGTTGTGCATTCCATGCTATGAACTGGTTTCTTATTTTCATTTATTACTATCCCTGTGTTGCTGTTTCGCAGACTCCAATTTTCCTCCTTCTTCATATCTTCCTTAGACCTCCCAACCTCGGTTTCCTTCCCTTTCATGTTTGCTCCCAGAATTGTAGTACCTTGATTTACTATTCCCAAATTTTTCACTGCATTCTCCTTTTGTTGCACCCACCCATTTGACATATTTGTGTCCTTGTGTTGTGAGCTTTTTTCCTTTTTGTTCCCTTTTTTCACTATCATGGATTCTCCTTCCCCTTGCAGAGCAGAGTTCTGTTTTTCCTTCTCTACACTCACTCCATCCCCAGTACCTTCTTTCCCCAAACAACTAGTTCCCTCCCCCACAACCAATTGCTTCTGCATCTCCGTGTTAACCCATTGCCTTCTACCCTTACAATGTGATTCCGAATGATCCATAATGTTGCAGTTTGTGCATAAATTTGAAGGCAGGCACTCATATTCAAAATTGATTATTGTATTTTCCCCTTCCTCATCAGCAGCAACCATCCTAAACTTCACTTTTTTCTTTACCTCAATCTTCACCTGGATCATAACATCTTTCTCCAGTAAATTGCTTCCCATCAGAATGACGTGTTTTTTGTATTCCCCTGCACTGTTGACCACTTTTTTCAGTGCCTCCGCAGATGTGTAAGCAATGGGTACATCTATTGCTTTTAACCAAAATAGTTCATGTTCCAAATCCAGTGATCCATCAGGTGGAATTCCAGTGATTGGTATTTCTGCGATAACAACTAGATCACCTTTAAAAAGCCATGGTTTGAATTCTTTGATTTTATGGAAATCAGACTCATTTTTGCATTTGAGGATGAAGACATTCCTGTACTTCTTATGTTTGTATGTAGGTTCAAGGAGAAGCTATACACACCTGAGAGATGTATTTGAAGGTTAGGGATCCTCTTCGTAAAAGGGGCTGTAGTGGAGGAGAATCTATAAGTAGGAAGGAAATAACAAATCTACTACCAGCTTATTGCTAAATGGACGAAGATGCTTATTGCTACTATAGCAGGTGATAATTTTACTTTGAAGTTATTATCTTTACTCATAAACTACAGAGAAATCTTTCAGTAAAACATTTAGTTGTAATAACAAAGTAATGCTCATAAACTACATGGAAATTGTTGGTTGTCATGATCTTGATAAAACACATGTGAACAGCTATAGTTACTCGCTAAATTGACGTGGTTTATTGTTAGTTTTAATCTCTGTGCGATATGGCTCGTAGAAGTTCCAAATTTGTGTAACATGATTATCGCATGTACGGGTTTGGTGATATATCTGTGTGCCTTTCTAACGTGCATGTAGGTTCCGGGAGAAGCTAATTATACACCTAAAGAGATATAACTAAACATTAAGGGTCCTCGTCGTAAAAGGGGGCACTAAGGACAAGCCATTGAGCCTAGTGATAAAGAAGAAGTGACAAACATATAAGTACAAGAACAAGAACAGGTGAAACAAATAACAGTACAGCACAATTGAAACAAACATGTCCTATATTGACGAAAATGCTTGATGCTGTTTGAACATGTGAATAACTTATCCTAGCTAAATAACTAATATACTTTGATGTTAATATCTTATCTGCAAGAGCTTTCAGAATACAAAGTCATATCCATAGACTGCAGGGAAATTGGTGACATCTCTTGGAAACCTAGCTAATACAAGAATTGCTTAGTAGTTTTTCTAATTTGAACATTTTGTGCATCTTTTGCCTAGCCATTTTAAGGAATCAGTTTGATTACTGTTTGCTCCTTTTGTATGCACTACTAAGAAACAATCTTTCAAATATGACTCCCAATGTACCACAGTCGTTTCCTTCAGGCTCTTTAATAGGAGTCTAGGATAGTCGAATGTTTTGATCCTACTGACCTTTATGCCGACTATTTATTAGTTTTAAATGGTATTTTGCTGGTTTTTGGTCTCGTGCTAATTTTGCATATGGAATGCTCTTGCGTATCATCTAACTTTCTTTGAATGATGGTTTTGGCTGACCGAGTGGTAATGCTAGATGTAAAATGAATTGATTATTGTTGCAATCTTATTTTATTCAATTGACTTGTAAGTGTTGGATTTTATTTTTTCCATGTTTATTATCAACAATCATACGGCTCGGACCGCAAATAAGAGGTATAATGCCGTCATTCACTCTTATCTTTGAGTGTTGGGATTTTATTTTTTCCATGTTTATTCTAAACAATCATACGGCTTAGATAAAATCTAGAATTACTACCACTTTGTTCCTTCTGACCTTTTTGTCTGTTCAGTTGGTAGGAAACATGTCTCAATAGATATGGTGTTTAGATAGATATTATCTACTCTGAGATGAATAATCTGTGGTTTCTTTTTGATGAATTTGTATTCTCCTTCGGCCGTTGCTACTAAAAGGGAGTATACATTGTTGGTTAGATTAAAAGGACTTTCCCCATAACTAAGTATGAAAGATATTTGGATACATTACTAACAAACATCTAAAGTTGGATAAGAATTGAAGTATCTCGGTTCCGACTTACATAAGAATTCTTAGCATACATAATTGAAGTATTTAGGAATTATTAGCCTAGAAAAGCTAGTTCATGATTTGCTTTGCCAAATAGAAATGCACGGAAATCCTCATTACCCATTTCTGGTGGAACCAAGAAATGGAATTTGGGATGTCATATTGCTAATCAATATGACCATATTCTTTCCAACCTTTTTTTCTATTCAGTTCACTAGTCTTGATGGGCGTCGTATTTAGATATCTTAGACACATATTTCATTTACAATGAGAAGGATATTCTGTGGTTTTCTTCTGAATTTGTCTTTAGCGTTAGACATCAAATCTAGTTATTTTTCTTTTGCTATTTTTTTCCTTCAAATTCTTGTCTGTTCTGTGTTGGGACTTCACTTTTCTGTTGCGTGTTAGTTTATTATTCTTTGTTAATTTTTAGGGTTCCTGTCAGAGATTTGTATAACTGAACCTATGATTACACAAGTTCTATCCTTATGGTGAGAGGAAATAGAAGGCCTCTATTTGCGTTATCTTTCGCTTGAAGACTTTTTTCTCCGTGGTTCCGTCGTGTCTTCAGACTGCATGCCAGAGCAGTGGAGGAAAACTAGACTCTCCATTCAAATCCATGAAAAAGAAATTGCCAAAGCATGTTTCCAGAAGAAGAGCTGCACCACCAAAAGGCACCACTAGACTCCCCATTCAAGTCTATGAAAAAGAAGTTGCTGAAGCATATTTCCAGAAGAAGAGCTGCACCAAAAGGAACCACTAAGTCAATATACCTTCTAGCAACATCTAAATCCCTTGTTCCCGATCATGATCGTTGTCTGGATATGGGTGTACTACAACAGATTCAAAAGATACAGGCAGCAAACTTGGAGATGAAATTGGAAAAGGATGGTGGGTTGAGCAGGTGGCTCATGTCATTTAATGTAGGACAGTATGAGGAGATATGGGTGCAAGGAAATTGCCTGTTTGTCGTTTCAACTAGCTATATATCGATAAATTGTATGGACTCTCCTTTGTTGATGATGGGCTTTGCAAACTCCATGACGTGTCTATTTTGCATTCCAAGTTGATTATTGACTGCGGTATAGAATTGTTAACCAAACGAATTCAAATTGACATGTCCTTATCGAAAAATTTTAGTTGATAAATTTTCAAATCATGAGAGATGTTGATTAAGAAACAGCTTTCCAAATGTTAACCCAAGTATTAATTAGTGACCGGAATCCACCAACCGGAAGAAACTTCCGACTTGAACTTGGTGAACACTGATTTCTCCTATTAATTTCCCATTGAAACATCACACTAATTTGGTCTCTCGGGTACCAGATTTAGTCGTCTAGAGTCACGCTGCTGCTGGTGCATCAAATGCGGGCATATTGCTTGTTGAATAGGTGACTTATCTGGCAGCACAATGTAAACATAAAGAAGTTTGGGGTGCAAGTATCCTAGAAACCAAAACCTAATTTATTTTATTCCAAATCCAAAATGAGATCTCAAACCCTACTCTCTCTCTCTCTCTTGTTTCTCCAGCATAGTGAAATGAAAAAGGGACGCCATCGAGGTGATTGATTTTCAGATCTAGAAAAAAGAAAAAGAAATGGAAGAAATAATTGAAGTTGCTGAATCTAAGAATCTCAAGAAGACGAAGAAAAGGATAAAAAAATGTGTGTTGATTTGGATAATCCATCGGTATGGGCGGAGTCGGAAATGGGTTTTTCATATGGTGAGAAACCTTACGCTGAGATGCATGTTACAATGGGAGATTCATCTTCATTCTGCAGAAGTTGGTCAAGAGCATCAGGAGTTGCTGGAAACAGTCATAGAGCTCTTCTTCACCTTTACGATGGTGCCAATTTCAATTCCCAGCTATGTTGTAAAAGGCTAGTGCCTTTGGCGCCAAAGGCTCACTAGGCACAAGGATGGCGCCTGACAAAAAAAGGCGTTCAGGCGGCAAATTATACCTAATTGTGGTTTTTTCTAAAAAAAAGGCCCTTGCCTGGGGCGCCTTAGGCTCCAAAGGCGCTAGGCGCTGGGCTTGGCGCTGGGCTTGGCGCCTCGCCTTGCCTAGCACCTTTTAAAACATAGATGCCCAGTACCAGTGAGAACATCATTATTGTCAAGAAAGTTGCATCACCCATATTAACTGCAACAACAATGTCTGTGGAGACGTTTTTTAGGATGAGGAATCCATCTACTAGAGTTTGAATGGGTCTCCCTCAAAAATTTTGATTGAAAAATCAATGATAAAACCAAAACCTTATATGCTCATAGGCACAGGCATATATTGGAGCGAAAATGGTGCGGGCCAGGCAAGTATTGTCCGGTGATTGTTTTCCATAGATTGAGGAGTTTCCTTTATCCAGTAGTCAATGGTAAATATTAAAACGAGAGTAACATGGTAAAAATTGTGGGTGTAATAATTCTTCTACAACCCTAGCCTACCTTTAAAACTATGTGAATAACTAGTTGCAGTACCAAATGAAATTTCTCTGATATCTACGCTGCCCCATGGTCGTTAGATCCTCAAAAAGATTTGAGAGGATCTGTAGATCGAGGAAGAAGATGAAGCTGGTGTTTTAAAAAGAAGAAGAAGAAAAGTTATTCAATCTAAGTTGTTGTTACTGAATCACAAGAAGAAAAGTTTTTGAATTCCTTACATTGCTCCATTGGAGTCTAAATCTAGTTCACTTAGTTAGAGCATTATATCCATCTATTGCTGTTTGACTTGGAGGCTTGAATTTGTAGTGTCACTGAGATGGTAATAACACCCAAGAGTCATTCGAGAATCAATATGGCCATATTATTTCAAACCTTGTTTTCTATTCAGATGGATATCTTGCTTTATATACCTGAGGTTTATATTTCATCTACTCTGAGAAGGATATTTTGTTGCTTGTCTCTGAGTTTATGTTTAAGCCTTGGACATCAAATCATTTTTGCGGTAGTTATTTTTTCTTTCAAATTCTCGTATGTTGTGTTTGTTATTAGTTTCTTGTTAATTTTAGAATTCCTGTCAAAGGTTTGTATAAATGAACTTATAATTACACAGGTTCCGTTCTTAGGTTTGTAGATTTAAACGCCGCTGAAGACTATTCTCTCGGTTGTTTTATGGAGTATTCAGATTTTTAAGGCTGCGAAAGACATGCATGAAGATGGTAAATGGGCGATTGTCCTCCTCCGTCTGTGCAGCCTACTACAGCCATAGGGCCTCCTTGGGCAAATAACATACATTTTTTTTTTTTTTTTTTTTGACTTAAAAGGTTAAATTTTATTAAAAAGGAAAAAAGAAAGTAGAGAAAGAAGAGTGCACAGAAAGTGCTACAAAGAGATGGCATATCAACCAAAGACGATCAAAGAGAAAAGCAAAATAAAACTAAGGCAACAGACATCAAGAGACCAAAAACAGCCAACTAAATCACTGTCTATAGGCTCTTAGAACTTTTTCTTTGCAGGGATTCTCTTGCCGCGACCTAACAAATCGTTACTAATCTCCCCATTCAATGATAGTCTTGCTCGTTCTTTATCAGTTCTTGAGGACCTGTAAGTGAGGCAAATAACAGACATAACAAGAATAATAAAAATATTGGAACAAGCCCCTCCTCGGGCCTAGTATTAAGAGCTAAATCCCTTGAATACCCATTTCCCTTGCTTCTTCAATGACCATGAAACGTGCAGGGGGGAATGACATTGATTGCCTTCTTCTTTGGCGCCACCATCACAAGTCCTTGTTTAGCCTGCTCCACTTCCTGTAAATCAACCGCTAGAATTAGCTCAACTGTAACCATCTTCTGCACATTGTCCACTTTCAAAACCTTTGGAGCTTTTTTCTACAGTAGTATCATATATAGAATGGTTTCCTATTACATCTTCTTCTCCAATATTACATGAATTACTGTCTACTTTCACATTTTCTTGAAAAATCCATGAAATGCGTAACAAAGTTACAAAACCGTATATGCTCAAAGCCACCGGTAAATAGGAGCGGAAATGGTGCCGGGCAACTATTGTTGGTTGCTTGGTTGACCATAGCCGTAGGGGTTTCCCTTGTCAGGTTGCTAAATCAAACTAGCTAGAGTAAAGAAGTAAAAATTGGGTGTGTAATTATCCTAAGATTTAAGGAAACGAAAGACGAGGAAACTACTGCCTTTCCATTTTGTCTTTAATGACCCTGGAATGACTGCTTTCTTCTTCTTCTTTGGCGCCGCCCGTCATTAACTCCTTACTGTTCAACCTCCATTGCATTGTGTAAATCAACCATTGGAGGAATTAGCTTAACTGTAACCATTTTCTGCACACTGTCCACGTTTACAACCTTTGTTAGCTAGATCATCTTTTTGGGAATCAAATGATGCAGGCAAGCAGCCAAGCAAGGCAACAAGTATTGATTTAACATAGGAGTTGCCCTTATCTGGTAGTCATATGTGAATATCAAACAAGAAAACCAGGGGTGTAATTATCCTTCAAACCCTACTCACTCCCTTTAACTATCAGTATCACAATATCACATTCCAAAAATGATATACCCTTCCCTTCTGCCGTTTGTGGCGGCTCAAAAATGAAATTCCATAAGAAAATCCAGATTGAGAGATCACCAAAATACATAGCGAAGTGAAAAAGCTTAGGCTTAAAGACGATCTGTAGATCAAGGAAAGGAAGATCAATAATCAAGAAAGATATGGAAGAAGAAAGGTACAAATACAGATGCAGAATCACAAGAAGAAAAAGAAAATCGATTGCCTTGATTCGGATAATAGATCGGTACGAGCGGACTCGGAATTGAGGTTTTCATAATCTGTAGCTAAGGTACCATTTAATAGCTGTCTAGTTTGGTTTCCTTGAAGGGTTGTGAAAATCTGTTTTGGGGATAAAATACATGATGGAGATGTCCAGAAAAATCACCAAAACTTATGACATAATCAATGAGGCGTTTTAGGGTGAAGAATCGGTGAATCAAAATGTAGAAATTGTGAAATATAGAGAGGAATCGGGGACCACCAAGGATCTTCAGTCAGCATGGAAAGAGTACAAAATTAGGTCGTTCTTCTTTATTATTAAGGGCTGCAGTTATTTATTTTTCATATGAGTTCATCTGCTCTTAATTCATTTCTAATTGCTTGTCTTAAACATTTTGGTAATCTTGATCTTCTTAGAACATGTGATGTGCCAATAGTTAGTTATTGGCTTAATTGATATGGTTACTGTTAGTTATATCTCTATAGGATATGGCTCTGTAGGTTCTACATTTGTGTAGTCAAGATCATCTACAAGATATGGCTTGTGGAGGTTCTGCATTTTTTTTAATAATTTATTAGTTTCAGTTTTCTATTAGTAATTTTGCAGTCGAAAAATTCTTGCATATGTAATACATTGACAAAAAACATATTAGGAATTGTAAGAATAACTTTACCAATGTCTTCCATTCCTGCAGTTGAGTATTGATTTGTTTGGTTGGCCCTAAGTGTCTTTACATTGACTTGAGCTCAATTTTGGCCTGAGCTAGATAGTACCTGTCCCTCCTAGAAGAAAACAAGGTAGTGAAAAACCCAAAGAAGAGCTTGATTCACTTTGTTAGCGGGAGAGACTTTTTGTATGATTCACTTGGTTAGACCATTATATCCTCGAACAAGTAAATGATACCCCAAAATAAAAAATATGATATCACAATGATAATGTTGTAATGAATCATAATATTGGGCAAGCTGGCGTTGTCATGGTTGAGATGCATAACTGATTTCTAATTAAGTTCGATTTTGGATATCTGAGTTGTTCAATTAAACCAATGGTCTGTTATTGTAGCAGATGGCAGCAGCCATTTCACAGGACATGAGTCCTAAAATTATGATTGTATGACAATATATTCTGCAGTGTTATTAAAATGTTTCACCATAAGAGAGAACAGAAAAATTCCCGTTTGAGTTTGTCAATGGTGTCAGTGGCAACTTGATGACCTTGTCAATTAATGATTTTCAACGTCGTTTCAATGTAAGGTGATTATTCTTTATAATTAAGGGCTGTAGTTATTCATTAATTATTTTATTATTCATTCTGCTCTTAGATGATTGCTAAATTGGTTGTTTTAGCTTTTTATGTGTTGGTTGTCTTGATCTTGCTACAACATGTGTGGAACAGTTAGTTACTCGCTAAATTGATTTGGTTTATTTTTAGTTACTTATATCTGTGTTTAGGATATGGATGGTAGAGGTTCTGACTTTGAGTAACATAATTATTGCGGATACGTCTTTTCTGATATCTGTATCTTTTTTGTAATGCATATGTACGCAGGTTCAAGGAGAAGCTAATTATACACATACATAAAGAGATATAACAAAAGGTTAGGGGTCCTCGTCATAAAAGGGTCTGTAAGATCAAGTCATTAAGGCTAATGCTAGAGCAGAAGCGGCGAACATATGAGTTGAAGAAAAAGCAAGGAAAAGCACAATTCAACAAACATGTATTATATTGACATGAGACCTACATGAAGATGGTAATTGGATAAGGAAACAGAGAATCTATCTGGATACCTCAAGTGTATTATGTTGGTGGGACTCTGATGAACATGGAGGTTGAGTTGGCTGGGGGTTCTGAGCTAAAATGTAGTTGTTGTGGGTTAAAGGGTGGAGCTCTTCAATTATATATAAGTTCTTGCAACAATACATATCATGTTCCTTGTGCATTTGGCACTTCAGGTTGCTAAGGGAATGTTGTAAGTTACAGCATTAAGCATGCATGTTTGTATCTAATGTTATTAGTGCTCTATTTCTTTTTTCGTGTGAAGTAGTTAAACTCCTTCACTGTTACTTTCCCAGGCGTGAAGTTAACTTATTTTGTGTGACATTTCCTGGTGACAGGAAGATTATCTAATGTTATGTCCCTGCCATTCTGGTCTGAAGTCTTGACATGAGAAAACAAAGAAGGGAAACAAGCTCTTCAGCAGTTCACAGGTATGGTTTCATGTTATTGGCTTCCACATGTATACCAATTTTTGATTCACAATGATTAGCATCTTATGATCTAGTAGTAACTCTGGTTCAAGTCATGGTTTGATTTTCTAAAATAGAACAACAAATCCTCAATTCCCATTTGGTAAATTAATCCTCAATTCCCATTTGATCTGTGAGTCCATCCTTTCATGGTTTGATGTTAAAGATACTATTACTAGGAATACATGATGTATCTTGAAGCTCATTTCCGATTATCTCAACTTAAAAAGAGCTTTTGTTGAACTTAGTTTTGAAACCAGGATTCACTGCATACGAACTTTAACCTGGAGTTGTACTTAGCTTCTCGTTTTACAGAACAAATGTATTTTGCCAGCGCCAATGACATTACCAACATTCCCTAGCAGTTGAATTAACCAAATTTTGCATTCAAAACATTTTTCTTTTGTTTTGAACACTTTTCCAACCCTGGGTTCGGAAGTCAGTTTAGAGCAATGCGATTAATCCTATGTAACTTTTCTGAGTTTTACCATCCTGTTATTAATACCTATGGTCAGACACAAGTGTAATAATATTAGCCATATATTTGTTCTTAATAGCTTCTACCTGCATTATGATGATTTCCGCATAATTCAACAATTTCATTATGATTATGAGCCTTACATTTTATGCTTACATCTACTATTTCTTACAGTAAAATAGGGAAGGGTCCTTGATAAATCAAGGCACAGTTACTGTTAAAGAACCAATTACTTCAAGGCGAGCGTTTGAGATGATAAATCCGTTGTTCCAAGTTGGATACCAAGGACACATATTCTAAAGTGATCATATGGTTTTTAACATATTCAATTTGTGCATGCTGAGATCATTAAGAAATGTCGCCATTAAAGCTAATAGATTATCTAAGTATGTATGTCGCTTCACCAAGTTTTCCGTTTTAATTTTGCTATTTGAACTTATTGTGAAGGTCTTTCATATAGTTTGTGGTATTCAATTTGAACTTACTGGATTCATCATGACCCATAACAGAAGAGAGTTCATTTGTGCACTATCCAAGATGCAGCCATTATGCAAGTAAGAGAAATATTCATTTAGCTTATTAAAGAGCAATTTTGAACTGCTTGCGCCATAAGTGAAAATAACTAGCGGTACACTTACAGATAGGCTATGTCTTTGAGTAGGGGGTAGTGCATGCAGCTTGGAAGATGACCGATGTGGAGGTAGGAAGCACTACCGTCATACTCCAACTACCCAATCTAACTTTAATTTTCAAGATGGAAAATAATTCAAACCATCTGGAGGTGGTACTACACCTGTGATCATAGTTGAAGCGGTTAGTTGATTCTAAATCCCAATAGTGTCATAATTAGCTATATGCTTATGTTTTTCATGTATTTTTAATTATAAAGTCTATGTAAAACCCTTCTTGGATGTTTATAATTTGAGGTTCCGTGAAGCAAGACAATTGGATTCTATGAGATCAATTCCAGTCCGGATATTGCAATATGCAGGAAGTGGTGGCCGGGATGGAGGAAAAAGAACAAGAATTGGGAAATTTAACACCTGCAATGTGTTACAGGAAGTAGTATAAGTCGGCGGGGTTGTGGGTTTTCTTTCACCATTTCAGATTACATTTTCCTTTAACCATCAGATGTATGTGTGGGTTTTAAGTTAGTACGTGACTGACACACAGTCACTTATTCAGGAGAGAAATTGCACTGTCATCCCCGAAAACATCACATAAGAAAATGCAAGAAGAGAGTTTGAATTACATAGAAAAAGTGTATTAGCAGTGACACTTAATTTTCGTCCGACCAACGATGATCAATGAGACTTTTTTAGGTGGAAAACAACTGTGAACTCTTTGGATGCCTACGGTGTGTCCATTCCCCTACACATTCTGCTTATCTCAGTTTAAAGACTTGGAGTCGAAACTGCACATCTATCTTGCCGGTTTGAAGACATGGAGTCGATACCTAAGTTATGTTATAATAAGCCCACACCATCGCCATCATGCAGCTATGGTACTCGGCAATAAATTTTGCTAACAATTGCAATCTTTTTTTACTTTACAAAAAAAAATGCATAGGTTTTGTATATTTGCTAAGATAATGGTAAGTGGTCAATGGTCACATCTTAATTCGTTCCTCCACTTATCATTTTATATTTGACATGTCTTAATAAGTGAAGTTTAACCGATTCATTTGAAAAAGTTTTCTTAAGATGTTGATAAATTGGTCATTGCATGTCGGCAGTTTTTTTGTCTTTCTAAGGGAAAAATTGTCCTTGCGGATAAGTAAATGCAAGTTGATCTCGGCTGTAAGTAGACCATCCAGTTACCGTTACAAGACTTTTTTTATGCGTATACAAAATTTAAAACTGGGAGGAGAATATCTATCAATTCCTATTGGCACCCAAATAAAATATAAAGTATCATTCCATTGTGAAGTGTTACTGCTTGCTCCCATTTCGCTAGCTAATCCTCTATTGTATATGAATAATACATGAACTATACAGTCTTAAGAACAGAAATAGAATATGTCCGTTGAACAAAGTAATTTTAGGACGTATTAGACAAAGCCTAATTATGTGCGTAAATATCTCTGGACAACCTGTTATTCTATACAGTCTTAAGAACGGAAATAGAATTTGTCCATTGAACAAAGTAATTTTACGACGTATTAGAAAAAGCGTAATTATGTGTGTTGAAATCTCTCGCCAACCTGTTATTCTATAACATTAGAATGCCCATTTACAAGATACAAATGTATCGGTATATTTATGTAGATGTCTGAATTAGGTCATTCCAGCACAAGCACAATGTGTGAATTAGCCTAGCACGGCACAACACGTTAGCTTAATGTGCTGCGATGGGCCCGGATAATCGGCACGGTGGCAAAACACAGCACAGATAAGCACGTTGCACATCACGCTAATAAAGCACGTCATAACATGTATAAAATAATGCACAATGCGGTACAATACAATAAATTTTTTGTATATTACACAAACGAGTGTTTATTCTAATCATTTTTTGACATTCTATCTTCGCTATGTCGAACCATTCCAATAGCAACACATAATATCTAAATATGTTGAAAATATTTATTTTTAAAAATGTAAAATAAATGTGTCAAGCACAGCACAACACGCTCTCCAGCATAACACAACATGGCACGCTTTAATTTCTGGCTATATATAGCACGACCAATAACATGACGGGGTCGCTTCTTAATATATATCGAGCACGTTTTATACCTCTATATTCATGCGTCTATAGAATTAAGCGACTCATTTTTCCTTTTATTTTAAAAGGACTTAATTAGCTAATTCCCAAATTGAGTGAACTTCGTTGTTGTGGAGATTTGTGATTCTCTGGGAATAAACTAATAAAATAACATCTTACGGGGGCTGGTGACATTTGTTCATATAAGTCGTTTATTGCTATTTAAAAATGAAACAAAAAAGAAAAAAAAGAAAGCAATACCCTGATACAATAACCAAAACCCGGGCCGTCACGGCACGGGTCATATCCTAGTTACAAATACAAAGACACTCTGGCCAATGTCATCAAACCGAGAAACTCACCAAAGACACCCAACCCTTCTGGGCATCAAGAAAGCACGGTTCCAAAATAAGGTAACTAGCAATAGCCAAATCAGACGGCCCAGTTAACCCTTGTTTTCCTTCCCAAGGGCCATCCGCCCAACCCATTAGTCCATAAACCTAAAAAGTAAAAACCCTAACATCCTTGAAACAAATCTCATTTCATTTCCAAGCGGAAATCTACAAAAAATTGAATTCATGGTGTGAGATGAGAGAAAGAGACGATTTGTGGATTTAGAAATGGAAGATGAAGAAGATATGGATGAAGAAGAAGTTGTTGGTAAATCTAAGTTTTTAATAATTCAGATTAAGAATAACAAAAAGAAGAGAAGAAAAGGAAAAAAAAGAAATTGTGTACGAGCGGAGTCGGAAATAGGGTTTTCATGTGTCTTTGGCTGTGCTGCACCTTGCGATATAGTCGGATTGTAGGGGATGAATGTTGTCTTGGCACTTGACAGGACTGGAAATTACAAGTCTCTCAAGGATCCCTAGAAATGTGGATGAACTAGATCAGGACATTCGAAGGTTGACAAGGAAACATCTCCGAGCAGAATTACTGTCAAGAAAGCATCACCAGAACTTACCCATATCACAAATTTTGGGATGAGGAATCCATCTACCGGAGCAACTGAATAAAAATTTAGAAATTCAGAAACATAGAGAGAGGAATTGGATATACATATTTCAATTTCATATAAGGTGATTCTTATTTATAATTAAGGGCTCTAGATATTTGATTAAAAATTGGTTGATTCTGGTTTTTAATTGATTCCTTTATTAAGATTTATGTGTCTGTTGTTATCTTGATCTGGCTAGAACATGTGTGAATAGTTAGCTACTGGCTGAACTTATGTGCTTAACTGTATTTGGTCGGAGAAGTTATGAATTTGTGCAACATAACTATTGCATGTGTGTCTTTGTAATGTGTATACAGGTTCGAGGAGAAACTAATTATACACATCTGGAGAGATACAACTGAAGGTTATAAGGGTCCTCCTAAGGATAAGTCGTTGAGAGTAATGCTAAAGCAGGAAAGGAATAGCAAAATTCAAACAAACATGTCCTGAATTGACGATGATGCTTAATGCTTCTTAGCAGGTGAAGAAGAATATTACTTTTAAGTTAATATATTTTCCATGAGAGCTTTCAGTATGTTTGATTGCAATAACAAAGTCATACTCACACACTACAGGGAAACCGGTGACCTCTCTTGGAACGCAAATAGCTTCGTAATTTTTCTAATTTGAACTATTTTATTCATCTTTTGTCTAGTCCTTTTACAGAATCAGTTTGGTTACTCTTTGTTTATGAGGGTACCGATCAGTTACAAGACCCATAATCAATATGAGTACCAAATACTTCCCTAGTGAAGTGTCACTTTAGCATATTTGATATGCATCTTTTTAAAATTGAAACTCTACGGCACATGGTGAGCCAATGTCCAAGCCTAACCCCTTTTCTGCAATCCTTGTACCCAGCATTCACTTCTTTTTTTTTTCTTATTCTCTGCACGCTCGTCAACTTCATCTCACACGTGGGTTTATAAATCCCTTGATTTTGATTGTATGGTTTATTACTTAGTTGTCGTAAATATACCTGCTCTGGTTTGTATGTTGACCTGATGTTCCTGTATTTGGTGTTTCAGGTTGCATTTAGGACGAAAGTCTTTCACCCAAATATTTTATCTACAAAAATGACATTAGAGTGCACAATCTGAATAAAAAAAAAGTGTTTCCTAATTCCAAAGCATAACCTTACCATACTTGTGTTCTGACGGACCTTTAAATCCTACGGAACCGTAGGACCTGTGTTTAAATAAATTACATGTTATAAAATTTAAAGAGAAAAAAGCGAATGACTTGAAGATAAAAAAGTGAATGAACTGATATGTAAGAGTCGGTGAATTCTCTTTGCACATTGAATGTGGTGGATGGCATGTCTGTTGTTAACTGAAATTGTAGAACCTTTTGATTCACAGGAAGAGTTGGCAGGCAAAAGGTTTGGGGCAGCACCAGCTGGTGCATCTAGTTAACTGGTTCTTTGCGGGTCTGCCGTTTCAGCTGAAGAGAAGTTGCTCATTACATCCAAGTTTCCCATGGTTCTTATACAGCATCTGTTGGCCGTCTATGGTAAAATATCTGGTGTAATCATCTCTGAACACCTGAAGCCAAATTTGACCCATGTGAACTGATAAGAAGGGTGCTTGCAACCGCACTTTTAAATTCCTCATAGCCATCTTAGATGGGAAATGGGTTCTCACAATGGATTGTAAGTTCTAATAGCTACATTCTTATCTTAAGTGGCGTAACATCGGTTTAGCATGGAATTTTAATTTAAATTTAACTGGTTTCATTGGTTTTTCCACTTTTTTGAAGTTGTGTGGATGCAATTTGTGTTGCTATGCAGGTATTTAAGGGATCTTGTCTATGACAAGCCTTATGAAATGGAATTGTTAATCATGGATGTCAAGATGGCTGCCGAAATGGTAAGCCTTTTAGTTTCTTACTCAGCCATACGAGATTTGTGATATGTTTTTCTTCATAGCATCTGAAACAAATCACATGAATGGATTGTGTTGTTCAGTTTCCTTTGTTATCGCATTACAAACTAATTGGTTTCCTAGGAGGATACCCCAATTCAGTTAGCAAACGTTTTAACCACATCACTTCGCAGATACCCAGCGCCATACCTCGCCATTCAGCCTATGCACTTGACCGTGAAACAACTCCTTGTTTTTTGCTTCTCCATGTAACAAGATTACACCCAACGTAGGTAAAATATCCTGAAGTAGACCTCATATCATCACATGACCCATCATAGTCAGAATCAGTATATGCCTCCATACTTTTGAAGTCTTGACCTTTCTTAAACAATATCCCTTTTCCTGGAGCAGACTTCAGGTATCTTAGGATTCGCATTACCGCATTCATATGTGTTTCTCCAGGATTATGCATGAATTGACTAACAATACTCAATGCATATGCAAGATCGGGTCTTGTATGTGGAAAGTACATTAGTCTACCCACGAGCCTTTGGTATCTTCCTTTATCAACAGGTACTTGGTTGCCATCCGAAAATAATTTCAAACCTGGCTCTACTGATGTATCTACAGGTTGACATGTTGTCATACCTGTTTCCTCCAACAAATCAAGGGCATATTTTCTTTGTGACAAGAAGATTCCTTCTGTTGATCGAGATACTTCAATTACAAGGAAGTATTTTAAAGAAGCAAGATCCTTCAATTCCTTCTGTTGATGGAGATACAAATTTTTGAACTCCTGTGTTCACTACATTCCCCAACTGTTTCCATGTTGTTTTGGTGGTCTGTAAATTAAAACAAAAAAAAAACTTGAGGATGATGGTATCTGTGAACTATGTCCATGCTAGTTGATATTTTGGATATTTTACTTTAAAAATCCTTGTTCTCGGATTTTTACTTTAAAATTGAACACCAGGAGAAAGTTTACTGAACCAAACTCGAAGAATGATGTGTTGAGTAATGTTGGATAAACTAGTCATATCCACATGAATCACATCTTGTTTTTCTTGCACAAATTGGAATTATGAGGGATTAGATCCCAACTGGAGGAATGTTGGATAAACTGAATAGTCTAACACACCTATTGCTATTGGTCTATTAATATTACATTTCCTTATAGTTTGCTTACATATCCGTGTTTCTAATGTCTGATATAATGTTATGGTTCTACCAAGATAAACCCATCTGTTCATATACACATCTTTGAACTCTTGGTGCACTACATCCCCTTGCCGTTTCCATGGGATTTTCATTGGTGGTGGTCTGTGAATCAAATAAATTTAAACGTGAGAATTGAAGAAGGTATCTCTGTATCTGTAAACTATTTGTAGATCTAAAGACACTCAATTACCCTTGCCATTTATGGATATTTTGTTTCACCTGGTTAATATGGTTTGGATCTTCATATTTTCAAGTTTTCTGACCTAGTTTTGAGGTATGTCCATGCTCCATGCTAAAAAGCAACATGTGACCATTTTGCTTTCTATGAAGCGCTCTTAGTTACGGATATGTTTTTAGTTCACTTGTTGACTTTATTTGTCTGTTACGTGTTAATTTATTTTTGGAGTTCCCGCCAGAGGTTTGCATAACTGGATTTATGATTACCCAGCAGGTTCCGTTCTTATGGTGAGAGGAAATAGAAGACCCAAATTTGCGGTACATGCCGCTAAAGACTATTTTCTCCGTGGTAAGTGGTGGGCAGGAAAGATTGGGTACCTCTTGAACTAACCACTACATGGCAACACCTTCACACCGGCTGTACGTTCCCAATCTGGATTGTCATTTGCCTTATGCTGCACATATTTTTGTAGAGAAATATCAATTGCAGTCAATGTAAGATATAATTCGTTTTGTGTGTGCAATAGGTGCTTATTTGACCATGTTGTAATCCATGTCGTGTCGTAATATCTGATTTTCTTTGATTCTGTTGGTGTTAATTTAACAAATCTCATCTTCTTTCTGGTACTGGTTTGGGTCCCAAAATAGGGATGTGTGTTTTCGATCTTTCATGGATATTTGTGAGCAATTGAATTCAACCTTACACTGGAAATTTGGTGTTGGTAGTTGGTACAATCAACATGCGAATGCAACTGAAAAAACTTATAGTTCTGTTCATCTTTGGACCATACTTGTTTTTTTTTTTTGGGACCATCATTGGTTTGAGAATGTACAGTAAAACTCAATAACTTTATTTTGTTTTATTTTTTGTAATCATACCTCTTTTTTTTTTAATAAATAAACCAGGCTTAACCCTGGAGATACAAATCAAAGTTTGTTGCAGTTACATCTTGCAAAAGTCTGACCAAAAGGGGATTAATTTGTGGCTCTTTCCACTGCGAACTGATCTTGTGTTCAAGGCATTGATCAGCTAACATTCTTGGTAAGTAATTTTCAGACTCTGGAACTAGACTAAGTTCTTTGATCATTCTAATACATAAGATAAAAGTTTTGTTTTTTCCTAGATGCAATTGATGAGAGATCTTCACTGCCTTTCCTAGCTGGATTTTAATAGCTTCAAGGACTTTCACACTGTCACCTTCAACTTCCACCTGAGACTGCTTCAGTTGATGTGCCCAACGGATTGTCATGGAAGCCGCTTCCTCCTTTATGTCTTCTTCCGTGCAAGCTTCAAGACTTCTGCATCTTACTTCAGAGACCTTTCCTGTATGATCAAACATCATCAGAGCTATTCCTCCCTCCCTACGGTTGGTTCTTACACTCACAGCTATGTTTAACTTCACATCTAATAAGCTAGGAACTATTGATTTGTTGTTGGTTCTAATTTGTATCTCATTATCTAAGTAGTCAGCTCTCCTACTCCTTTTGCTACAACTCACCATATTGGTAATTCTATTTCCTGATCTGTTAGGGTTAGGCCTAACTTTCCTAAAGACCAAGTCACACCTAGCCTTCCAAATTTCCCAGCAAGTAATTGCTAGTATGTCAGCCCATTGTATTTCTCCCTTTCTATCCACCTCTTCTCTGTTAAACCAATCCTGTAACCAACTATGAAACATAGTTTGGTTATTAGTATAGACCGAAGTACTGATTCCCATACACCCTACAACAGCAATAATGAAATCGCAGTTCATGAATATGTGCGTTAGGGTCTCTTCATCCTTCCCACATAGCGGGCAGGTCTTATTGATGTAAGGCAACACTCTTGCCATTCTCTCATTTAGGGGAAGGATATAATGGACACACTTCCATATAAAGGATTTACCTCTCGGAATTGTATTCATTCTCCATATCTTGCTCCAAAATTGCTTCACCTGGTTGTTTTTCGGTTGCCCCCTAAGCATTATTTTTTTATACATCGATTTAGTTGTAAATTTCCCATTTTTCTCCAACTTCCATCTCACCTCATCCTGTTTTCCTTTATGAATTTTGGTTCGTAGAATTTGTCGACCGATGTGGACCTCAAAGTACATTTGTATCTTCTTTTCATCCCACTCCCATCCCTCATCATAATTTTTCATTATTTCCTCCACATTTGTGATCTTGTGAATTAGGTTGATTGGTTCTACAAGCTGATGTTGTTGTCCATTGAACCATATTTCCTCCCAAACTCTTATTGTTTTACCATCTCCCACTCTCCATTCCATATTCTCTCGTATTTTCCCCACTTATAGCATCAGGTTTTTCCAAATCCACGAATCCTTCTCACCACATTTGTAGTTGATGTTCAATAGGCTTGACTCTGGGAAGTATTTGCTCTTGTATATAGAACCCCATAAACCATTGGGTTCTTTCAACAATCTCCAACTAACCTTGGCTAACATTGCCGAGTTGAACTCTCTTAGATTTAAGAAGCCCATTCCACCCATACTTTTCGGAGTGCAAACCCCAATCCAGGCTTTTAGAAACACCGCTTTCTTACCATTTTCATTCTTTCCCCAGAAAAAGTCACGTTGCACTCTATCAATGACTTCTGTTACCGCAACTGGTATTCTAATGCAGCTCATCTAGTACAATGGCACAGTGGTCGAAGAGGCCTGTATCATGACACCTTTGCCTGCGCAAGACAAGTTTATTCCTTTCCAATTCTGCAAGTTGCTCTCAACTCTGTCCAAAATAAACTTGCAAGACTTGACTTTGGATGTGTGGGTAAACAATGGGGAACCTAGGTACTTGTCATTAAGAGAGATTTTTTTCACACCTAGTGTGCTTAAGACTTCATCCATTGTGTTCTGATGGGTGTTATGGCTGAAAACAATCCCCGACTTTTCCATGTTTATTAGTTGACCTGATGCTAGACTATACTCATTGAGAACACTCAAGATATTTTCACTTTCGGACTTACCAGCCTTGCTGAAAATTAGAAGATCATCCGCAAATAGCAGATGAGATATGGATGGAGCAGTTTGACCAACCTTGATTCCATGAATCAAGTTTCTTTCCTCGGCATTGGAGATTTCTCTAGACAGCATTTCCATGCAAATGATAAAGAGATAGGGGGATAAAGGATCTCCCTGTCTCAACCCTCTAGAAGGGATAAATTGCTGACAAGGTACCCCATTAAGGAGCACCGCAGCAGACACCGTACTGATGCATTGGTTCACTAGATTACACCACTTGTTGCTGAAACCAAGTTTCTCCAAGATTTTACCCAGGAAATCCCACTCCACTCTGTCGAAAGCTTTCGACATGTCTATCTTTATCCCCATAAGGAACTCCTTTCCTCTCTGAGATCTCATAGTGTGAATCATTTCATGTGCTATGAACACATTGTCTGAAATCTGGCTCCCTTTAATGAAGGCAGCCTGGTAGGGAGAGATGATGCTAGGAAGGAACTTCTTTAGTCTATTAGTTAAGATTTTTGACATGATTTTATAGATTATGTTGCTTAGACTAATGGTTCTATAGTCACTTGCTGCTTGGGGGTATTCAATTTTGGGAATTAGGGTGATAAACGTAGCACTTAACTCCTTTAGGATGAACCCTGATGTAAAGAAGCTCTCAATCATGTTAAACACCTCTTGGTGCACCACCTCCCAATTCATCTGGAAAAACCTAGGTGTGAAACCGTCTGGACCCGGAGCTGTGTCTGGGTCCATAGAGAAGACAACCTTCCTTAATTCCTCCATAGAAGGCGTCTCAGTCAGAGTCTCATTATCATCATCAGTAATAATTGGTTGGATGCCATCCAAATAACTACTTTCAGAATTTGAATTAGAAGTGGTAGCCATTTTTTTGAAATGTTCAGTGATGGTTTCAACAACTTTTTCAGTTCCTTCCACCCAATTTCCTAAGCTATATTTTTTATTGCTTCTATTCTGTTACTCCTAAACCTATTTACAGCTTTCCTATGAAAATACCCTGTGTTATATCTCCTAATTTTTAATCTTGTTCCCCACTTTTATCTTTCCAAAAACTTTCCACTACCTTATAACAATGATCAACCTCTCTTTCACACTCCCTAATCACCTCACTCCTATTTCTAAGGTTACTATTGGAGCTAGCTTCTTTTAATATATTCTTAGGTCTCTTCAGGTTCTTATTGATGTCTCCAAAGGAATTCTTATTCCACTTATATATCTCCTGCTTAGTGACCTTGAGTTTCTGAGCTAGTTTATGAGCTTTGCTGCCATTGACCTTCCTCTTCCATGTCTCCTTGATCACTGCTCTGCATTCTGGTTCTTTGAGCCAGGTTCCCATTACTCTGAAAGGCTTGTTCCCCCCTCTAACAACGCTTTGTGAGTTGAGCATGATCGGAATGTGGTATGACCCCATCCCCAGCATGTGTGTTACCGTTGCATTACTGTTTTTCCCACTCCAACTCCCATTTGCCATAGTCCTGTCCATCCTAGCTTCAGTTAGATCCACATCCTTCCTTTTATTACTCCATGTGAAGGGGTATCCCACAAATCCCAAATCATTTAAATCTGCCATTTCCAAACAGTACTTGATTTTGTCTGCCTCCGACTTGTTAAAACTTCCAATGCCTTTCTTGTCTTGTTCTATCAATGTAAGATTCAGATCCCCTAACAAAATCCATTGTTGGCTCCTTGTCCTAGACATTATAGCCATGTCACTCCAGAACTTGTACTTCTCATTCCACTCCGAAGGACCATACACACATGATAACATACTCTCCTCCCCATTCACCATGTTCCTAATGTGGCAGTTGATTAGGTTTTTGTTGTAAACTCCAACTCTTAAATTTGTACCTATTTTCCAAGCCACCACAAGACCACCTGATGCACCGATAGGTTATACCATGAAGCAATTTTTGTAACCTAGCCGTGTGATAATTGGGTTTACAACTGACCTGATGTTCTTCGTCTCACATAGAAATAATATGTCCGGGTTTGTTTCCTTGATCATGTCATTTAGGTACTGTTGGGTGAGAGGGTTACCTATTCCCTGGCAGTTCCATGATATCATTCTAACATTTCCAGCATAGTGCATGTAATGGTTGTTGAAAATATGGAATTTGAATGCCTCAATTAAAACATGCTTCATACTTTTTTTAGATGTGTATTATGGTTTCTAATGTTATAGCATGGATAATGTTGCCTATTGTCATGGGAAAACTTGTTGAAATTGTTGAAATGAGTATGTACCTGGTGTCCAAAACTGGACAGCATATCCGGGTTTGTCTGCATGATTCCATGTATGTCCCTAGATGCGCCCTCAGGTGCTGATTCATTGTACTGGTCCGAGTACTGGCCGGTGACTTTAGATCTGTTTTCTGTAGAGTCTCTGGTAGGTTTTTGCTTTTTATCAGTCAATTTGCTGTTGCTGTTGTGTTTTCCAGTTTCACCTTGCCCCATTTGGAATTCAGACCCATCATGGTATAGCTGAGGCATTCCCACAGTTTTGATATTCATCAGTCTTTTGTGACCTTCATTCACTTCTTCCGTATCATCTACAATGTGCTTTCTCTTTGCCAGAGGTTGAATTGGGTTGTTGTCATTTACATTTTTTGCTCTCTGATTCATTGGGATGGCTGTTTTCTTGTTTGATCTGTAGGTTTTGTATGGGTTTTTGGTGGTCTCATTCATGCTCTCTTTGTGGATTGTTGTTGCCTTTTTAGTGATGAGTGGCTCAATTGATATGGGATCCTGTGATTTTGAATTTAGAGTTTTTTGAATTTTTGTTGTGCATTCCATGCTGTGAACTGATTGCTTATTTTCATTTATTACTATCCCTGTGTTGCTGTTTCGCAGACTCCAATTTGCCTCCTTCTTCATATCTTCCTTAGACCTCCCAACCTCGGTTTCCTTCCCTTTCATGTTTGCTCCCAGAATTGTAGTACCTTGATTTACTATTCCCAAATTTTTCACTGCATTTTCTTTTTGTTGCACCCACCCATCTGACATATTTGTGTCCTTGTGTTGTGAGCTTTTTTCCTTTTTGTTCCCTTTTTTCACTATCATGGATTCTCCTTCCCCTTGCAGAGCAGAGTTCTGTTTTTCCTTCTCTACACTCACTCCATCCCCAGTACCTTCTTTCCCCAAACAACTAGTTCCCTCCCCCACAACAAATTGCTTCTGCATCTCCGTGTTAACCCATTGCCTTCTACCCTTACAATGTGATTCCGGATGATCCATAATGTTGCAGTTTGTGCATAAATTTGAAGGCAGACACTCATATTCAAAACTGATTATTGTCTTTTCCCCTTCCTCATCAGCAACAACCATCCTAAACTTCACTTTTTTCTTTACCTCAATCTTCACCTGGATCATAACATCTTTCTCCAGTAAATTGCTGCCCATTAGAATGACGTTTTTTTTGTATTCCCCTGCAATGTTGACCACTTTTTTCAGTGCCTCCGCAGATGTGTAAGCAATGGGTACATCTATTGCTTTTAACCAAAATAGTTCATGTTCCAAATCCAGTGATCCATCAGGTGGAATTCCAGTGATTGGTATTTCTGCGATAACAACTAGATCACCTTTAAAAAGCCATGGTTTGAATTCTTTGATTTTATGGAAATCAGACTCATTTTTTCATTTGAGGATGAAGACATTCCTGTACTTCTTATGTTTGTATGTAGGTTCAAGGAGAAGCTATACACACCTGAGAGATGTATTTGAAGGTTAGGGATCCTCTTCGTAATAGGGGCTGTAGTGGAGGAGAATCTATAAGTAGGAAGGAAATAACAAATCTACTACCAGTAGGAAGGAAATAACAAATCTACTTCACAGGAAGAGTTGGCAGGAAAAAGGTTTGGGCAGTACCCGCTGGTGCATCTAGTAAACCGGTTCTCTGCGGGTCTCAACACGCCACCAAGCAAAAGGACACTATCTCATAAAGTTTACTCGTAACTTCTGGATATGAAGATAACCCAATATTCTTGATCCCGTAAGTATATATTGTTCATTTTTGCATACTCACAATTTTGCCTTTTTAAAACTTATATATGTTCCATTATTGGGTTTTATCTGTCACACTTACGTACTTCTATGTTGCTGCCTTGTTTATATTTTTTTTCATTTTAGTCATTCTATATGTATCTATCTGAATAAAAGCTTTTTTCCTTAGATTAAGATTAGCGAAATTAGTTTGCATCAAGGTTTAGTTGATATACTTGATGAACTTGTGTTCTCCATTACATATGTGGCTAGATTATAAGGGTATTCCTTCAGCATAGCATACGTCAGTTAAAAGACCTTTATAAATCCAATAAACAACAATAGATGGATTGGAAATGAATTTTGTTCGGGTACCAGCTTTCATTAGAACCGTTGGTGCGGGAATTCAGTTTGTAACTTTGGTTCAAGTCATGGTTTGGTTTTCCAAATTATAACGAGTTCCCAAAAACTGGAAACGAGAAACGCGTGATTTTCAGTCTTTGAAGGGAAATTCTGTGATTCTGTCCATTTACAGCGTTCTGTACTCTGGTGATATTTTGCAATTTTCATGTTTAATTTTTTTTGGATGTGAAGATATTAGGAATACTTTCTTCGATTATCTTAAACTTGGATAGAGCTTTTATTGAACTTGGTTTTGAAAATAAGATTCAATACATATGAAGTTTAACCTGGAGCAGTTCTTAGGTTCTCGTTTTAAATTTGATGATTATCAGTTAGCAATTCAAAACAAACTTGTATCTTATATGAACAGAATCTACTACATTAAAATATGATTAGCCTCTACAACATTGATATTATCGATTTGAAAGTTATCTAAACCCCTCTATTTATCTTGAGAGACAGAAGTTATTGATCAAAACAATGCGACTAACATCCATCATCAGCTTTTGAACCTATAATGGAAGACCCTAGAAAAAGTGTTCTCCTATCAGTACTAAGAAACGAAGGTAACAATCAACCACAAGAGGAAGAATGACTAGTAAACTGAAAATGTAATCCGATTATGATCATAAGTTTGCCGTATGTATTGAAGGCTTGTGGAAGGCCGCGTAAAGGCCAGGTCGAGTGAAGGCCGACACGGTGGGAACGCACCCACTTAGAGGCTAGCAGAAAAGGTAGGCTAGCTGGAAGAAAAGAGGATGAAAGATGAGAGCTAAGGAGACACTACGAGAGGACGATGCGATGTTGATACGAAGAAATGTTGGACGTGAGACCCCCTCTTAATTTGTAATGGTCGCTGATTTCGATCTCACCCAATCTCAACTCGCTCTTAGATGCTTATGCTCGCCTTTGCCTGCTTATGCCCGATGTAATCATTTCGACACCGTCTCGTCTTAATTTCTCAGTGTACTCGTCTCCGTTACTTTTGTATGTCTTCTTTAGCTTTAATTGTCTTGGTAATGGTGATGTGATACTTGTCCACTTTTCTGGCTTTTACGAAGCTTGAATTTTGTAGATTTATAAGTTCCAACTTGTGCCGAATTCTTCTTTCTTCTTAACGGTTTACACCGTCTTCAATACAGAGGCTTTGCCTTCTGCTGATATTCCTCGCCTTTCACGAAACTTGACCATCGTAGGTTCAGAGGTTCCGCCCACTCAACTTTCGGAAAAAGAATGTGTATGAAGAAGATATTGCTCGTGAGATACAGTACCGTTGAAGATGTAAAAGAGTCTCCATGAAATGAAAGTTGAAAAGAGAAAAGAGAAATTGTAAGGAGTGCATGTGGAAAAGAGTGCACTTTCGGACATGGCATGGGAAAAGCCATGTGGTCACGAGATTCTACTCATCTACTCGTGGAAAGTATAGCCAAGTGAATACTAGAGAAAAGCCGAGTGAAGGCTTGTGGAAGGCCGCGTAAAGGCCAGGTCGAGTGAAGGCCGACACGGTGGGAACGCACCCACTTAGAGGCTAGCAGAAAAGGTAGGCTAGCTGGAAGAAAAGAGGATGGAAAACGAGAGCTATGGAGACATCATAAGGAGGACGAAGTGTGTCGTCGCGAAGAAATGTTGGACGCGAGAAACAGAGAAATTACACCATGAGCATGAGAAGTGAAGGATGAACGAGAAATTGGGTGAAGATCGAACTACGAAATGGAGATTACAAATTAGGAGGGGATGTTGGAAATACTAATTAATTTGTAATCTAAATTTGTCTAGATAGTTAAGATAAATGTAGAATTGTGTAGTGAATTCTACAAAGTCAAACGGTCAAAGTTATAAAAGGGTTAGCATGTTTGTCTAGAATACTCAAGTGTAGTCAAAGTTTGTAGGTGGAGATAGGTGGAGATATTTGTAGAGATGTCAAGAGTCTTCTAGAGTAGGAAGAATACTAGAAATTCTAGAGAGAGCGAGAGTGATCTTGTAAGCCTATAAATAGGCCTTTGTAGTATCATTTGTAAGTTGTAAGAAGCAAGGAAGTTAATAAGAAGTTTAAGAGTTTTTTTAAAGAGTTAGTCTTGCTTCCTAGGAGCTCTATACGAGCAACACAACTATGCTCGTATATCTCCGAAGTTTCATTTCCAAAATTCCAACATTTCCTACTAAACTGAACAGAAAAAAGGTCGGAAGGAATAAAGTCGCAATAATTCTAGATTTTATCTGAGCCATATGATTGTGGAGAATAAACACAAGAAAATAAAATCCCAATACTCAAAGATAAGGATGATACCACTTATATGTCATTCTAGTCTGGTGATAATGGATCATCCAACGCCAATTGAATAAAATCAGGTTTGCATCCACCTAGCATCACTATTCGTTCAGACAAAAACATTTGTTAAAGAAACTTAGATGATATGCAAAAACATTCCAGCTGCAAAATTAGTACGAGACCAAAAACAACAAAATACCACTCAAAACTAATAAATAGTCGTCATAAAGGTCAGTAGGATCAACACATTCGACTAGAAGGACCAGTGTCGTCATATGACTATGGTTCATTTGAAATCACTTGTGAAAGATCGTTTCTCAAAATTAGTACGACTATGCTCTTTTTTACTATGGCATAAACATAGCGAACAGTAACCGATTCCTTAGAAAGGCTACGCAAAAGATCAGCAAAATGGTTCAAATCAGAGAAACTACTGACATTTAGTTTTAGTCTTTGATTCTCTAAGAATTCTCATTCTCAGTTCTGAGACTATTAAATCTTGTTAGGTTCCGTCGGAAGCAGCCATAGTGGATGACGAAATGGAGGACAGAGCCAAGTATCTTGCGGCTTTGTGTCAAAGACCCTGACCTGCTGTGCTACTGGCCACCAACTATTGCTGCCGGTTTGGTCATTCTTTCAGCCTTGGCATCCAATCAGGATTTCCTCCTGCCAATTCATCATGGAGATATGGTTATAAATCCTCCTAATTAAAAATTCCTATCAGAATTAAAATACATTCCTACATAGTGATTAAACGCAAAAAAAAAAAAAAAAATACAGTATAAAAAAAATTACAACACCAAAAAAAAAAGATACCTGTTTTTTCATGTAGTAGTGATTTCATGTGCGTATATAAACAAAATTCTGTATCGTATGGTTGACTATGATGACTCACGTCGGAACCAAAAATGACGATCTACCAGAACGCATATAAAGCCTAGAATGGTTGGTGAAGCACATGAGTTAGCAATCAGATCATACCGAACGATCCAACCTACATACAGTCACTTATGATTCATACAAAATACAATACATGTTGGAATTTTGGAGATAGTTGAATAATATTTGCGGAGGTATACGAGCATGGTGGCGTTGCCCGTACAAAGCTCCAAGGATTCTAGTAGTGAAGGTGATGAAGCAAGGCTTAGTAACTTGAACTTTCTCTTGTATTGATTTGTTGCTTGCTTGCTTAATTACAAACGAGTATACATCATGCTTATTTATAGGCTTACGTTTTATCTAGAAGTTTCCCTAACTATCTAGTCTAGCACCCTCTATAGAACATTCTATTCACTCACATTTCATTTTCATTTTGACCGGACTCCCGTTCTCTAGAAGGGTCTAGTAAACATTTAAACTATATTTTTCTTTACAGGACCCACTTTTGTATTCTCTAGCTTTATCTAGAGATTTCTTTTAGCTATACAACCGACTTTCTAGAACATCCATTGTTCTGTTTACATTAGAATTTTATAGATTTCTTGTGTAGCTACTCTAGCACAATACTTATCTAGGCACGTCTAGGCTATTCTAGACTCCATGTTCTTTAGACTTGTCAAAATAATTGCTTCTTTAATTTACCAAATACCCATTACAAATTACATGGTCCAACAGGAAACATGTCTCAATAGATATCCTATTTTAGATATCTTAGGCTCAGATTTCATCTACTCTGAAAAGGATATTCTGAGGTTTCTCTCGTAGTTTGTCTTTAGCCATAGACATCAAACAACTTTTTTTGTTAACTTAAAAATCTCTACTGTTCTTGGTTATCTTATATTTGCATTTTGTTTCCTCCTCCCCTGCTTATTAAGTATTGACTATAAGCATCCATCATTGATATCATTTTTGCAGTCACCAAAACTGTTCAGTGGCCTGTACGTTCTAAAAATAAATAGAATTCATCGATACTATATTATATATAAAACCTTTTTTAAACCTCATGCAGATAGTTTCATATCATTGGCTTCCACATGTATACCATGTTTATCGAATTTTGATTCCAAAGATTAAAAATCTTGTGAAATAAAAATCCGTATCTGATAAAAGTAGCAATGACCGTGTATTTTAAATGATAAACACGATTCACGCGTTGAATACCAGGTAATGCTAATGCATATCTTTACAACAGTAGTAGATTCGATCACTTATCTCGAGCTGGTACATTCATGCTTGTCAACTTCAATTTATGTTGGTCTGTTTTATCTATTAGAGTGCAGATAATCTGAATAAATAAGAAGTATTTCCTAATTCCAAAGCATAACCTTTACCTTGGATTTGTGTTGTGACATTTAAATCTTTTGAAACCATAAGACTTGGTTTGAAATAGGTAACCTGTATGTCTAAAATTTGAAGGAAAAAAGGGAGTTAAATTGAGAGTAGTAAATAGGCTTTTTTGTATATTATATGTGGTGGATGGCTTATCTGTTGTTTATTGAGATTATGAGATCTGTTAATTCGCAGGATGAGTTGCCAAGGAAAGGTTTGGGAAGCACCATCTGGTGCTACTGGCAAACTGGTTCTTTGTGGGTATGCCCTTTTATCTGAAGAGAAGGTGCATTTTTAAACAATTTGGCATTATCATCCCCATCCAAGTTTCCCATAGTTGATATTCTGAAAACCGCTATAAATGTCCTTTTCATAGTTCTTATACAGCATCTGTTGCCCGACTTTGCTAATATATCTGGACTTCGCTAATACATATCTGGTGTAACCATCTCTGAACCCTTAAGCCAAATGTGAACCGTGTGATTATATATCTACTGATGAGTGGTGCTTGCCGCCGTACACGGTGGCTAAATTCCTCAAGGCCTTCTTAGATGGCAAATGGGTTCTCAAAATGGATTGTAAGTTCCCATAGTTACATTCTTATCCTTACCTGCATAGCATCAGTTTAACAATGACTCTTGATAACTGGTTTCATATGCAACATGCGCCATTTTTCTTTTTCACTTCTTTTTTTTATTCCGTTGTGTGAATGCAATTTGTATTCCTATGCAGGGATTAAAGCAATGCATCTTTTCCATGAAGAGCCTTATGAAGTTAGACTGGATAATCATGGATGTCACGATGGACCTCCAAATGGTAAGACTTCGAGTCAGTAAAGGGGTGACTTATTTCTTACTCAAGCTACATGAGATCTCAGATATTCTTTTTGTTCTAATTACGGGTGCATAGGTCAAAATAAGACTCGTAGCATCTGAAACATATTAACTTTTTTGGCATTTTGATTCATCCTCCTCCCTTGCTTATTAAGTATGGACTATAAGCATTCATTTGTTGGAATATTTTCAACCGCGCTACGAAGAATTTTTTGGATATGCAATTGTTTGGACAGTTGGAAAACGTTTCCAGAAAATTATAAATTCAACAGACAGTGGCTGTTGATGAAGAGACGCATCTCTTTGTGAAGAGAAACCTGTTGGTGAAAAGACATGTCTTTTCCCAACAGATGCAAAAACTCCTATAAGTAGCATCTCCCAAACCCATTTCGAAATCATCTCTTGGAAAACCCTTTCTCTGTTTTCTCTCTTCTTCTAAAGCATCATCAGAACCTTCTTTTCATGTGTTCTTGATTGGGTCAAGGGGTGCAAACCTTGAATCCAATTTCCGGTTGTAGGGCTTTCATTGTATCCTGAAGGCAGTATTTCACATACCTGTTGCAATTGCCAACTCGTTGGAAGGGTAGAAATATTTGTCTAAAAGAAATCACCAGAGCCTTGAAAGCCTTTGAGTACAACCACAGTCTGTATGTGTTTTATCTCCATTGCAGCCCGGTAATTTTTTCCAACATCATTGATATCTTTTGTCCGACGCTGTAGTATTGGCGAAGAATGGCTTGGTTTCACGTAGTATTGGGTGAAGCAGATTGTTCTTAGACAACTTTGATTGTTTACCACTTTGATGAGGAAGCATCAGTATGGTTATTATGGGAAGGTTTAGAGGAGCAGAAGCTCTTGCCAAACAGTAGATCTGTTGTTATTAGGCATACATGGATGGATATTAGAATTGATAGCAGCGTTGAAGTTAGAAGTATGAAATGACATGTATATTTTTTTTTCTTTTTTTTTTTTCCTTTTGGCATACAAGGATATAAGAATTGGTAGAATCGTTGAAATTAGTAGTAGTTCCTCACTGACATGACCTCTAAATTGAATAGTGATGGTAGTGTAAAAAAGCAAGTTATTCTTTTTCTTATTGAATTGGTTACTCTTTGTTGTTCTAAATCAATGCTTGGAATTATCTTAACTATAACCATGTCTGCAGCACATTGTCGACTTTCACATTGACATCTAGGCTTTGGAAACCTTCCTCTGCTTTTACAACCAAACCAATCAAATTTTTTGAAATACCCTTTGGCAACATCCAGAATACCCATTTCTTCTGCCCTAGTAGAAACCCATGTCTTGTAGTCAATGATAAATATCCAACAAGGGTAAAAAAGTAAAAACCAGGGTGTAAATAACACAGATGCCCGAACCCTGAAATCTTATCTCATTCTAGTCCCAAATGAGTCAAAACTACACCTTCTGAGATCTGCGCCGCAGAAGAAGAAAAATGAAATAGATTTAAGAAGTTTGAAGAAGATATGGAAGAGGAAGAAGAAGAAGATGGTGTTTTAAGAAAAAGAAGAAGAGTAGTTATTAATTCTAACAAGTTGTTTCAGTTGAGTGATCCAAATTCAGATTCACAAGAGTTGATTTGGTATGAGCGGTTTCGGAAAATGGGTTTTCATAAGGTTATGCAGATGGTTTGTGGGTGGGAAACTTACTCCAATCAGGCTTAATGATTTAGAGAACAAAGTTGATTCCACTGGAGATAGGGTTAGTAACTTTGCTATATTTTGAATTTGGGTTTTTACTTGAATTACAGATTTCTCTGGTTCTTGCAACTCTGATTTTGCTATACTCTGATTCTTGGGGTCAATTTTAAGATTATCGGTTTTGTTTTGCGGTTTTGGTCTTTCACCTTTGTGTTATCTGTGATGAATGAATTCCATTAAGTATTAGCCTGACCTGTCTGTGACTTTTGTGCAGCAAGGACAACCCTGACATAGATTCATTTTCTACCAAAAATTGAGCATCCTCCTGTTTTCTGTTGTCTTCTCCGTGTATGATTTACTACCCAGCTTAAGCATCCCTTCCTTCTCACCCTGGTTACCAACAAAAGCTTGATGAAGTTTTGGTACAACACCAAAAGAACTCTTGGGGAATCGCATAGCTGATGGATGGCCAACAGATCCAGTAAATTGCATGTGCAGAACTCACCTTAATTGATTAGTGTTGTGCATTCTGTAATAAATTAGACATGCATGATTATCTGTGCATTTGCTTTGAAGCTTTCTTGGGCTTATTTTAGCACTGAACAAATATTGTGCATTGAGCCATAGGATCGTTCTGCTTTTAACTGATTGGTAAATTGCTCGTTTTAGTTTTTTGTGTTGTTGGTTGTCACTTGTCATGTGAACAGCTATAGTTACTCGCTAAATTGATGTGGTTTATTTTTTATTTGTATTGTCTGTGGGATATGGTTCGTAGAAGTTCCAGATTTGTGTAACATGATTATCACATGTACGCATTTGGTGATATCTTTGTGCCTTTCTAATGTGTTTGTAGGTTCTGGGAGAAGCTAATCATACACCTGAAGAGATATAACTAAAGGTTGTTAGGGGTCCACGTCGCAAAAGGGAGCTCTAAGGCCAAGTCATTGAGCCTAACGCCAAAGCAGAAGTGGCAAGCATATAAGTAGAAGAACACGCAAAGCAAAAAGCAGTATATCACAATTGAAACAAAAGGTGGATAACTTATGCTAGCTAAATTGGTAAATATACTTTGATGTTAATATCTTATTTGCAAGAGGTTTCAGAATACAAAGTCATAGACTACAGGGAAATTGGTGACATCTCTTGGAAACCTAGCTAATACAAGATTTGCTTAGTGGTTTTTCTAATTTGAACATTTTGTGCATCTTTTGCCTAGCCCTTCTAAGAAATCAGTTTGATTACTATTTGCTCCTTTTCTATGCACTACTGAGTAATGATTTTTTAAATGTGATTCCCAATATGTTATAGTCTTATTCTTTTGGCTCTTTACTAGTATAATCGAATATGTTGATCCCAGTGATCTTTATACGACTATTTATTAGTTTTAAAATGGTATATTGTGGGTTTTCGGTTTCGTACTAGTTTTGCAGTTGGAAAGTTCTTGCATATCACCTAACTTTCTTTGGAAGATGTTTTTGGCTGACCGAATGTTACTGTTAGTTGTAATAAATTGTATTGATTATTATTGCAACCTGATCTTATTCAATTAACCTGTAGGTGTTGGACGATTTTCTCCGTGGTTCCGTCGAGTCTTCAGAGTTTAAGGCTGCTGAAGACCTGCATGGAGATATCCAGATCAGTGGAGGAAAACTAGACTCTCCACCAAATTCCATGAAAAAGAAGTTTCCGAAGCATGTTTCCAGAAGAAGAGCTGCACCAAAAGGCCCCACTAGGTCAATCTACCGTCCAGTAACTTCTAAATCCTTGTTCCCTGTCGTGATCGTTGTCTTGATATGGGTGTACTACAACAAATTGAAAAGCCACAGGCAGCAAAGCTAGAGATGAAAACGGAAAAGGTTAGTGGGTTGAGCAGGTGGCTCGTGTCACTTGCGCTAGTATCGAACACAGCCTCAATATACAAACCAACCTTCTGAGCAAGGATTAGTATAGAAAAATCTTAGACGTCTTGTGCCATTGATTATAAGATGGGTTTTCAGTTGTTTGACTTAGTGTGTGGGGTCGTTTAGTGTGGCTGGTGGTGGTATGACAGGAACTTCTGGATCAAAAATTTCGTATAAATCTTGGCTATGAAGCATTTATTCTTTTGCAGTATTCCACAATTAGCTTCAGGTTCCATAAAGTCTTAATACAACTAGTTTGTAAATTAGCTTCAGGTTCCAGACAAGATGAACTGGAAATTATGAAAGTACGGTTCTTAAATCTAGGGCATGCTTTCTTAATTTCAACTAAAATGGTTGAGGTTTTTATAGTATGCATATAGGAGTATTTTTTTTCAATTTCAAATCTGGCACAAAAATGATAGAGCAACAATGGGTACCCATGCATACCAATTTTTTCTCCGGCTTACATGCCTAGCAAAGTTAATCCTACAGAGGTTTCCTTCAAGTGCGTCTGGTATGGTAAATATTGCCCAGCTTTTAGTACTTGCTAATATTTGCCCTGGCACTTGGCCCTGTTCAGGTTAGGCTTTAGGGTTTAGAAAAATGACCACTATATAGGAATCCCTCTCTACCACTTTCAACTCAACAAACGAAAAACCTCGCCGCCTCCACAACTCCTTTCTATCTCTCCATGTGGATCTACTAATCTTGCTATTTAAATTTCTGCTCTGCAATATGATCATAGAGATGAATGAGATCTTGATTTTATATGAAGAAAATCCTCACATTACATATACAATCTCACAATGATTTTTCCTCTCAAAACCATCTCTATGGTTTTCACCGTTAATGAAACATTTAAGTGGTCTTCATCTTCCGAATCTTCAAGTTGATCCTCCATTTCTAGTTACAGCGGGTGAGAATGAGGGCTCAGGGTTATGGGTCTCGTCGCTACTGCCTATTTGATGGTTAAATATCGGAGAGGTACTTTTTGATACTGGAAAATACATTAAGGTGAACCCATAGCGGTTGAAAAAGGAAAAGGTAGTATATATTACTGATAGACTCTTGAATGGTTGGCTGCAGCAATTTTTGTAGAGAATTTTAAGATCTGTGGTAAACCGGATAGGAACTATGTTATAGGCATCATCACTCAATACAAGTGAATGGGTTGAATGGGTTAACTTCTGAAATTTGATGATTATCGTATTATGGTTTACAATTCTTCATTCTTTTTTTTTTATTCATCTAGATTTTTTTTGTTTTTTATTGTAAGTAATGAAAATTCATCCGACTTATCATACCACCACCGTTGCTCCTAGTTCCGGCATAGAATGAAACGTCATCAGAGGACAACGGTGGTCGTAGGCGAAGATTAACTGAATATATGAAGTGTATACATCTTCCTGTTAGTCTGGTGCAGAATTTCAGAGGTGCATTATACTTGGTATAAGCTTCCAATCTTCATAATGATTCTTTGACCGCAATTTTTTACTCTCTCGGCTTATTTGAATAAGATTTTAAACTTTTTAATCAAGGCTTCGACTTTTATTGCACCCTATTGGACTTAAGTTCTTCTCAGTCTCTTCAGACTGCAATGCTTGTACGGAGGCTTCAGCAAGATACCTGTAAGTTTCAGCAGCTCTTGGATATCCATCTTTCCCAAAAGCATGTTTTTGGATATACAATCCCAATTTGTTGCAATGTAACGAATACGTACTCTGATTGATTTGTCATCATGTAAGAATTATACCTATATATTCCCAGTTGCAAATATTAGTTGGCTGACTCTCCGGCAACATTTTCTGTGATCTGTATTTTGATGCTGCAAAATAGGCATGTATGTTTTCTGATGCTGCAGGATATTTCTGAGCAATTCAATTCTACCATACTGTGGAAATTTGGTGTTGGCACAATCATCTGAGCTATGCCAAAATCTTAATTCCGTTCATCTTCGGACCGTCATTGGAATGTACAGTAAAACTCAATAACTCTTTCGCTTTATTGTCAGCTGTTTGTTGAGTCAAATGCCCAGTGTCTTTGAAAATACAGCTGACTACTTCCATTACAAAATACTATGAAAACTAAGATTTGTAACAGCCATACCGGTGGTCTAGTACAACCCATGGTAGTACTACACGAAAGACACTCAACCCTTCTGGGCATCAATAAAGCACATAATAATTAAGATAGCCAGCAACAGCCCGAGGAAACCAATCAATTATGTTAGTATTATATGCGCTCAGACGGCCCAGTTGGCCCTTGCTTTCTTTTCCAAGGGCCATACGCCCATAGCTTAGGAGTTTCCCTTAGCTGGTAGTAAAATTGTAAATATCACGCAGGAGTGAAAATTGGGGTGTTTACAAACATAAAAACCCTACAATCTAACAGTATCTCATTTCCAAGCAAGCGTAAATAGAGCCAAAACTATGCCTCCTAAACAACCATTGGAGGAATTAGCTTAACTGTAACCATTTTCTGCACACTTTCCGGCCACTTTCACAACCTTTACTAGCTAAATCATCTTTGTGGAACCAAATGTTGCGAATAATCAAGGCAACAAGTATAGATTTAACATAGGAGTTGCCCTTATCTGGTAGTCATTGGTGAATATCAAAAACAAGACAGACTGGGGTGTAATTATCCTTAAAACCCTATATTTACTACCTTTAAATATCAGTATCACAGTCCACATTCCAAAAAATTACTCCCCTTGTGCTGTTTGCGGCGGCTCAAAAATGAAGAAAATCCAGTTTGAAAGATCACCAAAATACATAGCGAAGTGAAAAAGCTTAGACTTAAGAGGATCGGTAGATCAAGGAAAGGAAGATCAAGTATCGAGAAAGATATGGAAGAACAAGAAAGGTACAAATACAGATGCGGAATCACAAGAAGAAGAAGAAGAAGAGGAGAAAACAATTGGTTTGATTTGGATAATAGATCGGTTTGAGGGGACTCGGAAATGGGATTTTCATACGCTGTGATTGGCTTACCGTTTCATGCTGTTTCTTGTGGTTTCAATTGTGTTTAGGGTAAGTCTCATCTATCTTGGGAATGGCCAGAATGATCACAAGGGATTTAGCATCTTCAATGACGAGGTTTTGGTTGAATAATTGACATATAAAGAGTACAAATTTAGGTGATTCATTTTTGTTATTTAGGCTCTAATCCATTTCTAAATTGCTTGTCTTAAACTTTTTTTATAAGCTGGTAGTCGTACTTGAACATGTACCAACAGTTAGTTATTCGCTTAATTGATATGGTTACTGTTAGTTATATCTCTATATGATATGGCTCTAGAGGTTCTACATTTGTGTTTTCATAATCATCTAAGGGTAGAGGTTCTGAAAATTTGTATGGTTACTGCATTTAGGTCTTTTGTGACGTCCAAGTGTGATTGTAATTTGTATGTAAGCTCGAGGAGAAGCTAATTATACACCTGGAGAGATATAACAAAGTCGTGAAAGGGGCATTTTGGACAAGTCATTGAGGCTAATGCTAAACGGTTTAGCCTAAACCTGAAGCGGCGAACATGCAAGTAGAAGGAAGAACAAGCAACGAAATAACCCAATTCAAACAAGCATGTCATGAATTGACAAAGATGCTTAATGTTTAGCAGGTGAAGATCTCATGCTATTATCACTTTGTCGTTAATATCTTTTAGTTGAGAGCTTTGAGTAAAAAATTGGGTTGAAAAAACAAAATCTTACCCCATAGACTGCAGGGGAACCGTTTATAGAATCAGTATCATAGTTGATACTTGTCCTTTAAGGCTAGTCGAATGTGTAGACCTATTTATTAGTTTCAATTTTCAGTTGGTTTTTTGTTGGTTTTTGCTTCATTACTAATTTTGCAGTAGAAACGTTCTTGCATATGTTTTACATTGGAAAAAAACATTAAGAATTGTATGACTTGCTTTACCAAAGTCGTTCATTTCCTGCAGTTGAGTATTGATCTATTTGATCACCTCAGTTTTGGCCAGAGATAGATAGTACCTGTCCTCTAGGCAAACAATAAAGTTTTCCCCTTCAAAGTTTTCACCAAACCTTGTTGCACCAAAACAGCCCTCATCTTTAGCCTCCATAAATTGAAAGCATTTCTTCCATCAAATTTCTCAATCTCATACTTTGCCGCCATCGTAGATCGTTTTTACCCGGAGCTCTGATACCAATTTGTTATGACCAATGGCTCTTCTAAGCACAATCAATATAGAATTGAAATAGAAATGAAATAAATGTAAAACAAGCACACACAACACAAGGATTTATAGTGGTTCGATCAAGATGATCTACATCCACTTTGGAAGACGACGATAACGTTGCACTATGATTGGAACAAGGTTACAAGAGTATGATTCACTCCCTTACACTCTCTTAAGAACAAGACTAAAATGGCTTCCTTACTCTCTCTCTAGAACACTTAGTGTTTCTCCCTTACACTCTCTCTGATGCTCTCTAATTGTTTGGGATGCTATAACATGAAACTAATGTCTCCTTATATAGATTTGAAAAGAGAATATATGTCGACACACCCACTGTCTTGAGTGCCCACAATGCCATTGAGTGATATCTCCACTACAGCTTCTCCACACGCTGTAACAATATCCCCACTAGCCGAAAGCTCCCACTGACAGTACTGGAGAAAGCATCCGAAAGTTCCCATTAAAGCTCCCACCGACAGTTCTTTAATTATTCAAGGCATTAATTCAACAAATCTCCACCTTGACTTGAATACCATCACCACTCATCATCATCGTCTTCGCTCATCCCCTCAAGGTCTCTCAACACCTTTTGACACCAACCAAGTCCAAGCAGTGCTTGAACTTGATACTTGGAACTGGCTTTATCAACATGTCTGCAGGGTTATCCGCTGTAGGAATCTTTAGCATCGCTATCCTACCTTCCTCAACTGCATCCTTGATAAAATGATACCTGACATCAATGTGCTTCCTTCTCTCATGATACATCTGGTTCTTGGTTAAGTGAATGGCACTTTGATTGTCACAGAACAAAGTTGCATTCTCTTGCTTGAAACCCAAATCATCAACCAAACCCATCAACCATATACCTTCCTTCACTGCTTTCGCGGCTACCATGTACTCTGCCTCAGTTGTAGACAATACAACTGTGCTTTGCAAAACCGACCTCCAACTGATAGTACTACCACACAATGTAAAAGTATAACCTGTCAATGACCTTCTTCTATCAAGATCACCTGCATAATCAGAATCAACATAACCCACAACATTTGTTGAATCACCATAGTGTTTATCAAACACTAAACCAACATTTGTACTTCCCCTTATATACTTCAAAATCCACTTTACAGCTTACCAATGAGCCTTCCCGGGACTTCCCATGTATCTACTTACCACATTCACAGCTTGTGCGATATCCGGCCTTGTACAAACCATAGCATACATGATGCTACCAACTTCGCTTGCATATGGAACTCGAGACATATACTCTTCCTCATTTGCAGTTTGAGGTGATTGCTTTCTAGAAAGTTTAAAATGAGCTTCCAAAGGAGTACTTACTGGTTTTGCATCTTTCATACCAAACCGCTCCAACACCTTCTCGATGTAATCCTTCTGGGACAAATGCAACTTGCCTTCATCTCGGTTTCTATGAATCTCCATGCCCAATATCTTCTTTGCTGCGCCCAAATCCTTCATCTCAAACTCGCTACTCAACTGCTCCTTCAGCTTCTGTATCTCTGACATGTCTTTGCAAGCAATCAACATATCATCAACATACAAGAGTAAATAAACAAATGAACCATCTTGGAGTTTCCTGTGATATACACAACTATCATACTTACTCCTTTCATAGCCATTTTCCACCATAAACGTATCAAAATGTTTATACCACTGCCTTGGAGATTGCTTCAAACCATACAAAGATTTCTTCAACAAACATACATGATCTTCTTTGCCAGGAACTTCAAACCCCATTGGTTGTTCCATATAAATACGCTCTTCCAAATCACCATGAAGGAAAGCCGTCTTAACATCTAGTTGTTCTAACTCTAGATCTTTCAAAGCACCTATAGAAAGCAATGTTCTAATAGAACTATGTTTAACAACAGGAGAGAATACCTCATTCTAGTCAATTCCTTCTCTTTGCGCAAACCCATTTGCCACAAGCCTTGCCTTGTACCTTGTTCCTTCATCATCTGAAGTACCTTGTTTCTTCTTGAAGACCCATTTTCTTCCAAAAATCTTCTGCCCTTTTGGTCTTGCAACTATCTCCCAAGTGCCATTCTTGTCAAGAGACTCAATTTCTTAAATTGCGGATGCTCCCCATTCTGCTGATTCTTCACCACCGATTTCTTCTTCATAGGTTTTTGGATCATCCCTATCTATGCTCTCACCTACTGCAAATGCATATGCAACCAAATCAGCATGGCCGTATCTTTGAGGTGCTATAACTTCCCTCCTCTCTCTGTCTCTTGCAAGATTGTACTGATGACCTTGTGCTTCTTCTTCCTGGGCAGGTTCTTGCACAATATCTTGATCATCATCATCATCAGAAACAATAGTCTTATTGCTTCCTTGAACTTGCACCTCAAGTTCCACCTTGTCACCAAGCTCCACCTTATCACTAACACCCTCTTTAGCTTCTCCATATAGTTCTTCATTCTTTGGCTTCAACATCGATTGCTCATCAAATTTCACATCTCTGCTGATAAGAAACTTGTTTGATATTTCTGCTGGACACCATAACCTGTAGCCTTTCACGCCCTTTGCATACCCAAGAAATATACACTTCTTTGCTCTAGGCTCTAGCTTCCCCTCATTCACATGAGGATAGGCTGGACATCCGAATATATTCAAGTCTTCATAGTTAGCATGCGAACCTGTCCAAACTTCATTTGGAGTCTTGCACTCAATGGAAGTCGATGGAGATCTGTTCACTAAATAAGCTGATGTGTTTGCTGCATATGCCCAAAACTGCTTTGGTAACCCGGCATTGGAGAGCATGCACCGTGCCTTCTCCATTATGGTTCTGTTCATCCTTTCTGCAACACCATTTTGCTGTTGTGTTTTTCTGACTGTGAGGTGTCTCACAATCCCTTGCTCCTTGCAGAACTCATTGAACTCACCCCCACAAAATTCCAAACCATTGTCTGTCCTCAAGCACTTGATTTGTCTTCCGGTTTGCTTCTCGACCATAGTCTTCCATTGCTTGAACTTGACAAAAGTTTCATCTTTATGTTTAAGTATGAATACCCATACTTTCCTTGAGAAATCATCAATGAACGTCAGCATATATCTACCACCACCATGTGAATCGACCCGAGAAGGACCCCAAAGATCAGAATGAATATAATCTAGAATACCTTTGGTGTTATGAATAGCTGTACTAAACTTGACTCTACACTGCTTTCCAAAGACACAATGTTCATAGAAATCAAGCTTGCCTGTTTTATGACCACAAAGCAATCCTTGCTTGCTCAAAACAGCCATCCCCCTCTCGCTCATATACCCTAGCCGCATATGCCACAACTTGGTAGTATCATCATCAGAACTTGAAGAACATACAACAAGATCACCCGTCACAAAGTAGTACCTTGCAGCGTATAAAGACCATTAATTCTCTCGCCCTTCATAATTGTAAGACTTCCTCTTGAGACACGAATAACTCCACCTTCACCTTGATACTTGCAGCCATTTGAATCAAGCGTACCCAAAGAAATAAGATTTCTTCTCAGGTCCGGAACATGCCTAACTTTAGTTAAAGTCCTCACCATACCGTCATACATCTTAATTTGAATTGTACCTACACCCACCACTTTACAAGTGACATTGTTTCCCATAAGAACTTTACCACCTTCTCTAGCTTGATAAGTAGTAAACCACTCTTTATGAGGACACATGTGAAAAGTACACCCCGAATCAAGAATCCACCCGTTCTCCGAGCTTTCGGTATGAACCGTGAGAACCGCTCCATCATCACTTTCTTCTTCAATATTTGCTGCGGTGCCTTGGTTGGTATTCTTCTCGACAGTCTTCAATTTTGGACAATCCTTCTTGAAATGCCCCTTTTCCTTACAATGAAAGCAATAGAATTTACCGGATTTTGATTTAGACCTTGACTTTGATCTACTCCTATCAAATCCGCCTTTTTGGTTTCCTCTTCCTCTAACGAACAACCCATCTCCCGAATTATCTTTACCGTCGATACCCGTCTTCTTTAACTCCTTAGAGTTCAAGGCCGCTTTAACGTCTTCCATGGAAATTGCATTTTTTCCATACATTACGGTATCAACAAAATTTTCATAAGATGGTGGTAATGAACAAAGAAAACCCAAAGCTTGGTCTTCATCTTCAATTTTGACCTCAATATTTGCCAAATCCAAGAGAATTTTATTATAATCATCAATATGATTTATAATAGACGTTCCTTCATGCATTCTAAGAGTATGTAATTTCTTCTTAAGATATAAACGATTAGTTACGGATTTAGTCATATACCTTTTCTCCAACTTGTTCCATAGCCCGTCCGGTGTCGTTTCCGCCGCCACTTCTCTCAAGACCTCGCTGCTCAAACACAATAGAATTAATCCATGTGCTTTCTCCAGGTGATCTTCCTTTTCTTCATCCTTCAATGTTTCGGCTAGAGCCGTTTTCCCCTTCAAAGTTTTCACCAAACCTTGTTGCACCAAAACATCCCTCATCTTTAGCCTCCATAAATTGAAAGCATTTCTTCCATCAAATTTCTCAATCTCATACTTTGCCGCCATCGTAGATCGTTTTTACCCGGAGCTCTGATACCAATTTGTTATGACCAATGGGTCTTCTAAGCACAATCAATATAGAATTGAAATACAAATGAAATAAATGTAAAACAAGCACACACAACACAAGGATTTATAGTGGTTCGATCAAGATGATCTACATCCACTTTGGAAGACGACGATAACGTTGCACTATGATTGGAACAAGGTTACAAGAGTATGATTCACTCCCTTACACTCTCTTAAGAACAAGACTAAAATGGCTTCCTTACTCTCTCTCTAGAACACTTAGTGTTTCTCCCTTACACTCTCTCTGATGCTCTCTAATTGTTTGGGATGCTATAACATGAAACTAATGTCTCCTTATATAGATTTGAAAAGAGAATATATGTCGACACACCCACTGTCTTGAGTGCCCACAATGCCATTGAGTGATATCTCCACTACAGCTTCTCCACACGCTGTAACAATATCCCCACTAGCCGAAAGCTCCCACTGACAGTACTGGAGAAAGCAGCCGAAAGTTCCCATTAAAGCTCCCACCGACAGTTCTTTAATTATTCAAGGCATTAATTCAACAAATCTCCACCTTGACTTGAATACCATCACCACTCATCATCATCGTCTTCGCTCATCCCCTCAAGGTCTCTCAACACCTTTTGACACCAACCAAGTCCAAGCAGTGCTTGAACTTGATACTTGGAACTGGCTTTATCAACATGTCTGCAGGGTTATCCGCTGTAGGAATCTTTAGCATCGCTATCCTACCTTCCTCAACTGCATCCTTGATAAAATGATACCTGACATCAATGTGCTTCCTTCTCTCATGATACATCTGGTTCTTGGTTAAGTGAATGGCACTTTGATTGTCACAGAACAAAGTTGCATTCTCTTGCTTGAAACCCAAATCATCAACCAAACCCATCAACCATATACCTTCCTTCACTGCTTTCGCGGCTACCATGTACTCTGCCTCAGTTGTAGACAATACAACTGTGCTTTGCAAAACCGACCTCCAACTGATAGTACTACCACACAATGTAAAAGTATAACCTGTCAATGACCTTCTTCTATCAAGATCACCTGCATAATCAGAATCAACATAACCCACAACATTTGTTGAATCACCATAGTGTTTATCAAACACTAAACCAACATTTGTACTTCCCCTTATATACTTCAAAATCCACTTTACAGCTTACCAATGAGCCTTCCCGGGACTTCCCATGTATCTACTTACCACATTCACAGCTTGTGCGATATCCGGCCTTGTACAAACCATAGCATACATGATGCTACCAACTTCGCTTGCATATGGAACTCGAGACATATACTCTTCCTCATTTGCAGTTTGAGGTGATTGCTTTCTAGAAAGTTTAAAATGAGCTTCCAAAGGAGTACTTACTGGTTTTGCATCTTTCATACCAAACCGCTCCAACACCTTCTCGATGTAATCCTTCTGGGACAAATGCAACTTTCCTTCATCTCGGTTTCTATGAATCTCCATGCCCAATATCTTCTTTGCTGCGCCCAAATCCTTCATCTCAAACTCGCTACTCAACTGCTCCTTCAGCTTCTGTATCTCTGACATGTCTTTGCAAGCAATCAACATATCATCAACATACAAGAGTAAATACACAAATGAACCATCTTGGAGTTTCCTGTGATATACACAACTATCATACTTACTCCTTTCATAGCCATTTTCCACCATAAACGTATCAAAATGTTTATACCACTGCCTTGGAGATTGCTTCAAACCATACAAAGATTTCTTCAACAAACATACATGATCTTCTTTGCCAGGAACTTCAAACCCCATTGGTTGTTCCATATAAATACGCTCTTCCAAATCACCATGAAGGAAAGCCGTCTTAACATCTAGTTGTTCTAACTCTAGATCTTTCAAAGCACCTATAGAAAGCAATGTTCTAATAGAACTATGTTTAACAACAGGAGAGAATACCTCATTCTAGTCAATTCCTTCTCTTTGCGTAAACCCATTTGCCACAAGCCTTGCCTTGTACCTTGTTCCTTCATCATCTGAAGTACCTTGTTTCTTCTTGAAGACCCATTTGCTTCCAAAAATCTTCTGCCCTTTTGGTCTTGCAACTATCTCCCAAGTGCCATTCTTGTCAAGAGACTCAATTTCTTAAATTGCGGATGCTCCCCATTCTGCTGATTCTTCACCACCGATTTCTTCTTCATAGGTTGTTGGATCATCCCTATCTATGCTCTCACCTACTGCAAATGCATATGCAACCAAATCAGCATGGCCGTATCTTTGAGGTGCTATAACTTCCCTCCTCTCTCTGTCTCTTGCAAGATTGTACTGATGACCTTGTGCTTCTTCTTCCCGGGCGTGGTTCTTGCACAATATCTTGATTATCATCATCATCAGAAACAATAGTCTTATTGCTTCCTTGAACTTGCACCTCAAGTTCCACCTTGTCACCAAGCTCCACCTTATCACTAACACCCTCTTTAGCTTCTCCATATAGTTCTTCATTCTTTGGCTTCAACATCGATTGCTCATCAAATTTCACATCTCTGCTGATAAGAAACTTGTTTGATATTTCTGCTGGACACCATAACCTGTAGCCTTTCACGCCCTTTGCATACCCAAGAAATATACACTTCTTTGCTCTAGGCTCTAGCTTCCCCTCATTCACATGAGGATAGGCTGGACATCCGAATATATTCAAGTCTTCATAGTTAGCATGCGAACCTGTCCAAACTTCATTTGGAGTCTTGCACTCAATGGAAGTCGATGGAGATCTGTTCACTAAATAAGCTGATGTGTTTGCTGCATATGCCCAAAACTGCTTTGGTAACCCGGCATTGGAGAGCATGCACCGTGCCTTCTCCATTATGGTTCTGTTCATCCTTTCTGCAACACCATTTTGCTGTTGTGTTTTTCTGGATCGTGAGGTGTCTCACAATCCCTTGCTCCTTGCAGAACTCATTGAACTCACCCCCACAAAATTCCAAACCATTGTCTGTCCTCAAGCACTTGATTTGTCTTCCGGTTTGCTTCTCGACCATAGTCTTCCATTGCTTGAACTTGACAAAAGTTTCATCTTTATGTTTAAGTATGAATACCCATACTTTCCTTGAGAAATCATCAATGAACGTCAACATATATCTACCACCACCATGTGAATCGACCCGAGAAGGACCCCAAAGATCAGAATGAATATAATCTAGAATACCTTTGGTGTTATGAATAGCTGTACTAAACTTGACTCTACACTGCTTTCCAAAGACACAATGTTCATAGAAATCAAGCTTGCCTGTTTTATGACCACAAAGCAATCCTTGCTTGCTCAAAACAGCCATCCCCCTCTCGCTCATATACCCTAGACGCATATGCCACAACTTGGTAGTATCATCATCAGAACTTGAAGAACATACAGCTGCATCACCCGTCACAGTAGTACCTTGCAGCGTATAAAGACCATTAATTCTCTCGCCCTTCATAATTGTAAGACTTCCTCTTGAGACACGAATAACTCCACCTTCACCTTGATACTTGCAGCCATTTGAATCAAGCGTACCCAAAGAAATAAGATTTCTTCTCAGGTCCGGAACATGCCTAACTTTAGTTAAAGTCCTCACCATACCGTCATACATATTAATTTGAATTGTACCTACACCCACCACTTTACAAGTGACATTGTTTCCCATAAGAACTTTACCACCTTCTCTAGCTTGATAAGTAGTAAACCACTCTTTATGAGGACACATGTGAAAAGTACACCCCGAATCAAGAATCCACCCGTTCTCCGAGCTTTCGGTATGAACCGTGAGAACCGCTCCATCATCACTTTCTTCTTCAATATTTGCTGCGGTGCCTTGGTTGGTATTCTTCTCGACAGTCTTCAATTTTGGACAATCCTTCTTGAAATGCCCCTTTTCCTTACAATGAAAGCAATAGAATTTACCGGATTTTGATTTAGACCTTGACTTTGATCTACTCCTATCAAATCCGCCTTTTTGGTTTCCTCTTCCTCTAACGAACAACCCATCTCCCGAATTATCTTTACCGTCGATACCTGTCTTCTTTAACTCCTTAGAGTTCAAGGCCGCTTTAACGTCTTCCATGGAAATTGCATTTTTTCCATACATTACGGTATCAACAAAATTTTCATAAGATGGTGGTAAGGAACAAAGAAAACCCAAAGCTTGGTCTTCATCTTCAATTTTGACCTCAATATTTGCCAAATCCAAGAGAATTTTATTATAATCATCAATATGATTTATAATAGACATTCCTTCATGCATTCTAAGAGTATGTAATTTCTTCTTAAGATATAAACGATTAGTTACGGATTTAGTCATATACCTTTTCTCCAACTTGTTCCATAGCCCGTCCGGTTATCGTTTCCGCGCCACTTCTCTCAAGACCTCGTTGCTCAAACACAATAGAATTAATCCATGTGCTTTCTCCAGGTGATCTTCCTTTTCTTCATCCTTCAATGTTTCGGCTAGAGCCGTTTTCCCCTTCAAAGTTTTCACCAAACCTTGTTGCACCAAAACATCCCTCATCTTTAGCCTCCATAAATTGAAAGCATTTCTTCCATCAAATTTCTCAATCTCATACTTTGCCACCATCGTAGATCGTTTTTACCCGGAGCTCTGATACCAATTTGTTATGACCAATGGCTCTCCTAAGAACAATCAATAGAGAATTGAAATAGAAATGAAAACAAATGTAAAACAAGCTCACACAACACAAGGATTTATAGTGGTTCGATCAGGATGATCTACATCCACTTTGGAAGACGACGATAACGTTGCACTATGATTGGAACAAGGTTACAAGAGTATGATTCACTCCCTTAAACTCTCTTAAGAACAAGCCTAAAATGGATTCCTTACTTTCCAAAACAATCCTCATGGAGGGATCGTAGCCATATCGAACACTTGTTCCCGTAATTGGAAGTCTAGTTATTCGAAAACAATCCTCCGGAGTTATTGTCATCTCGCCAAACGGTAGATTAAAGGTATCCATCTGTGGATAAACCCTCTCGAAAAATGCAGAAACAGTGACATCATCAAATTTTTGGTGCACATGTTGTATTGTGTTCCATAGTACACAATAAAATACCATCAACCAGACCTCATCACACTCATTCTCTATATTCCATGTCTTGTGCTTTTGACGTTTAAAAACATGAAAAACATTATTATGATCCTACAAATACAACATCATATCTTATATACTAATATATACCGAAAAATGACTAAGAAATATTGATGTATAAGATTCAATACCTTTGTCGCAAAGATCTTGGCAGCCCATGTGTTTTTGTAGCCAAGCAATTCCTCCCCTCCATCTCTAGGAGTACCATAAGTTGGGTTCTTTGTCGGCAAACACAAATTGTCATCAGGAATGTATGCATATCTAGCACAAGGTTTTTTAGGCGTCTTTATAGGTTTTTTTACTATTTGTAATTGTTCCTCTTCCTCTTCATCCGAGTCCTCCTCTAATTCTTCATCTTCATTATATCCATCTTCTTCACTGTCATCATTGTCATCTCCATGTTCCTCTCCATCTTCCTTATCTCCATCCTCATTTCCTCCTTCTTAAGATGGTTCCTCTTCTCCACCATGATTATGTTTTTGAGTACCCATCTCTTTCACAATCTCTTGATGAACTTGTTGGATTACATTGTCAACATTATCTCTATTGACATCATCTTGGATAACAACACCCGGTAATGACCCACCTTCATACTTAGCATTTTTGGTTCCACGGTTATGAAAACCTAATTGTAGTTTGCCTCGAGGAGTGGGAGTTCTCAGTTCTTCCAGTGAAGGATGTTTTAATCTTGTTACTTTGCCCCTAATCAAGAAAACAAAAGATATTATCTTAACCGATAAATTATTGACTAAATCAGACGCCACATAATGGTTCTCGCAGTAAGGATTGGTTAGTATCAAAAGTGTACCAAAAAAACACCAACTCTAAAAAATATTTGTGTTCCAGGGTATAGTTCGTTTAGTCAAGATTTTCTGCGAACAAACCGAACTTTATACGATACAAAATTAGCGAAGAATTCGGTTTGTTATTATTTTGCGAACAAATCGAACTCGACTTGTATGCAATTGCACACAGTTCGGTTACTATATAGTTTTTAATTTTTTTGCGAACCAACCGAACAGGGTTGGAAAAAGTTTAGTTATTTGAGAACTCTATATAGTGGGAAAAATAGCAGACTTCGGTTACATTGGAAAACAAATATTTGAAAAAAATTGGGCATAGTTCGGTTACCAGATACGTTTAAAAAAATTCGCGAACCAACCGAACAAATTTCACAAAGTTCGGTTAACTGAGAACTCAACATAGTGTGAAAACTACAGCAGTTCGGTTGGATTATTATTAATTTTTTTATTTTTTTATTTAATATGGGTACAGTTCTGTTACCATATAGTTTAAAAAAATTTGCAAACCAGCCGAACACACTACAAAAAGTTTGATTAACTGAGAACTGAACATAGGGAGAAAATTAGGACTGTTCGGTTGCATTGGACAATTTTTTTCCTTTTTGTAAAATGGGAAGAGTTCGGTTAGTATATGGTTTTCAAAAAAATTTGCGAACCATCCGACCTTAAAGTTCGGTAACATAATCTAGATTCCTATTCAACCGAACTTTTCTTCGTGTTCTTCCTTTCAGGAAGTTCGGTTAACTAACTAGGGTTTTTGTGAAACAACTACTAACCGAACAAGGGACTGTAACTTCCATTTCAACCCTATTTTGATGATTCTATTCAATTAAACGAATCAAAATCAAATTAAAAGTAATGGGCTTGGTTGAAAATACCTGCGAATCTTTCCCATTTCAGTTTCAGGGGCGATTGTGTCTTCACCTTCCGGTTCCACTTCTTTGTGAATCTCCAATTCACTTGGATGATTTGCTAGATGTACGTCCTAATAGGGGACCTTTACCTGTGAGTTTGTTTTTTTGATTTCGAAGAACCATTCTTATATTCGATTGAATAATCGACGAAGAAAATTTTATAAATCGACGATTAATCTATGAAGACAATGTTGAAAAGAAGAAGAAGAAGAGAAGACCCAAAGAAGAAGAAGGAGGTAGGGTAGGTCTGATTTTTTTTTTTTTCTGTTAATAAATTATATTAGGTTAATCTAAAATAGTTTTATATTAGGTTAATCTAAAAATGTTTTAGTTATAATCTTAATTAATTTGGGTGAAAATTATTAATGTCCACGCTTTATGACACCCGTTATAAATGTAGGGTAGTGCCTTTAAAAAATAAAGGTCCCCAAAATATATCATGGTCCCAAATAAGGATTCATATGGAATTGTTAACCAAAGGAATTCAAACTGGCATGCTAGATGTTGATTAAGAGCCAGCCCCAAATGTTAACCCAATTTTTAATTAGTGACCGGAATCCACGCGCACCAGAAGAAACTTCGGACTTGAACTGGTAAAGACGTCTAATTTATGCTATTAATTTTTTCTTACCTTAGAGACCGAAAGTCCTTGGAAAGATAGATGTCAACTGAAGCGAAATTGGAGGATACGACTGAGTATGGTAATCGGTTGTTCTAGGAACCTGCCTATTGTTTCAATGTGGAAATGTCCTTCCAGACTTGTTGAGCTACCGGCCATGAGAAGAACCTTTCTTTGGTTCTTTTTTTAATATTCTGTGCCGGCAGATCCTTTTTTGCATGATTTATAAGGGATGCTACCAGGATTACTGGGGGCTGATATCATTTAGCAGATCCAACGGCCAGGATCGCTTAAGATCTTGAGATGGTATCAGCCCCTAGTAATCCTGGTAGCAGCCCTTATAAATCGTGTTTTTTTGTCACTACAAATTTCTATTTGAAAAAATGCCTCTCGGGTACTGGATTTAGTCATCTAGACGCTGCTTCAGGTGCATCAAATGCGGGCATATTGCTGAAGTTTGGGGTGTAAATATCCTAGAAACCTAAACCTAATTTATTCCATTCCACACCCAAAATGAAAAGAGATCTCACTTAATTTGTCTCCAGCACAGTGAAATGAAAAAGCGCCGCCATCCAGAGTTGATTGATTTCAGGATGAAGAAAAAAGAAGAAGAAATGGAAGAAAGTATTGTGAAAATTCAAGTCACTAAATCTAAGAATCTCAAGAAGAAAAGGAAAAAGGAATCTGTGTTAATTTTGATAATCAATCGGTGTGAGCGAAGTCGGAAATGGGGTTTTCATGAGTTTGGCTCGTTGTACGCTTTGTCTAGAGAGGAATTTGGGACGACAGTTTCAATTTCAAATTTATAAGGTGATTCTTCTTCATTCTGTTTGTTAATTGATTACTTCCTGAAGCTTTATGTGACTGGGTTGTCTTGTTCTTGCAAGATTTAGTATCATTAATAAGTTAGAGTTGGATTTTATTTTGTTACTCTCAAACGAGTATAGAGACAAATGAAAAAACTCTATCCAGAGTCGATTGATTTCTGGATCAAGAAAAAAGAAGATGTGGAAAAAGGTATTGTGAGAATTGAAGTTACTAAATCTAAGAATTTCGAGAAGAAGAAGAAGAAGAAAAGGAAAAAGAAATGTGTGTTGATTTGAGCAATCAATCGGTATGAGCGGAGTCGGAAATGGGGTTTTTCATGAGACTGAGATGTGGCATTCCATCCGGCTTTCAAGATTGCATGCAAGACTTGTTTTACCCTGCTACAGAAGTTAAAGGAAGCGGGTGAAGAAGAAAAATTGAGACTTGAAAAACTTAAGCGCAGCCTCTTTCTCAGTAAGCCTGTGGCGGTGGTGGTTGTTTTCTCTTTTGGTGGTACTCTTTATGGTAGTTACCTAAGGGATTCGGCAAAATTTCAAGGACTGCTTGGGGAAAATATTGAATCGATTGAAGTAGGTGATTTCTATAATTTATCAGGACATTCTTAGGTTCATTGATGACAAGACAAGATTTCCACACAAGTAGTATAAGAGAGCAGCATTTCTGTCAAGAACCCATATTAACTACATAATCAATGTCTATGGAGGAGCCGTTTTATAGAATGACGAATCCATCCACCAGCAGAGCAGCTGAATCAAATTTCAATCTCACTGTAAGGTGATTCTTCTTCATTCTGCTTTTTAATTGATGAATTTTATTTTAAAGTAGCTTTGAATTGTGGATGGAGATTGATAAATCAGGTTTATATGGGTACATGAATGGATCGTGTTGTTCAGTTTCCTTTAGCTATTCGAATTCTTTCAGTGAAGAGGTTATGATGAACATAAGTGGTTCCTAATTCCAAAGCATAACCTTGACCTTGGACTTGTGGTTAACTGTGAGTTGTATTTGCTCGTAAAATTTCTGAATTTGTGTAACATAATTATTTGCATTGTTCTTTCTTGATATCTGTGTGTGTTTGTAATGTGTATGCAGGTTTGAGGAGAAGCTAATTATACAAATCTGAAGAGGTACAACTAAAGGTTAGGGGTCCTCCTCGTGATAGGTCTGTAAGGACAAGATGTTGAGAAAAATGCTAAAGTAGAAGCGGGGTTCATTAAGCAGGAAGGAAATAATACAATTCAACAATCATGTCTTAAACCGACGATGATGCTTAATGCTTCTTAGAAGGGATCATTATGTAATAAAATCTGCTGTTGTTTGATTTTTCATCTTCATTCTGCTTTTAATTGATTCCTAAATTGAATTTATATGTCAGTAGTCATCATCTTGCTAGAATATGTGTGATTACTGATGTGACTTAATCATTGCATTTACGTGATTTATGTGTTTGAATTGTAATGTGTATGTAGATTATGGATCCTCGTTGACGTCGTCCTGAAAGGGGATGTAAGAACAAGTCATCGAGGCTAATCATAAAGCAGAAGTGGCAAACATATAAGCAGAACCACTTGGTAATTTTCAAATCTGATCCATTCTGTTCATGCTTTGTCTAGTCATGTTACGGAATTAGTTTGATTACTCTTTGTTGTTTGTGTAAACATATGTACTACTGAGTAAGCATCAATCATAGCTCTTGTATCTCCCACAAGCCAGTTTAGGGGAAATGTTTAAGTAATTTCCTACAGATCCACATCAACAATAGAAAATGCAAGTAAACGTGCAGTGGTAACTTGGTTGGACCTAGGTGTTCGTACATTGACTTCCCCTTAGTTTTAGGCAAAGCTAGATAGTACCTGTATTTATTCACTTTGTTGGCGAAAGAGGCTTTTTGGATTCCCTCCACTGATCCATTGAAATCTAAATCTAATTCACTTGGTTAGAGCATTATATCCATCTATTGTTGTTCGACTTAGAGGCTTGAACTTTTCTGTGTCACCAAGGTGGTAGTTACACCAGAGTTTTTCGAGAATCAATATGACCATATTCTATTTTGTTTACTAATTAAAGACAACTGTGGTACACCATAAATAACAGATCTTAACCTTGGATGAAACCAAAACTCATCTTCTCATTAATTTTTGCTGAATCAGAAGATTGTGCGCCTTCTGAATCTCAAACCTTTTTGATCCATTTACATTTAGCTCAAGATGGAGGTCTTTGCCTTTTTGCTTCAATACCTTGAAATCACTTCTAGCACTATATATGTTTTTTGTTCCTATTCTAATAAAGCTTTTCTCTATAATTTTATTACGCAGGATAAGACAAACGAGCTACTGCAGAAGAGCATTAAATAGGAAGCCACGCCACTCATGGAGGAATATGTGATGAAGCTTTGAAGAAAAGTGAAAACGGCAACAGCTGCTGATCCCAATGGTGTGAACGTGGAAGCACTTTGCCAACAACAAGCCGTTAGAATCCACAGTCAAGACGATGAAATCCTTGTACAAAATGGCATTATTAAATAACTGGAGGGAGGACAATAAATGAAGTCAATGATTTCCTTCAATCATTCTGGGAATGGATTTCATCATATTGACTGTTGATTCTGTCAGGTTATTCTCTTACATTGCCACTCTTTGGGGCTTCAAGACAAGGGATTCTTTCTTTCTGGCAGTGCTTTTTTACTTGTAAATGTTGGGGGTGCATCGACAGATATAGCATCTTGGTTGTTTGAAATTGTGTACTCTCAGGTAGTAGATTAGGAGCCGTTAAATCATGTTGTAAATTTATACATACCATTATTTTCCACTATCAGAGGACGGAAATAGTGAGAACAAAATTTATATCCTGGTTGCAACTAGCCTAATTTATACAGACCGCTATTTTTCAATATCCTGCAGTGTTTCTTGACCGATTTTCATGCAGAACTCCTATCAAGCTTAAATTTTGATCTAACTCAACTCTAGTTTTTGGCAACATGGTCGACGAATACCCAGATATCATCCTTTGGCTTGCATCACATACAAGCGTAAGTACACTACACTCATCCGTACCCTCTGCAAGATTGATCGGCCTTTGTTTTTGACATATGGAATGCTTCTCAATACATGAATAATGAATTATTGTGTCCGTTTCCTTCCAAATTTCCAATTGAAAATATCATACTGGTGTATTGGCACATTTGAGACTGTGGGCATATTGCTTATTGAATGTGCTGCTAATGCGTGGATCTTTACCATATTACCCTTATCCGGTATTAAATAGTAAAACATCAAAGAAAAGTAGTAAAACATTTTGGGTGTAAGCATCCTAGAAACCAAAACCTAATTTATTTATCTCATTGCAGACTTAAACGAGTCAAAACTATGAAATTGAGATCTCAAACGAGTATAGAGAGGAATGAAAAAACTCTATCCAGAGTCTATTGATTTGTGGATCAAGAAAAAAGAAGATATGGAAAAAGGTATTGTGAAAATTGAAGTTACTAAATCTAAGAATTTCAAGAAGAAGAAGAAGAAAAGGAAAAAGAAATGTGTGTTGATTTGAGTAATCAATCGGGTACAAGCGGAGTCGGAAATGGGGTTTTTCATGAGATTGAGATGTGGCATTCCATCTGGTTTTCAAGATTGCATTCAACACTTGTTTTACCTCTTGAAGCTGTTACAGAAGTTAATGGGTCAAACACGGTCCGTGACCCAAACTCTAATTAAAATTTTGGCGTGACCCAAACGCAAATCTGGTCACAAAGTTGTGACCCAAAGTCAAAATATCCCTTCTTTTTTAAGTGATTGCTAAATTGCTTGTGTTACTAGAACATGTGTGAACAGTTAGTTACTCGCCAGATTGATGTGGTTTACAGTTAGTCAAATTCTGAATTTGTTTGATATAATCATGCATGTACGTCTTTTGAAATATCTGTGCGTTTTTGTAATGTCTATGTAGGTTCAAGGAGAAGCTAATTATACACACACATTAAGAGATATAACTAAAGGTTATGGGTCCAATGTGGTAAAAGCGGCCAGAAGGACAAGTCTTTGAGGGTAAGGCTAAAGCAGAAGCGGCGAACATACAAGTAGAAGAAGGAAAAAGCACGATTTTAATCAAATATGCTAACATTATTTAGTTTATTTTTATATTTCTTCCTTGTTCATCTTCAACAATCATATGGCGGGTTTATTTGTTTAAGTTTAAGATTTTCTTGTTGTGGGTTTCTTCAAATTTGATTCAGTTTTTTTGTTGTTGAAGCTGGTGCCCTATTTGTGTTCTTCGCTTTAGGCACCAAATGAGAACACTAGTTTGTATCAAGGTTTAGGCAACATAGTTGGTGAAGAATTTGTTTTCTTCCTTGGCCTTTGCTCCTAAAAGGTAGTTTACATTGTTGGTTAGATTAAAGCTCCCTTCCCTTCAGTATTGCATAAGTGAGTGTGAAAGATCTTTGAATACAATCAAAGTTAAAATTGGATAAGAATTGAAGTATATCGGTTCAGACTTTCATACGAATTCTTAGTTTGGCAGAGTTAGTTGATAGTTGGGGTTCAAGTCATGATTTGCTTTGCCAAATAGAAATCACACGGAAATCCTTGCAACCCATTTCTTGTAATTCAGTGATGTTTTCACTTTTCTTCTAACACTATCTAACAAAATCTTGAAGCCGTCAGGTCTAAAAGAACGCTAACAATTTCTTAGGGTGCATCACTCTCATCTGGATAATTTGAGAAATTCATGACCCTCTTAGCTTTTTGCGCCTCCAATTCTCTCTTTACCCTACAAAATTCCGTAAAAGATTAGTTATTAAGGGCTGTAGTAATTTAACATTATGTGTCCTATGTTTTGATATGCAGCATCGTCAAAGGAGAGTGGTTAACCAGGGAGGGATAAGCGTGCTTGTTTGAGGAGAGGATTCATCAACTATTGTACTGGTGATAGCACCCTGTGTAGTTGTTCCAGTGAGGAAAAGCGCTCCAAGAAAACTAGCACATGGTATATATTCGATCGTAAACTAAAAAACTTCAATTGTTTAGCTTATTACTGTCCAACCAGGGTTGGCAACTTCTCAGTTTAGGGATACCTTTAAAATTGAAAAGAAATCAAGTTTGGGAACAAGGTTTTTCTTAGTATTATGCACCGTCATGGGACTATTAAGGAATGAGTTTGGAGATGTAAGGTCAAGTGAACCTGTATTTCGGAAGACAAGACAGAACATAATCTGGATTTTTATTGCATGAATTTTACTTTCATAGAAGCAGAGAGAGTTTGATAATCCACAAGAATTTATCAGGTAAGACGCTACTATTGATGGTGAAGAAGAAGAACAAATTCTTGTGGATAATCGGATGTTCAAGCTCTATCTGCTTCTAAAAAAGTAAAATTCAAAACCATAGAGAATCCAAATTTTGTTATATCCTGTTTTCGAAAATAGGTGTTTACTTTGACCTTACATCTTCAAACTCATCCTTAGTTGTCCCATGACGAAAACAAACCTTCTTCCCAAACTCGATTACTTGAATCTGAATGTATCTCTAAATAATAATCGCTTATCCCTCCCTGGTTAAGCCCGTGGTTTTTTACCCTGAAGATTTGCCCCAATGGTTTTTTACCCTTCACCTTTCATTTCATTACTCTCTATTGGACCATAGAGATACTGAAAAAGCCCGTGGTTTTTTACCCGTGGTTAAGGGCAAGTCATCGAGGCTAATCATAAAGCAGAAGTGGCAAACATATAAGCAGAACCACTTGGTAATTTTCAAATCTGATCCATTCTGTTCATGCTTTGTCTAGTCATGTTACGGAATTAGTTTGATTACTCTTTGTTGTTTGTGTAAACATATGTACTACTGAGTAAGCATCAATCATAGCTCTTGTATCTCCCACAAGCCAGTTTAGGGGAAATGTTTAAGTAATTTCCTACAGATCCACATCAACAATAGAAAATGCAAGTAAACGTGCAGTGGTAACTTGGTTGGACCTAGGTGTTCGTACATTGACTTCCCCTTAGTTTTAGGCAAAGCTAGATAGTACCTGTATTTATTCACTTTGTTGGCGAAAGAGGCTTTTTGGATTCCCTCCACTGATCCATTGAAATCTAAATCTAATTCACTTGGTTAGAGCATTATATCCATCTATTGTTGTTCGACTTAGAGGCTTGAACTTTTCTGTGTCACCAAGGTGGTAGTTACACCAGAGTTTTTCGAGAATCAATATGACCATATTCTATTTTGTTTACTAATTAAAGACAACTGTGGTACACCATAAATAACAGATCTTAACCTTGGATGAAACCAAAACTCATCTTCTCATTAATTTTTGCTGAATCAGAAGATTGTGCGCCTTCTGAATCTCAAACCTTTTTGATCCATTTACATTTAGCTCAAGATGGAGGTCTTTGCCTTTTTTGCTTCAATACCTTGAAATCACTTCTAGCACTATATATGTTTTTTGTTCCTATTCTAATAAAGCTTTTCTCTATAATTTTATTACGCAGGATAAGACAAACGAGCTACTGCAGAAGAGCATTAAATAGGAAGCCACGCCACTCATGGAGGAATATGTGATGAAGCTTTGAAGAAAAGTGAAAACGGTTGATGTGCTGCTGATCCCAATGGACCTCAAAATTCCTGAAGAGGTTCAAGCTTATTTGTTGCTAAATACTTTACCAGACAGTTGGGATCCATTGAGGAACTGTCTCAGTTATTCTGCTCCAGACAACAAGTTGAACATGACTGTTGCCACTAGCAGTTTGCTGAGTGAAGAAGTTATAAGAAGGTCACTAGACTCATCTCATTCAGAATCTCTTGTGACAGAAAATCGGGGTAGAAGAAAAGACAGAAGACAAGTTGGCCGTAGCAAGTCAAGGGGTAAATCAAAGTCCAGAAAGGAAGTTGAATGTTGGAACTGTCATACGAGAGGTCATTATTCAAATGAATGCAGGAAGCCGAAGCAAGAACACAAGAAGGGGAAAGGAAATGATAACCAAGACAATGGTGTTGCAGCTCTTTGTGACAAATGATGATATCATTGTATTCTCGATTGTAATGATGTTTGTGTTAGTTTTGCAGGTTCTGATTCAGAATGGATAGTTGATTCAGGTGCATCTTATCATGCTACTCCTCATGAAGATGTATTTACCTCCTACAAGTATGGTGACTTTGGGTCAGTCAGAATGGGCAACAGTTGTGTTGCGAAAATTGTAGGAATGGGTGATGTGAAGGTTGAGACCAATGTTGGCTGTACGTTGGTTCTCAGAAATGTGCGACATGTACCGGATCTTCATTTGAATCTAATGTCACCAGGAGTGTTAGATGATGAAGGGTACAACAATCACTTGGGTGATGGGAAATGGAAGCTAAGGAAGGGCTCCATGGTTATTGCAAGAGGAAAGAAGTGTGGCACATTGTACAAGACATAATTGAAGGTGTTGAAAGGTGAGTTGAATGCTGTTGACAAAGATTCAATCTCCGAAATTTGGGCATAGAAGACTTGGTCATCTTAGTGAGAAGGGAATTCAAATCCTCACCAAAAGACAAGTTTTTCCAAATGCCAAAGGTATGCAATTGGGTAAGTGTACTCATTGTTTAGTTGGTAAACAAACTAGAGTCTCTTTTCATAAAGCTTTACCCAAGCGCATTAAGTATTATTGATCTTGTTCATTCTGATGTATATGGACCTTTAAGGGTCAAAACACTTGGTGGTGCTGTTTATTTTGTTACTTTCATAGATGATGCTTCAAGGAAGGTTTGGTCATATGCAATCAAGACCAAATATGATGTTGTTCCTGTGTTCAAGATGTTTCACAAAGATGGTGGAAAGAGAAATGTAGAACCTTGAAGTGCCTTCGTTCTGACAACGGGGGAGAGTACATTGGGCCACTTGAAGTGCATTGCAAGAGCATGGGTATACGTCATGAACAATCAATGCCGAAGACTCCACAACATAATGGTGTTGCAGAGAGGATGAACCGCACTATTCTTGGGAGAATAAGGTGCATGTTATCTCATTCCAAGTTGCATAAGCATTTCTGGGGTGAAGAAATGAATACTGCTGTGTATTTGATCAATCGATCTCCTTCAAGACCGCTAGATGGAGAAGTAGCAGAAAAGGTATGGAGAGACAAAGAGCCTACTTATGATCACTTGAAAGTGTTTGGTTGCAGGTCATTTGTTCATATCCCAAAAGATCAGAGATCAAAGCTTGACGACAAAGCAAAGAAGTGTGTGTTCCTAGGCTATGGAACAGAGAAGTTTGGTTACATATTTTGGGATCCAGGTTGAGAAGAAGGTTATCAGAAGTAGGGATGCAGTATTCCTAGAAGATCAGACTATTGAAGACTTTGAGAAGATTGAGATGCCAAAGCTTCAAGATGATATGACCTTGGATCCAAATCCAGTTGTTCCTACTCTTGAACAACTTGGTGATGATGTTGATGGTGATGGAAATGAATATGAAGCTCATGAAGATGTTCCAATTGGTGATGTTGAGCAAGAAGTGCAGCAACAACAACAACCAGAAGCTGAGTTGAGAAGATCCAGCAGGACCAGATTACCTTCAACAACAAAGTATCCACCACATCAACCAGAAGCTGAGTTAGCACATCAACCTGTTCAATTAATGTAGTAGTATGTTGTTGGAGCTTAGCTTGTTAGGCCTGGCTTCCTGGGTAACCTAGTTAAGGGAGTAGAAGCGGATGGGGGCTGAGATTGTCACAAGGGGGGGGAAAACTAACACTACCTTCCATGTTAATTCCTGCAATATTACGCCATTGGGGCTTGAACTTGGAACCTACCTTCCATGTTAACACTACCTTCATTTCATTTAAATGTTAATTCCTGCAATATCTCCTGAAGATTTGCCCGTGGTTTTTTACCCTTCACCTTGGAGGGTTTTTTCCACGTAATTGCCGGTGTTGTGTGATTGCGTCAATATCGTCATAGTTTGTGTATTTACGCATTGTGTTTCATTGCTCGTGTAGGTTTCGTATTGCGCATAGCGGCTCGGATTTCGTAAGCCTCCCCCAACAAGTGGTATCAGAGCTTTTGGGTTGAGCTAATCCTGTGCAATGGCGGAAGCTAGCACTAGTAATAGAATGGTCAATTTGACCGGTGAGAACTTTGTAATATGGAAGGCGAAGATGGAAGACTGGTTATATTGTAAAGATCTCTATGGTCCAATAGAGAGTAAGGGAGTAAGGCCTGAGGCGACAAGTGCATAAGATTGGAAGGTTACTAATCGAAAAGGAGTTGGTTATATTCGTCAGTGGATTGATGATAGCATTTTTCATCATGTGGCTAGTGAGACACTAGCATATCCTTTGTGGACCAAGTTAGAGGAGATATATGATCAGCAGTCTCCTTGTGAAAAAGCTCTTCTATTCAAAAAGCTTGGAAAGCTATGTTACAAGGAAGGGAGTTCAATGGCGCAACATTTAAATGAAATGAAGGGGATCATGAATCAGCTTACATCTATGGACCTCAAAATTCCTGAAGAGGTTCAAGCTTATTTGTTGCTAAATACTTTACAGACAGTTGGGAGCCATTGAGGAACTGTCTCAGTTATTCTGCTCCAGACAACAAGTTGAACATGACTGTTGCCACTAGCAGTTTGCTGAGTGAAGAAGTTATAAGAAGGTCACTAGACTCATCTCATTCAGAATCTCTTGTGACAGAAAATCGGGGTAGAAGAAAAGACAGAAGACAAGTTGGCCGTAGCAAGTCAAGGGGTAAATCAAAGTCGAAAGGAAGTTGAATGTTGGAACCCATCATACGAGAGGTCATTATTCAAATGAATGCAAAGAAGCCAAGCAAGAACACAAGAAGGGAAAGGAAATGATAACCAAGACAATGGTGTTGCAGCTCTGTGACAAATGATGATATCATTGTATTCTCAGATTGTAATGATGTTTGTGTTAGTTTTGCGAGTGTTCGATTGAATGGATAGTTGATTCAGTGCATCTTATCATGCTACTCCTCATGAAGATGTATTTACCTCCTACAAGTATGGTGACTTTGGGTCATCGAATGGGCAACAGATTGTGTTGCGAAAATTGTAGGAATGGGTGATGTGAAGGTTGAGACCAATGTTGGTCAGACGTTGGTTCTCGAAATGTGCGACATGTACCGGATCTTCATTTGAATCTAATGTCACCAGGAGTGTTAGATGATGAAGGGTACAACAATCACTTGGGTGATGGGAAATGGAAGCTAAGCAAGGGCTCCATGGTTATTGCAAGAGGAAAGAAGTGTGGCACATTGTACAAGACATAATTGAAGGTGTTGAAAGGTGAGTTGAATGCTGTTGACAAAGATTCAATCTCCGAGCTGTGGCATAGAAGACTTGGTCATCTTAGTGAGAAGGGAATTCAAATCCTCACCAAAAGACAAGTTTTTCCAAATGCCAAAGGTATGCAATTGGGTAAGTGTACTCATTGTTTAGTTGGTAAACAAACTAGAGTCTCTTTTCATAAAGCTTTACCCAAGCGCAATTCTGGTATTATTGATCTTGTTCATTCTGATGTATATGGACCTTTAAGGGTCAAAACACTTGGTGGTGCTGTTTATTTTGTTACTTTCATAGATGATGCTTCAAGGAAGGTTTGGTCATATGCAATCAAGACCAAATATGATGTTGTTCCTGTGTTCAAGATGTTTCACAGCATGGTGGAAAGAGAAACAGGTAGAACCTTGAAGTGCCTTCGTTCTGACAACGGGGGAGAGTACATTGGGCCACTTGAAGTGCATTGCAAGAGCATGGGTATACGTCATGAACAATCAATGCCGAAGACTCCACAACATAATGGTGTTGCAGAGAGGATGAACCGCACTATTCTTGGGAGAATAAGGTGCATGTTATCTCATTCCAAGTTGCATAAGCATTTCTGGGGTGAAGAAATGAATACTGCTGTGTATTTGATCAATCGATCTCCTTCAAGACCGCTAGATGGAGAAGTAGCAGAAAAGGTATGGAGAGACAAAGAGCCTACTTATGATCACTTGAAAGTGTTTGGTTGCAGGTCATTTGTTCATATCCCAAAAGATCAGAGATCAAAGCTTGACGACAAAGCAAAGAAGTGTGTGTTCCTAGGCTATGGAACAGAGAAGTTTGGTTACATATTTTGGGATCCAGTTGAGAAGAAGGTTATCAGAAGTAGGGATGCAGTATTCCTAGAAGATCAGACTATTGAAGACTTTGAGAAGATTGAGATGCCAAAGCTTCAAGATGATATGACCTTGGATCCAAATCCAGTTGTTCCTACTCTTGAACAACTTGGTGATGATGTTGATGGTGATGGAAATGAAGATGAAGCTCATGAAGATGTTCCAATTGGTGATGTTGAGCAAGAAGTGCAGCAACAACAACAACAAGGCGAGTTGAGAAGATCCAAAGAGGACCAGATTACCTTCAACAAAGTATCCACCACATGAGTATGTGATGCTCATAGATGCAAGTGAACCAGAGTCTTATGAAGAAGCTCTTAGTGTTCCTGAAAGTCAGAAGTGGTCGAAATCCATGAAAGAAGAGGTTGGCTCTTTAGATGAGAATGACACTTTTGATTTGGTTGACAAGCCTGAGAACCAGAAAATTCTGAAGAACAAGTGGGTGTATAGAATCAAGACTGAAGATGGTAACTCACAACCAAGGTACAAATCACGCTTAGTTGTGAAGGGTTATGAGCAGAGAAAGGGTGTTGACTTTGAAGAGATTTTCTCACCGGTGGTGAGATTTTCTTCTATTCGGGTTGTCTTGGCAATAGCTGCTAGTTTGGATCTTGAGATAGAACAACTAGATGTCAAGACAACATTTCTTCACGGTGAGTTGGAGGAAGATGTGTATATGGCACAACCCGAGGGTTTTGAAGTCAAAGGCAAAGAGTACATGGTGTGCAAGCTAAAGAAGAGTCTTTATGGTTTGAAGAAAGCTCCAAGAAGATGGTACAAGAAGTTTGAATCGTTCATGAAGGAACATGGGTACAAGAGGACAGCTTCAGATCATTGTGTATTCATTCAAAAATTTGCTGATGGTGATTTTCTTACTCTTTTGCTATATGTTGATGACATGCTTATTGTTGGCAAAGATAAGAAAAAGATTAACAGGTTGAAGTCAGATCTGAGCAAGTCTTTTGCTATGAAAGACTTGGGTGCAGCATAGCGTATTCTTGGGATGGAGATCACTCGTGATAGGAAAGCGAGGAAGTTGTGGCTATCACAAGAAAGCTACATTGAGAAGGTGTTGCAAAGATTCAACATGGACAAGGCTGATCCGGTAAGTTGTCCACTTGCAAACCATTTTAAGTTAACTCGTGATCAATGTCCTGTGAATGATGTTGAGAAACGGAAAATTCCTTATTCGTCCGCAGTTGGTAGTTTGATGTATGCAATGGTGTGTACAAGGCCGGATATAGCTCATGCAGTTGGAGTGGTAAGCAGATTTCTATCAAATCCTGCTATAGAGCATTGGGAAGCAGTGATATGGATACTACGGTATTTAAGGGGTACTTATAATATGTGTTTGTGCTATGGAGGTGACAAGCCAGAGTTAGTTGGTTACACAGATTCAGATTTGGCAGGTGCTCAAGACAGTCTCAAGTCTACATCGGGTTACTTATTTACCTATGCAGGGGGAGCTGTGTCTTGGCAATCCAAGTTACAAAAATGTGTGGCATTGTCTACTACATAGGAAGAGTACATTGCGTCTACAGAGAGTTGCAAGGAGATGATATGGATGAAGAGGTTTGTTAGAGAACTCGGTGTGAAGCAACAGAGGTTCATCGTTTACTGTGACATCCAGAGTGCCATCCATCTCAGCAAGAATTCGAGTTTTCACTCGAGGTCCAAGCACATCAATATTAGGTATCAGTGGATACAAGAAGTTCTTGAAGATAAGGTCTTGTATATTGAGAAGATCCATACAGATGACAACGGTTCTGATATGATGACAAAGTCGCTACCAAAATACAAGCATGTGTATTTATGCAGCAGGGAAGGTTTGGTGGTGATGGGTACCTTGCCATAAGTCGTAAGGGGGAGATTGTTGGGTTTTACTCCTTTTGGCCCAAACATGTGGAGTCCCCTTAACCATTCAAGGTAGGAAGTTAGTGGCTGCCTTGTTTTTTGGTTTTGTGCACAAAAGGCATCAGGAGACTTGTTTTTGGTTTTCACGTTTTTATCTTCTTCATTTTGAAGAAAGAGAAAGAGAGGAAGAAGAGAAAGAGTGAGAGAGAGATAGAGAGATTTAAGCCACCATTTTTGGTGAGATTAGAGGCATCTTGAAGAGGAGAAGAAAGGGTTCTTGTTGAAGGATCTTTTGGTTGTTGTGATGGAGAATTGATTGATCAATTTGCACATCTATTCAAAGGGGGAAAATTCTAGGGTTTGTCAAACCCCAGTAGTAAGTATCTCAAATCACTTCTATTTCTCAAATTGATAGTGAATCTCATATTATATATGAATGTATTTTTGATCCATCCATAGGGGTGAGTGTAATTAGGCAAATTGATATCCAAGTGCTATAGGCACCTTGAGGTTGTTGTTATCCCCAAATTTGGGAGAATTGTGTGTAACCCATTATTGTTATAATGGAAGATTTTCCCGTGGTTTTTTACCCTTCACCTTGGAGGGGTTTTTCCTCGTAATTGCTGGTGTTGTGTGATTGCTTCTATATCGTCATAGTTTGTGTATTTCCGCATTGTGTTTCATTGCTCGTGTAGGTTTCGTATTGCGCATAGCGGCTCGGATTTCGTAAGCCTCCCCCAACAATGCCAACAGTTCGTTATTAGTTTAAATGATACGGTTATTGTTAGTTATATCTCTATATAGCTCTAGAGGTTCTAATTTGTGCAGTCATGATCATGGAAAGGGTACGGCTCGTAGAGGTTCTGAATTTGTGTAACATAACATAATTATTGAATTTAATAATTGGTCGACCAAAGGGATACCTTCTATGGTGACTCCTTTGGATTTTGTCCGTCACACTTTCATGGTCCTCAAAATTGAGTTTCAAGAAAAATATTTGATTTTTCGAAATTGATCGATTCTCAACCGTTTTTGTTCAATTTTTTTGCAGTAGAGAGATATTAATCGTAATATATATCATAAATCGAAAGAAATCATGAAAAATATCATCCATGATCAAAGAATTTGAAGATTAAAATTTTATTCAAAAAAAAAAAATCAGAAAATTTTGATTTTTTGATTTTCTTCGACTGTACTTCATTATTCCTCGAAGATCTTCCTTAATTGAGTTAATACACATTGTTTCTCATAGGGGTAGCAAGGAATTTGGTTAAATTCAACTCAAATTGAAGAACTGTGAGTTTTAATATTACCTTAAAAATGGGTCACGCGCGGAAGAGAACCGGTGGAGAAGAAAAGATCCATGGGTCATTTTGCAACAATTATAGAAGTTGCGAATTAAGTGAACTTCAACCGTCACATATTCTTAGTATTATTATACCTGTTGCAAATATATGACGAATATATCTGTTGCAAATATTTTTTTGAATTCTTGGTCAGCCCCAACTGCTGCAGCAGTAATCTAGTTATCACATGGCTGCTTCCAGAAGGAACCTAGCAAGATCAAATAGTCTCAGAACTGAGATTGAGAATTCTTAGAGAATCCGAGACTAAAACTAAATGGTCATTAATTTTTCTGGTTTGAACCATTTTGTTCATCTTTTGCGTAGCCTTTCAAAGGAATCAGTTACTATTCGCTCTTTTTATGCCCACTACTGAGAAACGATCTTTCACAAGTGATGATTTCAAATGAACCATAGTCATATGACGACACTGGTCCTTCTAGGCTCTTTACAAGTATAGTCGAATGTGTTGATCCTACTGACCTTTATGACGACTATTTATTAGTTTTGAGTGGTATTTTGTTGGTTTTTGGTGTCGTACTAATTTTGCAGCTGAAATGTTTTTGCATATCATCTAACTTTCTTTAACAAATGTTTTTGTCTGAACGAATAGTGATGCTAGGTGTAAATTATATTGATACAAACCTGATTTTGTTCAATTGACTTGTAGGTGTTGGATGATCCATAATCACCAGACTAGAATGACATATAAGTGGTATCTTGCATTCATGCACTCTTATCTAAAATTATTGCGACATTATTTCTTGCGACGTTTTTTATGTTCAGTTTAGTAGGAAACATGTCTCATTAGATATCCTGTTTTAGATATCTTAGGCTCAGATTTCATCTACTCTGAAAAGGATATTCTGAGGTTTCTCTCGTAGTTTGTATTTAGCCATAGACATCAAATAATTTTTTTTTTAACTTAAAATTCTCTACTGTGCTTGGTTAGCTTATATTTGTTAATATTTTTACATTTTGTTTCCACCTCCCCTGCTTATTAAGTATTGACTATAAACATCCATCATTGATATCTTTTGTGCAGGCACCAAAACTGTTAAGTGGCCTGCATTTCTATTTCAGTGGTTCTTTGATCCCTCGTGTAAAAAATCCCTTGAAGAGTCTTAGTTGCTGAAGCTATAGTTTTAAATAAGAACTCTTTAGTCTCACGGAGTAGCGATGAAGAAGAGAATGTTTTTCTACACTTTGATTGTTTACCAATTTGATGAGGAAGCATCAGTTATTATGGGATGGTCCAGAGAAGCAGAAGCTATTGGGTTAAAATTAGAAGCTCTTGAATTGATAGCAACGTTGAAATTGGAAGTAGTTCCTCAATCAAAGATACCGGAACTGGCATATGCATTCCTTTTCTACGGAGCACATTCACCCATTCACGTGATCTCACGAATACACCTCCTCTCCCATGAATGCATGATCAAAATTAGAGAGAAAATATGAGACTTATTTTCTCTAGTGAAGGTTATATTTAGTAAATTAATTAATCCTAAGGTTTTATTTGGTCATTTCGACATTTAACTAACTTTGTTAATTGTCAATACAGTCAACGACGGTCCTATGACCTAAACTCTAATTAAAAAAAATTGGTGACTCAAACACAACTCTGGTCACTTTTATGTGAATTTTATCCTCTTTCTTATTGTACCAGTTACTCTCTGTTCTAAAAATCAATCCTTGGAATTTTCTTAAGTGTAACCATCTGCTGCAGATTGTCCACTCTCACAACCTTTGCAATATCATCTTTGTAAGTCTCTATTTTCATCCATACCTTTGAAGAATGTCCAGTGTGATTGAATCCTTTTCATTGACATTTAGGTTCATTAAGATGAGCTTGCTTTTTGATGGCCACTCTACCATAATGCAGTTTCCACTTTTACTCTTGGTTAAGATGAACCATTCTCTTCATCTACTTTTTAAAACAAAACCAATAATCAAATTTTGAAATCCCTTTCGGTTCAATGCGGTTCTTAAATCCCCCATACTCTCAACCAGGATACCCATTTCTTCTTACATTAGAAATTCTCATTATTATTACATGAATAACTTACCCCGTCTATCTCAACATCTAAATTTCAATAGTACATGACTAGAGTCAAACATGAGGAACATAGGAGTTGCCCCTATCCGGTAATCAATGGTAAACATCCTACAAGGGTAAAAATGTAAAAAAACAACTTGAAAGCCCTAATCCTTAAATCAAATCTCATAGCAGTCCCAAATGAGGAAAAACACTATACATTCCTTCTGAGATCTGCGCCGCGCCGCAGAAGAAGAAGAATGAAAAAGATTTAAGAAGTTGAAGAAACAAGAAGATATGGAAGAAGAAAAAGAACAAGAAGGTGTTTTAAGAAAAAGAAGAAGAGTAGTTATTAAATCTAATAAGTTGTTTCAGTTGAATGATCCAAATTCAGATTCAGAAGAAGAAGAAAAGTTGATTTGGATAATCGGTATGAGCGGTTTCGGAAAAGGGGATTACATGAGGTTTAAAGGTGATATGCGGGTGGAGAGGTCACATCAATAATTCCGGGGGATTTACGGTTTTCTCCGTCTTTGATCCTGAGTTTAATCCATGGAAAAGAGAACGTCTTCCAATCTATAAGGTGATTCTTGTTAAGACTAAGTCTTATGGGCTAGATTGGAGGTGCTAGATTTGCACATAAGTGTGACAATTCAAAAAAAAGTGTGACAAAAAAGTTAACACTAGTTCTCTTTCCTACCAATTGCTCGCATGTGAACTAGTATGCTAGATTGATACGCAGAACGATTCAGCGCTGGAAAAAGTGACTTTCGTGGAACGAAACAGCGCTGAGAAGAATATTCCAAGCATTTGCGCGGAATTGTCCAGCACAAGAACGTAGCGCGTTTCCATTACGCGCAAATGGTTGGCTCTGCATCATTCCGCGCTTGACCTTTTTTTTTACTTTTCACTCGTTCAGTAATTAAATTTTATACAGTTTTCATTATTTGTTTTCTCACACTCATGTTACACCACCACACAGTTATGTTTTCAAATTTCAAATTTTGAAAAGTTTGACTATTTGTTCCAGCGATTGTTTGTTTCAAAATCTTAAAATTTGGCAAACTAAGAAATTTTTTGATTACATTGCAAAATAATGTTACAATGTTTTTTGAAATTAAAATCCTACTTCTAATTCAAACTTGAAAATTAACATTGAAATTAAAATCTTACTTCTAAAAATTTAAAAATTACATTGAAATTGAAATCCTATTTCTAATTCAAACTTGAAAATGAACTTCTAATAACTAAAATATCACTCATAATTTAGAGTATTGGATCAAAGCCATTACGAACCAAATTCTCATTCTTCCATTTCTTGTAAAGGGGTATCTCCCAAGGTTGTACTTCATTCAAATTTTTGCGTAGGATCTTCAAGTCGGATTCCCTTTGTTGGGTTTGTGCCAAGATTGTATTGTTTTCCAAATCTTTCTTAAGGAACGCTTCTTCGGTTTCATACTTTGCCACCCTTTGTACTTGTGCATTTTCAAGAATATGTATGAGCTTGTCCATTTTATCATCTGCTCTCACCGATTCTTTAGCCTCACGAGCCTTTTTCTTTGCCTTATCTCTTCCTCCACTTCTAAAAGCATCTGTTTGTTCGAAATAGCGTCTTCTACGCGATATGTCTGAGGTATCAGAACCTTGGGTTGATTGTGAGCTTCCAAATGTTGCCTTATCCTCCAAATCTTCATCCGTAGTTTCTGGAGCTAAAGTACTAGGTTGAGTTGCTTGACTAGGTTGAGTTGCTTGGCTAGGTTGAGTTGCTTGACTAGGTTGAGTTGCTTGGCTAGGTCCAACATCATTATTCAACTCTGGATTGTAATCCGGTTGATAGGTCTTCAGGAGCTGGAAAACCGAATCATGTGTAAAAAATTTTCCATTTCTTTGCTTTATAATTTTGTGCTCCTTCGCGGTACTGTGGAAAAAAATGAAAAAAAATGTATTAGTGTCTTATGAATGAATGAAATATATTTGGGAGAAAAAAAAATCAATTTTTTTAACGGTACTTACATAATCTGGAGGTTGCAATCCCGAAGGTTTATTGCGGAAGTAAGGTCTTACGAATGAAACATATTTCCTCACTTCGCTTCTCAACGTGTTACACCTTGATTGAAATGACTTTTTATCCCTATTCGTACCTTCCGGCCATCTTTTGACGAACTCTTGCATAATTCTCTTCCAAAGTTGAGTTTTGTTTTGATCTTTTCCTCTAATCGGATCGTTACTTGCTATAATCCAAGAGATAATTAGTGCTTCATCCTCTTTTGTATGAAAGTGTGCCATATTTTGTATGAACAAAATAGAAGAAGAAAATCAACGAAGAAGAGAATCAATTGATTTTGGTGTGAGGGATGAAGGAGAAGTGGCTCTCAATTTATAGGGAAGCCTGAAAACACAACTGTTGAGGTTTTAAACGGGCATTAAATCTGAAGCGTTGAAAATGCAACGGTCATCTTGATCTGATGGCTGAGAAGATTAGCGCTTAATTGTCCCGCGTGTGGCGCTTAATTATCCTGCGTGTTGCGCGGAATCATCCCACGCATCACTCTACCATCCGTTAGATCAAAAACTAGTCGTTGAGAGAAACAACTAGTTTTTGATCTAACGGCTGGTAGAGTTATCAAGTGGATGATTCCGCTGCAACACGCTGATACCCCTGCATGATCGTAACGCTACATTGTGCATCCCAAACTCATATCACTTCTTCTCTATATAAACTCAAAATCCCCACCCCAAACTCATATTTCGTTTCACTCTCTTCTTCTATTCCTAAATTTTTAATTTAAATTTCAAGCATCGTTGCATTCTCAATTGACGAAGACAATGACTTGGTGAGAAGTTTTCACATGATTAACACAAATCCTCTCGACAAGTCTCAAACAACCAACTCCTTTTGGGTACAACTTGTTGAAGAATTTGTGAGAATCAATGGTAATGAAAGAAGTAAAAACAACTACAAACTCGGTTATTAATCATCAAGAGTTATTGCAAGCGTTTTCTCATTTCATTAAGGGCATCAAATGGTAATCGTGAAGATGCTATGAATTTATACCAAACGGAATATGGAATGATGTTCATTCATGTCACCGCTTTGGAGATGTTTGGTTATGAAGGATATGCATGAAGAAGTATTTATAAAGTTCTAGTTAAATGTGAAAACGTATTTAAGAAGTATTTACGAAGTTCTAATTAAATATGTAATGTAATTGTAATCGTGCATGAAGAAGTATTATGGAGTTCTAGTTAAATATTACAAGAACTAATTAAATTTTCTACTTAATGAAAACGTTCTTGATTGAAATATGAACGGTTGCAAATTTACTCTCCATTCTCATAAAATTCTTCATCTTCTTGAGGGTCATATTGGTCGTCATCGGTGTCCATGTCGGTTGTACCCTCATGAACTTCCGGCAATGCATCATCCATCACTATACCCGGAACATCTCCATCTCTCAACCCATCTCCATGTCGTAGCCAAATGTGTGTAGTGAGTTCTTCGCGAAGTTCCCCCCAACGCGCCGGGTTGTACAATACTTGAGGAGGTAGCCTTACACTTCCTTGAATTGGCGGTTGAGGTTCTTGTCCCGTGATCTTCCCCCATTACTCATCGCGATATTCCATTTCAACACACATATTATGCATTATCAAGCACCCCCCTCATAATTGCCTTCATATCCGATTTTTTATAATAACGACATGGTTTCAATATAATACCAAACTTAGCCTTTAGACCACCAAATGCACGTTCAATGTCTTTCCGTTTTGCTTCTTGATATCGATTGAAAGACTTTCCGAGTTATTTGATGGGGGTTTGTATGCTTGCACAAGACAACCATACATGGGATATGCCCCATCTCCTAGGTAGTACCCCGTATTGTAGTTTCTTCCATTGATTTGATAATGACAAGGAGGTGCTACACCATTAAGTTCTCTATCGAACAAACCCGAAGCATGCAAGACATTACAATCATTATTCTGTCCACCCAACCAAAATACGCATGCCATATCCATATATCATATGTAGCTACCGCCTGCAGAACAATCGTGGGAATTGACTTATAGCCCACGTGGGATCCTGCATGATCCACAGGACATGCTCTCCATGCCCAATGAAAACAATCCACACTACCAAGCATCCCAGGAAACCCACGAGCTTCATTCTCTGCCAAAATCCTCTCAGTATCTTGAGCGGTAGGTTGACGCATGTATCGACCATTATAGATCCAAATAATTGCATCCATAAACTTCTTAGCATAAAAGTAGACAATGCTAGCTGCCATTTGTGTGTAATCATCTAGAGAATCTGGTGCAATTCCTTTGGAAAAATGTTTCATAACGACAATCATTTTCATATATGGAGAATGACCAGGAATACCGCAAGCATCGGTTTTTTGACGAAAATCATGGTCAAAATCACAAACTTGCTCTAAAATTCTCAGAAAAAGTGGACGAGGCAGAGCAAACCGACCTTTGAACTTTTTTGGCCCATAAGTACACCTGAAGTTGAAGTATTGATGCATCATCCTTGCATCGGCATCTACACGGTTTCTGTGCACCACCGACGTTCCTTTACTTTATTTGGGATGGGTTGATGTAGCCCTTGCCTCCTCTCGACTCCAAAAGCGTAGCCCTTTGCTAGAACATTCAGCTTTCAGATATCATCTTCATCATCTGGAAGACCGGAACAAAATTCTTCTCAAGGCTCCTTGCATAATGTACCTAATATAACAAAATTTCATGAACACTCCATAAAATAAATAAAATCCAAATAATTTCATATGTTTTCATACACACTCCATAAAAAAGAAACAACAATCCAAATAATTTCATAAAATCTCCATAAAAAAGAAACAACAATCCAAATAATTTCATAAAATACTACAAGTACTTTTATTCACTCAAAGTAGCGACGGGTTGGTTGGTTGAATTGAGTTTCATAAACAATGTTAGGTTCGGTATCAAACATCAACGATCGGTAAATTCATTTCCTTGGTTGGTTGGTTGTTGTGAGGTAGTCCTCCATCTTCATGACTAGGATGGTAACATCCTTGAGTTGAAGGCCATTGATTAAATGAACCACCCAATGTGAGATCTTCTTGATTGATTGGTTGTGAGTAATATGCAGATGGTATTGAAGAAGAAGATCTTCCGGATGAGGAACATGAACTTGAGGCATAAATGCGCGCTGTCTCCCTTGGTACTACTTGATGAGCTCCAATTGTAGAATTCAAATTGTTGTGACATAAAACCTGAAGCAATGATCCTACAATCATAAAGTAGATAGGTTTAGTGATGCATTCAAGAAAATTAAAATGAAAAATGCAAACAAATGTGAATGAACTTACCATTGTCAAACCCATCGCAGAAAAGTTATACGACAACGTTGCCTTGGAACTTCTACTCACTCTTCAACACCAGTTGCATTGATGAATGGTAAAGTGAAATCTATCTCCAAGAATCAGATGGGGCTCATTCTCATGTGCCATAAGTATAGGTATGTGGCATCATATTAGAAGGCGGATAACTAGGATGATCTTCAATCAGAATGGAAGAGGAGATGACGATTTCCAATTTCACTGTAAGCTATTTGATTTTGCATGGGACAACAATAGGTTCATTCTGCTTTTAATTGATTTATTGATTTCTTGTCTTAGCTTTTTTATGTGTTGGTAGTCATGATCTTGCTAGAACATGTATGAACAATAGCTAGTTACTCGCAAAAAATTGATGTGGTTCACTGTTTGTCATGTCTCTATAGGATGGAGACCAGGAAAGTGAGTACTTGGACCAATTTATTGCGGTTGTTCAAGTATCTAGGTGATAATACAAATGCGAAAAAAATGGTGAGAGATGATCGTTTTTTTTAGTGTGTTTTTTAGAACTTTGAATTCCCATATTTCCTTCTCGGATTCCTTGGGACATTCACCTTTCATCATGTTGCTAAAAAAAAAAATGCCACTTAAAAAGTTTGTTCAACTTATTGTGTGAAGACCTTATGCTAATACTACTTTGATGTTAATGTCTTGTTTGGAGAGCTTTCAGTGAAATGTTTCTTGAAATGTCTCTATCTCTGTGGATTGTTACGAGTCCTTTAATATGGTGATGTTGGGTAAGATTGAATGTATGCTTTAGGAAGGCATTCTTGTTCAGAGGGCATTTGTTATCTGGGAAGAAAATGAAAAGAAGATTAATGTTGAAGTGGGAACTTTTGTGGTCTTTGAATCGTTAATGGTGGTGCCAAAGAGGTACAAGTATTCAAATGGTGCAGGGCCAACTATTGTTGCTGCTAGGTTCACCATAGGAGTTGCCCCTTATCTAGTTGAAGTGATCGACCAGGAGGGCCCGTAGGGAGGGAGTCCCTTTGTAATTGAAACCTACTTTTTTGTCAATTGAAACCTAACGAAATCGTTAAATTTCATAAAAAGATTTGAGAATTCCGTCCGAATTTTTTTCGTCACTTGACTGAAATACCCTTCATTCTTCATCTCTTTTGTTTCTCACTTTCTTCTTCACCGTGGCCTCGAACACATTAACCTCCGTCAACACCATCACCTATAGTGACAAAATCACTTCTTCACCAACAACAACCCCAACCACCATCTCCACCCCAACCACCAATTCCTAGTACACGTCCACCACTTCCACCATGCACCAACACGCATAACCACTAAGCGGATCCGCCACCACATCTAACGGTAGAATCTCATTTCCTCCCACCACCATCATCATCATCACAACTACCACCTCCGCCATCAACACCGCCGCATCCACCACCCGAATGATACAACCTCATTTCTTCCTACCACCACCGCCACTAACAACATCTCCAAAACCACCACCATCTCAGCCACCACTTCTAACGTCACACCATCAGCACATCCACCGCCACCAGCATAACCAGGACCAGAACCTCCGCTAGCATAACCAGTACCACCTACACTGCCAGCACCGACTCCACCGCAACTAGTGCTACCACCACCCACTAAAAGCAGCACATCAACATTTCTTCCATGTTTTTAACTTGGAATTACCTTTAAAAAAATCCACACTTCGATTTGAATCAAATATTAACAAAACTAACCCTCCGTCGTTCCTTCGCCACCACCAACACCATACGTCATCCTCAGAGCAATCATAACTGAAAACTTCAATCAACATACACCAAGATAAACATATCTCTTCATTCACCACCACCTCTACTCTCTTCCATCACCACCGTAACTAACACCACCATCAGTGATTCGTTCCCAACCACCACCACTGTGCAACTCCAATACAATCCCTTCAATTCAGATTTGAAAATGAAATTTGAAACTGTTATGCATCTGTCCCAATTTCAAAATTGAAACTGAATTCAGATAACAAATCCGAAAATCAAGAGAAAGAACACCACAACTACCATTGTTGATGGAACAATCAAGAGTAATTTCAATTTACATACCATTAACGCAACAATGATACGCTGCCATCTCTACCAGCACCACTAGGACGAAAAGGAAGAGAAAGGGGGAGGAGAAAGTTCGGATTTAGGTTTGCCTTTCCCATTTCGACGAAGCTTACAAGTTACAACATTACCCTTATTCTTCGATGGAAATCTTACCTGTATTTCATTGTAGGTTTTTCTGCGACACCTGGGACTATGTCGGTGTCTTATAGCATATCGGAGAACATGGTTCAACCAGCCCCTTTCATTGGTTCTATCGTCATTCACCATCCACTCCAATTAAATTAAAAAAAATTAAAAGATTTATGAGCTATTCAAATTTCATATATTCAATGAACTATTAATGGGGGATATGGATTTTAATTAGGGGATATGAATTACTTCCCCAACCATTTGTAGCTTGATAAAGGGTGTCTTTTGGGTCGAAAAATAAGAATATCCTTCATTAATTAAAAAACATTATGAAA